>AP025059.1:20619147-20656463 GCA_036186865.1 Eustoma russellianum
CCATGTGTTGTGTATGTAGAAAACTGAATTTTCGATATTTATCGATTATCCGATTTTTCTCTAATTAAATTCTAACTTTTGCACATGTTATATATATCATGTTACACATAATATATATAATATAAACTTTAATTATCAGCACTTGGTTGGTGTAAAGTGGCGCCATTAACATGTGACAAAATTAAAATTGGAATCTCCACAATTTAGCCTTAATGTGGGGTGATTTGTGTGTGCCAACATGGAATGATTTTATGGCTGATAATATCACCATTAGCACGAAATTTTTTAGTATTTTTGAAGTTTAGGGGCTGGTCATCTATTTATGGCAAGTACGTGACACGTTGGCGAAGTTTCGGTATTCACCGATACGACAATTTTCGGTTTAGAACCTTTTAACGTGTCGTATTTAATTCGTCATCACCATGACTTATATCATATGATATAAGACCTGAATATACTCATAAATATGAGTTAATTATGTTGGTGTGACGTTAACGTACGTTCGTAAAATATATAACGTGTCGGTAGTACGTTGGAATACATGTGTATGTGCCTTTTTCAAAAAATCTGAAAATATATATTTATATGTATATAGGCGTGTATATTAAATGTGGAGAGGAGGAGGAGACTTTCCTTCCTTAGCCTTGTTGCCTTTGTGCCTTTTCCAAATGTAGCTTCCTTTAATGAACTACTTAGTTTAATTAACTAAGTATTTCACTTAATGAACTAGTTTAGTTCATTAATGGCGGCACCTGAAAATAGTATAAACACAACAAATGTTTGCCATTTGATGTAAGCTTTGTAGCTTCATGGCTCGTTAGTACGGCAACATAATATATGAACTATATAAGGCAAGTAATAAGCAATATATCATGCACATTTATCTTATGCTCGTTTTTGTGCACATTTAAATCATGTATTTGAAAATCACTCAAACCCCTTTTTCTCTACACTTCAAACTTTGTTGTATATGGAAGATCACCAACATATTGTTTTCGTCACCAAAAGCAATTGAAAATCAGCACAAAGTTCTTTTTCAAATAAATTATGAATATCTATTATTTTGTTCTAATAAATGGATTATATAAAGATTTTTCTAATCTAACATTATATATAATATTTTAACTGTTTGTAGCTGGAAAATTTGACTTTTATTTATGGCATTTATATGTTCATTATGTATTCAGCATGCTTTTATTAAATCTAAATTTTTAGTATTAGGTTTTCATAAACACTCAAATTGAAGTTTCTTATTTTGTAAAAAGTAATGAAGTTGTTGTTTCCTTACTATGGTGTTAATATTCATAAGTTGAGTGTCCTAATATAACACCTTAACGAATATCATCAAGTACTAAAAATTGGGTTTTAATAGAATGCATTGAACTTTACTATAAAAGCTTCAGTTTATATCTAACTTGTAAGTTAGAATTATTTGCTGCTGAAATGTCTGGTCGTAGTAGACTCTATCATTTTGGTACTAAATCAGTTCATGTACAATTTAGATTTGCTCCCGTATCAAAAAAAAAAGCTATAGTATCAATATAAAAAGAGTTTGAAAATTTTGAGTGTATTCTTATTAGGTACTTTCAAAAGGTTATTTCTCTTAAAACAAATAATGCCGTTTCGAATAGCGCCTGGGAGGCCAAGGCGCTAAGGAAAAATGCTTCGGGGTGTAAAACCACTCACACATAAGGCACTATTGTGAACGGACGTTTAAGTCACCTTAGACATCATTCAAAATAGCGTCTTAGGTGCCTAGACGCCATTCACAATATCGTCTTATGTCTCTAAACCGCAATTATAACGATCTTTGTATTTTTATATGCTATGTCTATATTATTGTTGATCATCAGTCATCTACTATTTTATTTGTTGTGTTTATGGCATCTATACTATTTATTACAACACGGTGCAAAAGTTACATTTTTAGGACGATCTCAATAACATAAAGCATTTATAACTTAATAATATATAATATTAAGAACAACATGAAATGCATAAATAACATTACATAATAAGAATATCATTAGAGCTAGGATTTGAGTTAGAGTTGAGGATTGTGAATAGGGTTAAGAGTTAGGTTTGTGTTATGGTTTGGGTAGGATTAGGATTAGAATTGAGAGTTAGGCTTTAGTGTTTTTGTTTAAGGTTAAGCTAGAGTTAAATTTGGTTTAGAGTTAAGGCAAATGGTTATGGTTAGGGCTTAGGGTTAGGTTTACAGTTAGGGACTAAAGTTTGGTTTAAGAGGATGAAAAAGAGGCAGCAATGTATTCGGTTAAACCTTTCGCATCTGTGCTCTACCTACGTATCTAGATGTTGATTCATTAACCGTATCTGCTTAATCAACATCCTCAGAACCTAGGTTTTTGAGGATGAAAAACAAGCCGCTTAAACATACATATCTTCATGTTGATTCATACCTCGTTAACCAAATCTTCTGAATCAACATCAAGATGCGTAGATACTCTAGATGACAAGGTTCGCCGAATCTACTGAATGGTTAAGGCTATGATTTAGGATTTAAGATTTAAAGTTAGAGGTTTAAGGGTTGGGAGTTAGGGTAGTTTAGGGTTACGGTTAGAGTTAGGTTTGGATAAGGGTTATTTACAGGAGTTAGGGTTACAATTTACATAGCGCATGAGTATTGTAAAAGTTTATTGAAAACAACTTTATACCTAAGCCGCTCCCTAAGGCTTCATGGTGAATTGCGTGTAAGAGGCACCGCCTCACCTATTGTTTGATTTTTTTCCCTAAAATTTTGCACATTTATGAAGTTTCCTATTCAAACTATAATAAGTTTCGAAATTCTCCCTGTCCTCCCAACTATAGAGGAGCAGATTATCAAATTTATATTATTTTTTAAAAAATGTTGAATGCAGATCGTTTTCTTTTACATCAGAAAGATAAATGAAAATAATGTACAGATTCAACCGACTTTTGCACAGAAATCTGTTCAATCTTATGTATTGAAATCTATTAAAATAAACAAAGGAACGAGTTTTCGAATGGACCCTTAAGACTTTGGTCTCGGAATGGTTCACCTGCCGTACTCTACTACGAAAAGTACAAGACGTCGATACTATGTATATACATGTCGGCTTAAAACGGAAATTGATTTAGTGAAAGCATCATAAAAAGACAAAGTGTAATCAACATGCATCATACATCATAACTAAATCTTAATCATGAGTGTCATCAGTACAAAAGTGAAATGATTACATAACTGATACAATCGTAAGTATAAAATATAACATCAAGGCCCACTATGCTCCTCACGGTACCCTACCTTAGACTCGTCATCTATAAAGTCCAAGTCATGCTCAGGATGATCTGCATGATGATAAAAATAGTGTATGAGCGGTAATGAATCGCCCCGCAAATAATCTGTCCGGTTCGTCATGTAGATCATGCATAGGAGACGGGGTATAAATAAGTATAAGCGTAAATAATAAAACACACTCGTCTCCATTCACAAATAACATAAAGTGCCAAACAAGAAACATAAACATATCACATACATATAAAGTGCATAAAGTAAATCACACTTAAACATTTCCATACTTGACTTTCTAGTCCAAGTCTTCTACTCTCATACATAAACTCCAGTTTGATGAATTAAGTCATGGCTATAAGCTTAGGGGTGCATCGTAACAATGGTTGATAGGATTCATGTATATGGTCTTTAAAATTCATAACATGGTTCCAATTTCTTAAAACATTTTCAAAACATGGCATTTCATAACTTCCATAATATGGCTATAGCATTTTTCATAGCATAAGAACGGTAATGCACGACATATTGAATGATTCCCTATATAGTCACATGTGCAATAAGAATCCCGTTGCTTCAAACATGATTTTACATCATATGTACATGGATCTAACAGTGGCGCGTTATGGCAGATACCTCGTGTCCCGGACAATGTGTTACAACCCGCCATGATGTAAATATATGCCCCTGACGCCACCACTCCAGTCCCGATGTCAGGATGGCACTCCAGTAACATACATATCATAAGACATAATGTAACATAAGTTTGAATCAATCGTCATGGTATGGTTCGTTATGTGTAAAATCTTTTAAAATGTATGATGCAATAAACACTTTGTTTCATTTATGTATGCATCTAGGCTCGGTTTTGAGGTCAATTTCGCCATTCTAAATTTGCATCATTATATATTCAACACTTACTCACTTACTACATGTCTTAAACTTAAGAAAATACTACTTTTGCCCTTTTAGGAGCTCTCGGCCTAGTGTCCCAAAAACAGTCCACTTTTTGGACTTTAACCTACATTATCATTCTTGACCCACACATTTCTTACACTATCCAATGGCAAGTACAAAAACACATAGTACCCATATTTTTAGGTACATATATCTGTAGGATCTGCAAGGCACCACTAGAAGGGGGGGGGTTGAATAGATGGTGCGGAAAGTGTGCTTTTTAAAATTTCTTTAAACTTGAACAATTCAAGTTCTGAAAGCAGATTCTGTTTTCAGGACCTGTTTTAAAACGTTTTTAAAACCAGGTTAGAGGTCTCCAAAAATTATGAAATTTTGAGCGAACTTAGCCTCAGATGTTGTGAGGGTCCCCTAAAAATTTCAAATCAAAATTTAACCTTTAACCCCTTCAAAAACCGTTGGCACTCAGATTGTGCAAATCTGCCAGAAACGGTAGATGGTTTTGAAAAATTAATTCCTATTTGTGTGAATGTCCAAATGATCTGAAAATTTGACCAATAACTCTTCACACACTATATTTAAATGGGTTGAAACAGTTTTTGAAAATTCTTTTGGAAGTAGGTCAAATACACCCAAAGTCTCAACCTTTGCAAGTCTGAAAATCAGACTGCACTAGTCTCAGAACTTTTGATGTTTGGATGACTTATACTTGTCCAAAAGGGTTGAAACTTGTTCCAAATTAACCCTAGAACGTTTATGTATGTTTCTGGAAATTTTTATAATTTTTAGAAAACGTTTACTATTTTTGCGAACGTGAACAATATGAGTAAACAGCGCAGAAACTGAAACGTAAATGCAGAAAGTAAATTGCACCAAGAATTTTATACTGGTTCGGTTATAAACAACCTACTCCAGTCTTCAAGGAACACCTTCCTTGGTTCACACTAATTTCACACACGCAGTACACCTTACCGCAGGGTTGATAGAGTTACACCTTAACTCCAACCCTTTACAAACCTTGTATTGTGAGTACAATTTGCACGAACACCACCACCTCGCTAGAATGAAGATTGATCACACCTTGATCAATCTTGTACAATGATGAATGAATGGTGGTTTCTATGAAGCCTATTCAATGATGAAAGAAGTAAAGTACAATAGGCTTTTTACAAGAAGAAGAAAGAAAGAAGTGTAGGAGAAGAAAGCTTTTGCACTTTGATCACTTTTGAATATGATTCTTGGTGTTGCTTTTGTTTGTTCTTCTCTTCTTCCCTTATAGGTCCAGGCCGTCCCCCTTAAGTCACTCCCCCCTCTTGAAAATTTCCTTTTAATTGCTTGGGAGGGTGTGAGACATCATGGTGACAAAGTTTTGCTTGCTTGGCATCATTCCATTGGACCATCATTTAGTCATTGCTTACTTGGCACCTTTTGATTAGCTCATTGTTGTCATCATTTGATGACATGGATATTCTGAAAAAAACACTTTAAACATGTGCCAAATAATCAATTATCAAATTATGCCAAAATAGTCACAATATGTCATAAAGTTTGAGACACAAAAATATCTCTTTCCAACCTAGTCAAAATCGGCCATAAGGTATATTTTCAATGCTGAAATTTTCAGCATTAACCACATGTGATAAATCAATATTTCTTCCATTTTTCTTTGAATTTCTTCCATAAAAATACATCCATTATTTAAGGCAAGTCTTGCTACAAGTTTGAGAATGAATTTGGACACCAAAAGAAGATGAAATTCGGCCACACCATTTTCACACATGCTGAAAAATTTCAGCATGTGTGATATAAAGAATATCACACTTAAGACAATTCAAATCATTTCCATAACTCATTTGATTTATTCCTTAATGCAAAATTAACAAAATATATTCCTTAAGCCTTAAGAATTCGGCCATTAAGGTGTGTGACATGCTGAAATTTTCAGCATGTGACATAAGAGAGGTGTATGTTGAAAACTTACCTTTTGTAGCTTCTTTCTTTGATTCATCAACATTGTATGATTGATTCTTGACCAATCAACATGCCAACAAGGCTCCACATGTGCTTCATCTCAGCTAGGGTGACGTTTAAGTGTGTATATGCATGTGCTGAAATTTATTTTTGCTAACTTTGAAAAATAGTGCACATTTAATATTACACACATGTAATATTCCAATCAGCCCTTAATTTAATTTTCTAGAACACTTTAAGATGTATATTATATGTAAAAAGTGTCTAGATACGTGTCACATCATGTTCAAGAAAAACGTTCCATGTCAAGTGCGTAGAAAACCGAATTTTCGATATTTATCGATTACCCCGATTTTTCTCTAATTTAAATTCCAACTTTTGCACATGCTATATATATTATGTTATACATAATATATATAATATATACTTTAATTTTCAGCACTTGGCTGATTTAAAGTGGTACCATAAACATGTGACAAAAATAAAATTGGAATCTTCACATTTTGGCCTAAATGTGGGGTGATTTGTGTGTGCCAACATGGAAAGTATTTTTGTCTCAATGTACAGTGTATGGCACGAAATTTTTGATAAATTTTGATGTATATGGGCTGGCCATTTATTTATGGCAAGTACGTGACACGTTGGCGAAGTTTCGGTATCGCCCGATACGACAAATTTCGGTTTAGAACCTTTTATCATGTCGTATTTAATTTGTCATCACCATATCTTATATCATATGATATAAGATCTGAATATACTCATAAATATGAGTTAAGTATAGTGGTGTGACGTAAACGTACGTTCGTAAGATATATAACGTGTCGATAGTACGTTGGAATAAATGTGTATGTGCCTTTTTTAAAAAAAAATCTGAAAATATATATATATTATGTATATATGGCGTGTGAAATGATGTGGGGAGGAGGAGAGAACTTTCCTTCCATAGCTATGTTGCCTTCATGTCTTTTCCAAATGCATCTTCCTTTAATGAACTACTTAGTTTATTAAACTAAGTACTTCACTTAATGAACTACTTTAGTTCATTAATTGTGGCACCTGAAAATAGTATAAACTCAACAAATGTTCGCCATATGATGTAAGCTTTATAGCTTCATGGCTCGTTAGTACGGCAACATAATATATAAGCTAAATAAGGCAAGTTATCATGCATACATGTACACTTGTGTATATATATATATATCCACGTTAATATATATATATATATATATTCAAATTTCTTTATTTTGAAATCACTCAAACCCTCATATTTCTACAATCTCCCCCTTTTGATGATTTTCAAAATAACTAGTGTACATGATTTAAGTGTCAACTCTCCCCCTTGAATTATGCACAGATTTGAAATTTGAATTTCGAATTTCAAATCCGCCTCCCCCTTGATTCATGCAATTAGTTAGGATCAATCAGTGATCTCTCTCCCCCTTAAATCTCTCTCTCTCCCCCTTAAATCATGCTTCTCTCTCCCCCTTTATTTTGGAAAGATAATCAAAAGATTCCTGTCAAAAAAGGAAAGTAAATCAAATGATATCGCATTAAATCACATCAACAGGAAGCATGCCTAATTTAGAACGGAGAGATTCAAATGTGGCTTGATTTAAGGCCTTAGTAAATATATCCGCTACTTGTGATTCTGTGCGTACGTGATCTATGACAATATTACCATTGTTAACGTGATCACGAAGAAAATGATAGCGAACTTCTATGTGCTTAGCCTTAGAGTGTAATACGGGGTTCTTAGACAAATTTATTGCACTCATACTATCACAATATATAGGAATTTTATCTACGGTAATTCCAAAGTCCGAAAGTTGTTGTTTTATCCACAACAACTGTGTGCAACAAAGGCTAAGAGCCATATATTCAGCCTCAGTAGTGGACAAAGCAACACTTGCTTGCTTTTTGGAAAACCACGAAATAAGGGAATTTCCTATAAATTGGCAAGTTCCGCTCGTGCTTTTTCTATCTATTTTGCAGCCACCATAATCTGCATCAGTGTAAGCATGTAAGTCGAATGTAGAATCCTTATCGTACCAAATACCTAAGGTGGGCGTGTGCTTAATATAACGGAATATTCTTTTTACCGCATTTAAGTGTGACACCTTAGGTTGACTTTGAAAACGAGCACACATGCATACGCTAAACATGATGTCTGGCCTACTAGCAGTTAAATATAGTAAAGACCCTATCATAGATCTATATAATCCATTATCAACATCTTTACCATGTTCATCTTTGTCTAATTTAGTAGTGACACTCATAGGCGTGGGGGATGATTTCAAATTTTCAAAATTGAATTTCTTGATCATGTCGTTTACGTACTTAGCTTGGCTTATATGAATTCCTTTACTCGTTTGCTTAATCTGCAAGCCAAGAAAATAATTAAGTTCACCAACCATAGACATTTCAAATTCAGCTTTCATACAATTTTCAAAATCCTTAACGAGTTTATGTGAGGTAGAACCAAAAATAATATCATCTACGTAAATTTGAATAATAAGTAGATCGGATTTTTCTTGTTTCAAAAATAGTGTACTATCTATAGTACCACGTTTAAAATTATTTTCTAAAAGAAAAGTAGCAAAACGATCATACCATGCTCTAGGCGCTTGCTTTAGTCCATATAGTGCCTTCTTTAGTTTGTACACGTGATCAGGATGTTTCAAATCTTCAAAACCGGGTGGTTGCTTCACGTATACTTCTTCTTGTATAAACCCATTTAGAAAAGCACTTTTGACGTCCATTTGATATAATTTAAAATCTTTCATGCAAGCAATAGCAAGTAAGAGTCGTATGGCTTCTAAACGTGCTACGGGTGCAAATGTTTCATCGTAGTCTATTCCTTCTTCTTGATTATATCCTTGAGCTACGAGTCTTGCTTTATTTCTAACGACCTTTCCTTCTTCATTCATTTTGTTCCTAAATACCCACTTTGTGCCTATTATTGTCTTATCTTGTGGTCGTGGCACTAAATCCCATACATCATTTCTAACGAATTGATTAAGTTCGTCATGCATAGCATCAATCCAAGATGAATCACTCAAAGCATCATGCACATTTTTAGGCTCAATTTCAGAAATCATAGCATGAAATTCATTTATTTCATCCAAAGTGATTCTTCTACGTGGTCGCACACCGTGAGTGATGTCGCCTATGATGAGATCATGTGGGTGATCTCTATGCCATCTTGGTTGATTATTTTCTAAGTTATCATGCATTTCTATATGATCATGCATTTCTAGTGTTTCATTCATCTCATGCATATCAAAAGACTCATTTTCTTCATCCAAAACGGGTTTCAAATCAAAGTCATCATCATATTCCTTTTCTTTATCAACCTCTCCAAATTCATTGAATTTAACATGAATAGATTCTATGATTTGTCTAGTGAGAGGATCATAACACCTATATGCTTTTGAATTTATGGAATACCCAATAAAAATGCACTCAATTGATTTGGATTCAAATTTATCTAAGTTATCTTTTGTATTCAAGACAAAACATTTGCATCCAAACACACGAAAATAATCTATCTTAGGCATGCGATCATTCAAAATTTCGTAAGGCGTCTTGTTTATTTTCTTTCTTATAGATAGGCGATTTATAATATAGCATGCACAATTTACGGCTTCCGCCCACAGAAATCTAGGTAATTTATTTTCGCAAAGCATAGTTCTAGCAATTTCTTGTAGTGTGCGATTCTTTCTTTCTACTACTCCATTTAATTGTGGAGTTCTAGGTGGCGAAAACTCATGTTTAATTCCTTTTTCTTCACAGAATGAAATCATCTCTTTATTTTTAAACTCACCGCCTCTATCACTTCTTATTCTTTTCACATTTACGCCGTATTGATTTTCAAGTTGTTTAATTAATTTAGCGATTTCTACGGCGCTATCATCCTTATGTGCAAGAAATAGAGTCCAAGTATAACGAGAAAAGTCATCAACAAGTACACATGCATAGTGACGCCCACCAAGGCTTGTAGTACGACTAGGACCAAACAAATCGATATGCAATAGTTCTAGTATTCTAGTCGTGCTTATCTCATTTTTAGGCTTAAGTGACTCACGTGTTTGTTTGCCTTTTATGCAAGATTCACACAACTGAAAGTTGTCTAAATCAAGCTTAGGCAATCCCCGTACTAGGTTCTTTTGTTGCAATTTTTCTAGTGTAGAAATACCTATGTGTCCTAAACGTCTATGCCACAAATTCACATTGGGTTCATTTGACATAAAACATTTAACTTTGGCATCTACTACATCATCCATAGATAGTGTGAATATATTTCCTTCACGTTTTCCTTTTAAAACAGTTTCTCCATTTTTATTTATTATATTACAGTAAGGGTGAGTAAAACACACATTGAAACCATTGTCAACAAATTGTGAAATACTAAGAAGATTGTAAGATAAGTTGCTTACCAAAAACACGTTGGAGATTTGAAGTGTATCCGGGTTTCCAATCGTACCTTTACCAATGATCTTGCCTTCATTGTTGTCTCCAAAGGTCACGGATCCGCCTTTTGTGACCCTCTTTAATTTGGAGAAGAGGCTCGGGTCACCTGTCATGTGCCTCGAGCAACCACTGTCAAGGAACCACTTTATTGATATGTCTTTTGATGAGTGGTCTCCCTGCAATGTAAAAAGGTGATTTAGGTACCCTTTTAATTTTGGGTCCTTTCGAGTTAGTTAATCACCTTTTAGTAAAGGTACCTTTCGGTACCCATACTTGGGTGATCCTTCTCGGTCTATCAAATGGCAAGAAAGTAGATGAAGGTGCGACATAGTATACATGTGGTGCATGTACTTTGGGTCTATGCCCAAGGACTCCCCTATACTCAATGTATGAAGGACGTTTGTGATATGTCCTTGTGTGTGTGTGCGTGGTGCGTGGATGATATGTATTCCGTGTATGCATTGATCTCTTCTTCTCATATCTATATGGTACAACATTATATTTCACATGATATGAGGGAGTGGGGCGTGTGGAAGGGGGTGCTTTCTGCGTCATCTTAGACGCCACTTGATGCTTAGGGGTGTCTACCTTTTTAGACACAACAAACTTGGTTGGTTTGGTTGATACTTCGTTAGTATCAACGTACCCCAATCCAGTTTTGTCACTGTCATGCTTTTGCGATAATATGATGCGATGCAGCATGTTTGACCCTGTATCGAATTGTTTCATCATTTTCTCTAAATCTGTATTCCTTGATTTCAAATTTGAAATCTCGGATTTCATTTCATTATTTTGAGAAGTTAATGATGAGATCTCGGTTTTTAATGCAGTGATGGCACATGAAGACTCTTTCTTTGAATCGCTTAATTGAGCGACAAGATTCTCGTTAGAAGATTCTAACAGTTTCTTGTCTTCAATTAAACGTTTCTTTTCTTTTGCGAGAGTCTTAGTAAATTTATGTAACTCAAGATATTGACTAAATAAATCATCGTAAGAAGGTTCAGAGTCAGAGTCAGAGTCAGATGATACCTCATTAGACGCCTTTGAAGCGAAGCAAACTTGAGCGGTCTCCTCTTCGGTCTCAGATTCAGAATCTGATGAGTCACTCCATGTGGAGGCCTTTAGTGCACGTTTCCTTTGTTTAGGATCTGAGACGGGTCTATTTTTGTTCCGCTCCTTGTCAGGGTACTTATTAGTTTGCTTTTCTTTGTTTGGGCAGTCATATGATAAGTGTCCGAGTTTGCCGCATTCATAACATTTAATGTCCTTATCATTTGACTTGTTTTTATTTCTCTTAGATGTAGTGCCCTTGTTTTTATTTCTAAATGATTTTCTCATGAATCTTCTTAGTCCTTTTGCCAATAGAATTAAGTCATCATTATCCGATTCGGAATCACTATCATCTATGTGATCGGAGGGAGGGGAGACGTATTCATTTGATTTAAAAGCAATTGTCTTACCTTGTTTGGTTGATTCCGATTTCCGAATAATGAGTTTGTTTTCATACACTTTTAGTGAACCAATGAGTTCTTCCATTTTTATCGACTTAGTCTCCTTGCTTTCTTCTATGGCAGTCACTTTAGGATCCCATTCTGAAGGGAGGCTCCGTAGGACTTTCTGTACTTTTTCCTGCGTTGTAAAGGCCTTACCAAGAGACTCAAGAGAGTTATAGATGTTAGTCAAACGAAGATCCATATCAACAATTGACTCATTAGGCAACAACTTGAAAGACTCAAGAGTAGACATAAGCATATTAATTTTAGACTCTTTGACTTGACTCGTGCCTTCGTGTTTCATTTCTAAGATTCTCCACATTTCTTGTGCACTCGAACGATTGGACACATAACTAGACTCACTCTTACTTAAGCCATTTAAGAGTAATTGCATGGCTTTAGCATTCATACTCAGTTTCTTTTTGTCTTCACTAGTATAGTCTTGTCTTGTTTTAATTACTTCTAGTGTGACTCCA
The DNA here is from genome assembly GCA_036186865.1 of Eustoma russellianum. NCBI lineage: Eukaryota > Viridiplantae > Streptophyta > Magnoliopsida > Gentianales > Gentianaceae > Eustoma > Eustoma russellianum. Next base: position 20,631,744 of record AP025059.1, read on the forward strand.
TCTACAATGGACAATTTAGACGGGACATATGGACCATCTTCAATTATTGACCAAAGGTCTATGTCTATAGCCATAAGAAATAATTTCATCCTAAGTTTCCATTGAATAAAAGACTCACCGTCAAAGAGTGGAGGCCTTTGGCTTGACATACCTTCTTGTTCGGTTTTGAGATTTGTGGATGCCATCTCACTGAATCGTTGGATTCCTTGTCGTGAGTAACCTGGCTCTGATACCACTTGTAGGATCTGCAAGGCACCACTAGAAGGGGGGGGTTGAATAGATGGTGCGGAAAGTGTGCTTTTTAAAATTTCTTTAAACTTGAACAATTCAAGTTCTGAAAGCAGATTCTGTTTTCAGGACCTGTTTTAAAACGTTTTTAAAACCAGGTTAGAGGTCTCCAAAAATTATGAAATTTTGAGAGAACTTAGCCTCAGATGTTGTGAGGGTCCCCTAAAAATTTCAAATCAAAATTTAACCTTTAACCCCTTCAAAAACCGTTGGCACTCAGATTGTGCAAATCTGCCAGAAACGGTAGATGGTTTTGAAAAATTAATTCCTATTTGTGTGAATGTCCAAATGATCTGAAAATTTGACCAATAACTCTTCACACACTATATTTAAATGGGTTGAAACAGTTTTTGAAAATTCTTTTGGGAAGTAGGTCAAATACACCCAAAGTCTCAACCTTTGCAAGTCTGAAAATCAGACTGCACTAGTCTCAGAACTTTTGATGTTTGGATGACTTATACTTGTCCAAAAGGGTTGAAACTTGTGCCAAATTAACCCTAGAACGTTTATGTATGTTTCTGGAAATTTTTATAATTTTTAGAAAACGTTTACTATTTTTGCGAACGTGAACAATATGAGTAAACAGCGCAGAAACTGAAACGTAAATGCAGAAAGTAAATTGCACCAAGAATTTTATACTGGTTCGGTTATAAACAACCTACTCCAGTCTTCAAGGAACACCTTCCTTGGTTCACACTAATTTCACACACGCAGTACACCTTACCGCAGGGTTGATAGAGTTACACCTTAACTCCAACCCTTTACAAACCTTGTATTGTGAGTACAATTTGCACGAACACCACCACCTCGCTAGAATGAAGATTGATCACACCTTGATCAATCTTTTACAATGATGAATGAATGGTGGTTTCTATGAAGCCTATTCAAGGATGAAAGAAGTAAAGTACAATAGGCTTTTTACAAGAAGAAGAAAGAAAGAAAGTGTAGGAGAAGAAAGCTTTTGCACTTTGATCACTTTTGAATATGATTCTTGGTGTTGCTTTTGTTTGTTCTTCTCTTCTTCCCTTATAGGTCCAGGCCGTCCCCCTTAAGTCACTCCCCCCTCTTGAAAATTTCCTTTTAATTGCTTGGGAGGGTGTGAGACATCATGGTGACAAAGTTTTGCTTGCTTGGCATCATTCCATTGGACCATCATTTAGTCATTGCTTACTTGGCACCTTTTGATTGGCTCATTGTTGTCATCATTTGATGACATGGATATTCTGAAAAAAACACTTTAAACATGTGCCAAATAATCAATTATCAAATTATGCCAAAATAGTCACAATATGTCATAAAGTTTGAGACACAAAAATATCTCTTTCCAACCTAGTCAAAATCGGCCATAAGGTATATTTTCAATGCTGAAATTTTCAGCATTAACCACATGTGATAAATCAATATTTCTTCCATTTTTCTTTGAATTTCTTCCATAAAAATACATCCATTATTTAAGGCAAGTCTTGCTACAAGTTTGAGAATGAATTTGGACACCAAAAGAAGATGAAATTCGGCCACACCATTTTCACACATGCTGAAAAATTTCAGCATGTGTGATATAAAGAATATCACACTTAAGACAATTCAAATCATTTCCATAACTCATTTGATTTATTCCTTAATGCAAAATTAACAAAATATATTCCTTAAGCCTTAAGAATTCGGCCATTAAGGTGTGTGACATGCTGAAATTTTCAGCATGTGACATAAGAGAGGTGTATGTTGAAAACTTACCTTTTGTAGCTTCTTTCTTTGATTCATCAACATTGTATGATTGATTCTTGACCAATCAACATGCCAACAAGGCTCCACATGTGCTTCATCTCAGCTAGGGTGACGTTTAAGTGTGTATATGCATGTGCTGAAATTTATTTTTGCTAACTTTGAAAAATAGTGCACATTTAATATTACACACATGTAATATTCCAATCAGCCCTTAATTTAATTTTCTAGAACACTTTAAGATGTATATTATATGTAAAAAGTGTCTAGATACGTGTCACATCATGTTCAAGAAAAACGTTCCATGTCAAGTGCGTAGAAAACCGAATTTTCGATATTTATCGATTACCCGATTTTTCTCTAATTTAAATTCCAACTTTTGCACATGCTATATATATTATGTTATACATAATATATATAATATATACTTTAATTTTCAGCACTTGGCTGATTTAAAGTGGTACCATAAACATGTGACAAAAATAAAATTGGAATCTTCACATTTTGGCCTAAATGTGGGGTGATTTGTGTGTGCCAACATGGAAAGTATTTTTGTCTCAATGTACAGTGTATGGCACGAAATTTTTGATAAATTTTGATGTATATGGGCTGGCCATTTATTTATGTCAAGTACGTGACACGTTGGCGAAGTTTCGGTATCGCCCGATACGACAAATTTCGGTTTAGAACCTTTTATCGTGTCGTATTTAATTTGTCATCACCATATCTTATATCATATGATATAAGATCTGAATATACTCATAAATATGAGTTAAGTATAGTGGTGTGACGTAAACGTACGTTCGTAAGATATATAACGTGTCGATAGTACGTTGGAATAAATGTGTATGTGCCTTTTTTTAAAAAAAAATCTGAAAATATATATATTATGTATATATGGCGTGTGAAATGATGTGGGGAGGAGGAGAGAACTTTCCTTCCATAGCTATGTTGCCTTCATGTCTTTTCCAAATGCATCTTCCTTTAATGAACTACTTAGTTTATTAAACTAAGTACTTCACTTAATGAACTACTTTAGTTCATTAATTGTGGCACCTGAAAATAGTATAAACTCAACAAATGTTCGCCATATGATGTAAGCTTTATAGCTTCATGGCTCGTTAGTACGGCAACATAATATATAAGCTAAATAAGGCAAGTTATCATGCATACATGTACACTTGTGTATATATATATATATATCCACGTTAATATATATATATATATATTCAAATTTCTTTATTTTGAAATCACTCAAACCCTCATATTTCTACAATATCTATGTTGAGAAACAAAATTTAATTGGTGCACATATATTTATTATTGGCCGAATGGCCTTATGTCCATGCAAATATAAAAACGCTTTTATTGCTACATGTATATTTACTCATATTTCCACATACATGTATCCATGTAGATATGAAAACAATTCTTATTGATACATATATAAATGTATGGCAAAGGGGTATGGATGCCACCCAACACATAATTCACCACTTAAAACATATTCCACACATGCATCATGATTGTGACACAGCGCATTAGCATACTACGTTCATGAGCATGAATTCTTAGTATAGTGACATATGACATGCAATATGGTTTCACTTATGCATCTCACTACAAGCACATGCACTTGTCTTATGAATTTAGTTTATTCCAACACATACCTCTTGGTTTCCATCAAAGTGATGATTTCAAGAGTATGATTATGGTGATGTTTATGATGAAGATCACATGCAAGCATAAAGAATGATGGAAACCATGAAAACACACATTCTTGAGGATACACTTCATCGTAAAGGAAAAATGTTACAACCCGCATTTCTGGGTCGGTAGAAAAAGAAATAAGATAATTAAAAAGAAAATAAAAGTGCGATGTCGATAAAATTTCGGTGGAATAAAAACTTGAATAGAAATTTAATAGGACATCGTTAGTACATATCAGGGTTAGAACACTCGGAAAAATAACCAAACGATACATTACCCAAGATCTTGAGGTACGACGAGCCTAGGTAACAAATGTTTTCGAACATACGATAAGATTTAAATAAATTATTTAGTGACAAAGTAAGTCATTAGACTAAATTAAACCCAAAAAAAAGACATGGCACTAGAAATTAGAACCACTTAAATAAAAGAAAAAGAAAGTAGGACATAATAAAATAACTTAGAAAAAAGAAAAAAGAAAATAAATATATACATACACACACACACACACACACACACATATATATATATATATTGCATAGTCGGCGCCATTTAGGAAGAAAAAGGAATAAGAAAACTGTGGTTAGAAAAATACTCCCACAAAATGCCAAATGTACAAAATTGTGTAGAAATCCAGTGATATTATTTTGTGCTATTCTCCCACTCTCACTACTAAATAGGCGTCCACTTAGAAAAGGAGGAAGACAAGATTTTTGTCATCTTCAACACATTACACATCATTTTCTTCTACCCAAAAAATTATATCATCTTACACTCTTCTCACACCCTTTTCTTACACATCCAACAAATCACCAACCACTCCCTTCTCCCTGTACCCGGCCACCCAATGAAAAAGAAAGAAGATATTTTGTCTTCAACCACCTTAATGCATCTCACCAAATCTTCCAACTTCTTACACCTTTTCTTACCATTCTTACACTCTTCCAACAAACCAACCCACTCTTTTCCCCCATTCCCTCAAGCATGGCCATAGAGTCAATAAACGGAGAAATATTTGTCTTCCACACTCCGTCTTCTTATGCATTTCAAACCACCATCATTCTTTCTTTCAACTTTCTCCAAACATCAAATATTCTTGCAACTTCTTCCAACTCTCCATAATGGTCTTCTTCTCCATCTTTCTACAATCCAAAACTGTCCCCCTCTCTCCCTCTTAATTCTTTTCCATCTTCAACGCATTTCATCTCCTACACTCCACTTTCTCTCACACTTTTAAGCGAAGCAATCATCAAACCTTCTCCAACTCCTTCAAGTCTTCATGATGATGTTTTCCTGCTCCTTTATTCACTCCCAACCATTCCCCTTTTTAGATGAAAGAGAGAAGATTTTTCTCTCTTTCTTTTTACACTTCTTCACTCTCATTTTCATTCAAGACAACTCTTCATTCTCTCCAAAGGAAGAACCAGTTCTCCAAGCTATTTCTTTTCCTCCATGGCTGAGATTTTCAAGAAGAAAAATACCAAGAAAAACTTTCTCCTTCTTTGCATTCATGCCTAGTAAACTTCCATCTTCAAGAACGCTTCTCTTTCCTCTCTAAGAAAAGAAAAACAAAGTCTTCCAACCTCTATTAAAAACTTCATGGCCGAAATTTAGCATGAGAAAGCCAAGAGGGAAATTTCTTTTCTTCATCTCATACACACATATAAACCAATAACTACAACATTTTACTTCATTCCAACACCATGGATGAATATTAAGGGGTTGAGAACCAAGGTGTAGCAAGGTAAGAACATCATCTAAGATAATTTTATATTTCTCCATTTATCTATTTTCATGAGTTGCTCACTAACCCTCCATTTTTGGTGTATAAATTGTGAGCTCATACAAGGAAAAAGGAGAAGGTTTTTTTCAAGAAAAATGAAGAAATCTTCACTTTCATACTAACGTTAGGTGATGAAAGCAAGTACCCTCCCTAGACATTCATGGATTTTCAAAGAACTACGTATTCATGCTCATACAAAGCTGGATCATTCATGATGTAAGTCCAAGGTTTAAATATCAAGAATATACAAAAGATATGTTTCTAAGTGATGCATAAAGTGTGATATGTAATATACGTATATTCAAACATTATGTGAAAATATGGACTTATATGTATAAATAAAATGAAATGAACACTCTCATGTGTTGTATATAAAATTAAATAAAGAAAATGAGGATACATGATTTGTTAGGAAAAGTGTACCAAGAAGACATTTTATTCATGTGTTTACATCTTTTTCAAGAAGATCAGCTTTTATGTGTTTATTTATAATTTTGGTTTTGGTGAACATTTGTTTTCTTAATTTAGCATGGTATGAGGAAATCATAATTCATGTCTAAGATTCTAGTTCACAAAAGATATTTCTTGATTATCTCCATGTTATTTCATGTGTATGTATTCGGACAAGCTAGGGTTTTCTTGGAATGCTTGCTTTGTTTTTTTATAGTTTCCATCACTTTGTATGTTTATGTCTTTTATGATTATTTTACAAGTCATTATGTTGATGGAAACAAATATGCATATAGTTGGAATAAATATAAAAATAAAGATATAAGTAAAAAAAAGTAAAAAAAAGGATTTAAGGGACATGTACAAAGATATATATGTTCGGCCAAAGGAAAAAATGAAGAGAAAGAATAAATATTATGACATGTTATAAATATGAATATATATGTCATGAAAAGAAATGGTCATAAGATAAAAATATGGAACAAAGAAGTGTATTACATGAAAAAGAGAATTTTGGAATATAAAATGTTTTGATGATGTTAAAAGATGTTTTAAAAGGGCTAAAACGGAATTTCACACTTTGAGTTTGAAGCAAATTGAGAAAAACACACTGTGAGACGTCAATCTCTCACATAGATCGATTGACGTATACATCAGCCCCTCAGGAAGGCACATGGATCGATCCATGTGAAGGTTGTAAAAGTTTGAAGCTCTCAGATCTACGTCGATCTCTCAATTAAAGGGATATCGATCGATCGACATCACGTGGATCTCTCAGCGAAGGAGACATCGATCGGTCGACATACTTCTGGAAGACATCGATCTCTCAGCCAAGGAGACATCGATCGGTCGACGTTATTCTGGAGGACGTCGATCTCTCAGCACTGGCACGTGGATCGATCGACGTCCCTAGAATTCAAAATTTTTTGAACGTTGGAAAAAAATCCAAGGGAGATTTATGATGTTTTCTCTCTCCAATCTTACTCAAATTTCCTATGGACTTTAACCCAACATACTACACGCTTCCTTGACTATTTTATCCATGTCTAAGATTCTCTAGGGTGGCTATTGAAGATCAAATCACTCCATGGGGTGGCTAAAGACTATTTGGACATTATCTTAACATTTTGTGTAGATGAAGACATGATGGAGAGCCTCAAAAACATGGACAACTTCATCTATGTAAGGAAGAGGCTTGGATGAGGCAAACACATACTTTGAACATCATCTAGCTTCATTATTCATTGTTGTATAGTTCTCTCATATTTATAAATTTGCCTAAAGCTTGTTAAGCTTTTCTTTGCTCTTCATTGTTGTAAATTGAGAGATAGAGAGTCAAGCACAAGAGGAACCATAAATATTTGATCTCTTGCTTGTGCTTAGACTAGTGAGAAAGTGTGAACCCTACTATATTTCTTCAACCCACTGTGAGAAGTTCTTCAGGGAACTTTGTTGAAGTTGTGAGGTAGCAAGAAGTTATTCTTGCTAAGAGCTGTAGTTACTGTAGTTGCACAAGTGTGTTTTGTGCAAGAAGTTGTTGTTGTTGTTGCTTGCACTAAGGTGTTAGTGTAAGTGTTGTTGTGGTTGTGCTTATTAGCTTTAATAAGAAGAGTAGTTATTGAAAATCCGCTTTGGAAACAAAGTGGCAGTGGAGTAGAACATTTGCGATTCGAACCACTATATATCCGGTGTATACATCCATTGCTTCTCATCTCCCATTCTTGCTCTTCTTTTGAGTTGATCCAAACAAGAAAATTCTACAAAAAGTGTCAAACACTCTATTCACCCCCCCTTTAGAGTGTGTTTCCGACCTAACAATTGGTATCAGAGACTCACCTTGATTGCTTGGACTATCTTTGCAAGTAGCAAGGTTAAAGATCATGGCAATGACAACCTCAACCTCAACCTCTTCATCTCACACTTCATCGCCTAAGCCTACGGCACTATTTTCCGGATCAAACACTAAAGCACCTATGTTTGATGCTCAAAACTATTCTTTGTGGAAATTTCGAATGATTAATCATTTAAAATGCTATGGACTTGATATATGGAGAGCCGTTGTCAAAGGAATTGAAGTTCCTATGATTACCAACTCAAAAGGAGAATCAATGTTCAAAGATGAGGATGACTACACCAACGAAGAGAAGATAAAATTTGCCATAACTGGCAAAGCAGTCGATATTCTCTCAAGTGCTCTTACCACCACCGAGCTCATAAGACTTCAAGGTCTTGAAATAGCTCATGAGGCATGGAAAAGGCTTGAAATGATACACAAAGGAACTGAGCAAGTAAGAATGGCCAAAAGACTCATGCTCATGAAGGAGTATGAGATGTTCGGAATGAAGAGCGGTGACAAGAATGAGGAGACAATCGATCGATTCACACAAATAGTAAATCAACTCTCCATGGTGGACAAGAAAATCTCAAATGAAGACATTGTCTCAAATCTCCTCAACTCATTGCCAAGAGAATGGACACCTAAAGTCACCGTAATCACCGAATCAAAGAATCTCAAGACTCTTACCCTTGATGAGCTATCCGGTAATCTTCTTACTCATGAAATTCTTATTGATGAACAAAATAGGATGAACCCTATCAAGCCCACACAAACATCACACAAAGGATTGGTGGTAGAGTCCGATGAATCGGATGAGGAAGTTGCCTTCTAGTAAGAAAATTTTGAAGAATAGAAACTAGAAATAAAACTCAAGCAAGAAAGTTCTTCAAGAGACCACCCAAAGAAAAGGAGTCAAGTGAAAATTTCTATAGATGTGGTTGACCCGGTCACTTCATTGCCGATTGCCATGTAAAAGAGCCGCAAAAGCAAGAGAAGAAGGTCTTTCCTCAAAAGAAGAAATCCCTCAATGCGGAGGTAACCACGTGGGATGATCTCCTTTCCGAATCGGAAGGAGAAGAGAGTGAAGATCAAGGTGTTGGACTTGTTGCAATACTTGACAATCCAAAGATTCAACATACTTGTCTCATAGCAATTGAAGATGATCTTGAGGTAAATTCTAATCCTTCAAATTTGCATGATGAAATAGGAGATTTGCAAGATGATTTTGAAAAATTGAAATTAAAATATAAGCATTTGAAGAAAGAGTTCAAGAAATGCATCTTAGAAAATAAGAGCTTGCATGACATGAACATTTTGATATTTCAAGAGCATGACATCATACTCACTATGCATAAAACCGTAGCTCTTGAAAATGTAGAAATTAGAAAAGAATGTGAGAAACTAAGGTTAGACTTGCAAAGACTAACAAATGGTAAAAATAATTTAGACATACTACTTGGAAATCAAAGAATTAGAAATGATAAATCTGGTTTAGGATTTAATTCATCACATTCCTCTATTAAACCTAAGTCCTTAAAGAAAAAGGGAAACAATAGAAAAACACAGCAAAATTCATCACCTTCTAAACCAAAGCATGTACCCATTTGTTTTCATTGCAACAAACTAGGACAATTGAAGAATGCATGTAGAGCTAGATTTGAAGGCACATATGTTTGGAAGCCTAAGGGTCGAGAAACTAACCCTAAAGGACCCAACCATCAAAGGGTATAAATGCATAAATCTTTTGGTTTTGTAGGCTCTCAAGATAAATGGAGTAGCCAAAGAAGAAGGAACCAAATGGCTTATGGACAGCGGATTTTCAACACACATGACCGGAGACAAGACGTTGTTCACCAAGTTCAAGCTCCAAGATGGTGGGATGGTGCATTTTGGCGATGGGAGAGCCAAAATCCTTGGACATGGAGAAATTGGTAACTCTTCTTTTACTATTAATAACGTACTATATGTAGAAGGGCTTAAGTATAATTTGATAAGTGTTATGCAACTATGTGATGCTAATTTTCAAGTTGAATTTGTGAAAAGAAAATGTGTTGTGAAAAAGAACGATAAGATTGTTTTTGAGGCTATATGTAAAAATGATGTTTGCAAATTTAGCACACATGATTTGATATCACAAAATGTTTCCTGCCTAGTTGCCAAAAATAATTTGACTCAACTATGGCATAGACGACTTGGACACATTAGTTTTAAAACTTTCAAAGAGATTTGCAAAAATGAAAAAGTCCGATGCCTTCCAAAATTTAATTTCGAAAATCATGGCTTATGTGACACTTATCAAAAGGCAAAGCTTGTTAAAACAAGCTTCAAGCCCAAAAGTGAAATCTCCACCATCAAACCTCTACAATTACTTCATATGGGTTTGTATGGGATATTGGTACGACAAGTCTAAGTGGAAAACATTACACCTTTGTGGTGGTAGATGACTTCTCTAGGTACACTTGGGTAATGTTCTTAGCTAAAAAGAATGATGCATGCCAAGAATTTATAAAGCTTTGTGGGAGATTAGAAAATCAAAGAGACGACACAATTAAGGAAATGAGAAGTGATAGAGGGGGTGAGTTTGATGGAGAGTTTCAAGAATTTTGTGTATCCAAAGGGTATGGACACAATTTCTCGGCTCCAAGAACTCCTCAACAAAATGGTGTTGCGGAAAGAAAAATAGAACACTTCAAGAAATGAGTAGAGCTATGTTAAATGAATTTGAGCTACCTAAGTATTTTTAGGCCGAAGCTGTAAACACCGCTTGTCATGTGATCAATAGAGTTAATTTGAGACCATCTCTCAGAAAGACTCCTTATGAGCTTTGGAAAGATAGAGTACCAAATATTGGTTATTTCAAGGTCTTTGGTTGTAAGTGCTTTATACTTAACACCAAAGATAACTTAGATAAACTCGATTTCAAAGCGTATGAAGGAATCTTTATGGGATATGCTCAAAATAGCAAAGCATTTAGGGTATATAATAAAAGAAGCATGAATTTGAAGAATCAATTCAAGTCAAGTTTAGTGAACTCATTGAGAATGAACCAAACACTAATGATGATGACGATAAAATAATTGAAATAAGTCATATAGAGAAATTTGAGAATCCAAAAGGTAATATTGTCATTGACCTTAGGATTGATCCCCTTGAACCTAAGATTGAAGATGAAGAAGTAGGAGGAGATACCTCAAACGTACCGGATTCATATAAATATAGGAAAGATCATCCTAAAGAATTAATATTAGGTGAAACTAGTCAAGGTATAATGACTAGGAGAAAATTCAATGAAAATGCCTTCATTTCACAAGTTGAGCCTAAAAATATAAAGGAGACAATAAATAATGAAGATTGGGTATTAGCCATGCAAGAAGAACTAAATCAATTTGAAAGGAGTGATGTTTGGGAATTAGTTGCTAAACCTAGTGATCATCCCGTAATTGGCACTAAATAGGTATTTAGAAACAAAATGGATGATAAAGGAAACATAACTAGAAACAAGGCTAGGTTAGTAGCTCAAGGATATAGGCAAGAGGAATGCATAGACTATGATGAGACCTTTGCCCTTGTAGCTAGGTTAGAAGCTATTATGATGCTATTAGCATATGCATGCTATAAGGATTTCAAACTATATCAAATGGATGTGAAATCTGCATTCTTGAATGGAATAATTCAATAAGAGTGTATGTAGCTCAACCTCCAGGGTTTGAAAATCACGATTATCCAAATCATGTATTTAAACTCAAAAATGCCCTTTATGGACTTAAACAAGCTCCTAGGGCTTGATATGATAGATTAAGTAACTTCCTAATTGAAAATGAGTTTTCAAGAGGAAAAGTCGACACTACTCTTTTTATTATAGAACAAGGAAACCATTGATTGCTTGTTCAAATTTATGTGGATGAAATTATATTTGGTGCTACTAATGATTCTCTTTGTAAGCATTTTGCAAAATTAATGGAAGGAGAATTTGAAATGAGCATGATGGGTGAACTCAACTACTTTCTTGGTCTTCAAATCAAGCAAACTCAAGATGGAGTGTATATATCTCAAACGAAGTATACAAAAGATTTGCTCAAGAAGTACAAGTTTGAGGATGGAAGAAGGATAAGCACACCAATGAGTACAAATACGAAGCTTGACAAAGACGAAAAAGGAAAGACGGTTAGGGTAACAAAATATAGGGGTATGATTCGAAGTTTACTTTATTTAACCGCTAGTAGGCCGGATATTTTGCATGATGTGTGCTTATGTGCTAGATTTCAAAGTATGCCTAAGGAATCACTTTTAGTTGCTATTAAACGTATCTTTAAGTATTTGAAAGGAACCTTGAACTTTGGATTGTTTTATCCCAAAAATGGTTATTTTGATTTAAGAGGGTATAGTGACTCCGACTATGCTGGAAATCTTGTTGATAGAAAAATCACCTCCGGGACATGCCAATTCCTTGAAGATTGCCACTTTCAACGGCAGAATCCGAGTATGTATCGGCCGCTTCGTGTTGTGCACAATTACTTTAGATGATCAACACTTTAAACGATTATAATGTTAAGTTTGACAAAGTTCCCATCCTATGTGACAACACATCAGCCATAAGTATAGTGCAAAACCCAGTACACCATAGTAGGACCAAACATATAGAAGTGAGGCATCACTTCATAAAGGATTGCAGTCAAAAAGGATTGGTATGCGTTGAATTTGTTCCGAAAAATGATCAACTAGTGGATATATTTACCAAATCCCTTCATACTGAGACGTTTGAGTCCATTAGAACGAGATTAGGAATGATAAACAATGTTTAGAGGGTTAAAATTGAAAATTTCAAAAATTAGTATACATGGAGCGATCCATGTATTAAATTGAGAGATCCACGTACGTCAATCTCTGACATCAATCGATCGATGTACGTCGATCTCTGACGCTGATCGATCGACGTCGTCGTTTCCTGCAACCTTAAAACCTTTAAAAACGCGAACCCTCCCTCATTTCTAACTTTAAAATCGATTGAAATACCTCAAGAACTTTGCTCCTCCCTCTCCAAAAACCCTCTCTCTCAGTTTCATCTCTAAATCAAAACATCATCATCTCTACACTTGATTTTAATCTTTTATATTCAAATTCCTTCATCCTTCTTTAGAAAATCCCAATTTTCGTGCCCTAATTTTTAAAAAATGTCTTCAAGAAGCAAGAACACAACCAAGAGGCCAAGATCCTCTAGGAGTGGAGGAGAAGGGTCAAGCAATCCTTCTCAAGGACAAACCTCTCAACCTAGAAGAACGCAATCAATAGATGAGAGCCAAAGCCTAGTTCTTGCCTAGATTCGAAGTGGGTTCTTGCCGAGATTCGAAGTGGGTTAACTCTCTCAAACTTTCTTTGGATCAAAACTAAAGAAGCCAAGAATGCTTTGACGCAACCTCTACCACCCGGGCATGTAAGGTATATCACTAGGCATTCTCAAATATTATATGATAAATGGGAAGATGAAGAGAGAGCCACTATCCCACTCAAATTGCTTAGAATAAATGATATTCTAAGCAATAATGAACTAAGTCCTATCAATGAGTGGTTAGATGTTCAAGAATGGAGGAGTATTTGGGTTGAGAAAGAGATGTACAAAATGTCCACTAGGTACACTAGAATTTTTTATGCAAATTTATGGATTCAATACATAAATGGCCTTCCTTTAGCTTTGCATTCTATTATTGATGGACATCACATTAAATGGAAGGTTGAAAAAATTTGTGAATTGATTGGTGTACCAAACGAGGGGTATTTTGAGTTTGATGTATGGAAGTGGGATGTGGCTCGGTGGAGAGTCACTGAGGATGAAGTGAAGTCATACTTAGGCTACCATCCTACTAAGACTACCAATGATATGCCCTTAGTTTATCGTACTCTTCTTGCCATTGTTACCTTTTGTATCAATGGTAAATCCGCCAAAAGGCCAAGTAACCTAGACCTTTACATTGCATACCGAGTAGCCAACCGTGAGAAGGTGAACTTTGGAGAGCTTTTTATGACCAATGTTATTGAGACCGCCACCAAACAAAACAAAGCCCTACCCTATAGTAACCTTATCTATAGGATGCTTGTAAAGTCGGGTATTGATGTGGACAACACGGATGTTGACAAAATCACGCACAAAGATTTTTGTGATAAGGTCAACATCCAACAAATACTCAAAGCAAGAAAAGAAGCAATGAGAGGTCGAGACCAACCGGATGAAGCGGAAGAAGACGAAGGTGTTCTGGACGAAGCAACTGTTCCTGAACCCGACAATCGAGAAGAAACTAGTGGGTTGAGCTCAAATGTTACTGAACTTCAAGCTCAAGTCACTAGCCTCCAACAAGAAATTCGTGAGCTTAGAGGCAAGGTGACCTTGCACGAGTCAGTGTTTGCCAAGCTGAAGGCTAAAATGAAGGCGTGCATTCCGGGCATCTCATTTTCTTCCGATGAAGACTAGCACTTCTTTTAGCTTGTGTTTTCCATGTTTATCATTCTAGTTTAGTATTTCTTGGTGTATGTACTTTGCTGAACTTGGTTAGTTTTTGATGATTAATGCAGTAATATGCTTTTATATTGCCATTGTTTTTTTGATGCTTTCAAAAAGGGGGAGAAAGTTAGTGATCGTATTAATTTGATGGCTATTGCTTATGAGCTAAATTGCTTGATGCTTGATGATTTGCATGTTTGGTTGATGGCTAGTGCAAATAAATATATTTGAAATTTGAGCATGCTTGGTTGAGGGGGGGAAATTGATGCATATTATGTGTTGGGTAATTGATGTATGTTGAGAAACTGTTGCAATATTTGAGTTAAGAAAGTTTAGGAAATTGATGCATGTTTGGTTGAGGGGGAGCTTTTAGTGCATAACTATAAAAAGGGAAGTAGTTTGATATATTCATTGGAATTGCAAAATCATGTGAGCATTGATTGTTACGGAAAGTATAAAATGCATATACCAAGGGGGAGATTAAAATTTTCAAGTTTGCAACATCAAAATAGCTAAAATGAAGCAAAAACATCTTTTAAAATCTTGATTTTGAAATCATCAAAAAGGGGGAGATTATTGGAATATAAAATGTTTTGATGATGTTAAAAGATGTTTTAAAAGGGCTAAAATGGAATTTCACACTTTGAGTTTGATGCAAATTGAGAAAAACACACTGTGAGACGTCAATCTCTCACATGGATCGATTGACATATACATCAGCCCCTCAGGAAGGCACATGGATCGATCCATGTGAAGGTTGTAAAAGTTTGAAGCTCTCAGATCTACGTCGATCTCTCAATTAAAGGGACGTCGATCGATCGACGTCACGTGGATCTCTTAGCCAAGGTGACGTGGATCGATCGACGTACTTCTAGAAGACATCGATCTCTCAACCAAGGAGACATCGATCCATCGACGGACTTCTGGAAGACATCGATCTCTTAGCCAAGTAGACATTGCTCGATGGACGTCATTCTGGAGGACATCAATCTCTCAGCACTGGCATGTGGATCGATCGACGTCCCCTGAATTCAAAATTTTTTGAACGTTGGAAAAAAGGGAGATATATGATGTTTTCTCTCTCCAATCTTACTCAAATTTCTTGTGGACTTTAACCCAACATACTACATGCTTCCTTGACTATTTAATCCATGTCTAAGATTCTCTAGGGTGGCTATTAAAGATCAAATCACTCCATAGGGTGGATAAAGACTATTTGGACATTATCTTGACATTTTGTGTAGATGAAGACATGGTGGAGAGCCTCAAAAACATGGACAACTTCATCTGTAAATGGAAGAGGCTTGGATGAGGCAAATACACACTTTGAACATCATCTAACTTCATTATTCATTGTTGTATAGTTCTCTCATATTTGTAAATTTGCTTAAAGCTTGTGAAGCTTTTCTTTTCTCTTCATTGTTGTAAATTGAGAGATAGAGAGTCAAACACAAGAGGAACCATCAATATTTGATCTCTTGCTTGTGCTTAGACTAGTGAGAAAGTGTGAACCTTACTATATTTCTTCAACCCACTGTGAGAAGTTCTTGAGGGAACTTTGTTGAAGTTGTGAGGTAGCAAGAAGTTATTCTTGCTAAGAGCTGTAGTTGCTGTAGTTGCACAAGTGTGTTTTGTGCAAGAAGTTGTTGTTGTTGTTGCTTGCACTAAGGTGTTAGTGTAAGTGTTGTTGTGGTTTTTCTTATTAGCTTTAATAAGAAGAGTAGTTGTTGAAAATCCTCTTTGGAAGCAAAGTGGTAGTGGAGTAGAATCATTTGCTATTCGAACCACTCTATATCCGATGTACACATTCATTGCTTCTCATCTCCCGTTCTTGCTCTGATTTTGAATTTCTTTTTAGTTGAGCCAAACAAGAAAATTCCCCAAAAAGTGCCAAACACTCTATTCACCCCTCCTCTAGAGTGTGTTTCGGACCTAACAATATATATATACATATATACATACATACATACATATACATATATATATATATATATATATATATATTTATGAAAGAGGAAGGTCTCTCGAGCGGCGCATGCGAAATAACGGCGCAGCCGCATTTACGTTCAGCGGCGTTTGCCGCCGTTGCTGTAGCCGGACAGGTTTAACCTTATCTCCGGCATTGCTTACTTTTCCTTCGGTATTGATTCGCTGCTTTCCTGGGTTCCGTTCTGTAATAATCCAGAATGTCCGATGCGCCGCCGTCGTTTGCTGCAGTGGCTTCCGGTGCCGCTTCATCTCAGTCCATCAACATCTCACCCAAAACGGTTTCTCGATATAAAGGTATTCCCTTAATATCTTTTTTGGATTCGAAAATAGATGAACTCGCTGCTCCATTCAAATATTCGTTAGTGGGTACTTTTTGGTATGGGAGACCTCCGTTGAAGGTGATCAGGGAAGTCTTTGAAAAAATCGGATTTCAACCAGATCTTCGTATCACTCTTATTGATCAAGCGCATATACTGCTAAATTTCCGAAATGAAGCAGATTATTTACATTGTTTTTACCGACGCTCATGGCATATCTCCGGATGTCACATGCGTATAACCAAATGGACAGTAGACTTTGATCCGTCTACTAATGTGCCAATAGTACCAGTTTGGATAGCTTTTCCTGGACTTCCCATCCATCTCCACCGCAAAGAGGCAATATTTGAAATTGTTAAACCAATAAGGAGCCCTATCAAACTCGATGTCGCAGCAACGGAGGGTCTACGGCCATCGATTGCACGTGTCTGTGTGGAAGTCGATATTTCTAAAGAATTGCCGCAAAAGATTTATCTCGAAGGTAAAGGTCGTTTTATTCTGCAAACTATCAATTATGAAGATTTACCACTGTTTTGCACTTCCTGTCGACGGTTAGGTCATGCAGCCTCGTCATGCACGCCACCTTTGGTGGAAACTATACCACCACCACCACCACCCCCTCCGCGTCGTCCACAAGCGCAGCGCTGGACTCCGGTGAAAAAACGCCCAGCTGCTCAAACTAATCTTCCAGAGAATGAGCCCCCGTTGACAGACATCCCGCTTCATGACAGTTCCCCCATTCGCGCAGCTGCACCAGCCGCAGATACTGCAGAGGATACTTTGGAACCATCAAGAGAGCCTTTTGAGACCAGTGACATTGGACACTCGTCTGATTCAGACCTTCCGGAGACGGATAACATTGAGATTCCCACAGTACCGGAGGAAGTAGCCAACCGCATCCACCAGCTACCTTCTACGCCTGATACGGACATCTTAATCTCACGCTTACAGGAGTCAGCCGATGACTTTATTCAGGTTGTACCACGTAGGAAACGTCGGGCAAAGAAGGATCTTCCTCCATTACCTCCATCATCCATTCTTACACGCAGCGCTTCGCATGCGATACAGGGAAGTAACTCTACACTGTCTCAATGAATATTATGATATGGAATATAAGAGGTCTTCGTGCCTCAAAACCACGATTGCATCAACTGATTCGTGAACATCGATTAAATTTACTTGTCATCATTGAGCCTAAACATGCATCCAATACTGTTTCTCAATATGCTTTGGATTTCGGCTTTTCAAATTCATATGCATCACAGTCTGAACGTATATGGTTTTTCTGGCGTGATTCTCACTTTGAGTTGGTCACAGTGCAAGATGAAGGTCAAGTGGTACATTTTACACTGTTATATCGGCCATTTCAGTATGCTTTTGTATTCTCGGCAATCTATGGCAATCATACTCCAGCTTTACGTCGTGCTTTGTGGGCTTCTTTATGCACTTTTTCTGAAAATACAACGCTTCCATGGGTTTTAGGGGGAGATTTCAATACATTCCGCTCTCTATCAGACCATGACGGACGCTCTCAGCCTTCACTCTCAGTTTTACAAGATTTTAATGATTGCATAGAGACATGTGGTTTGATGTCACCACCGTTTCAGGGTTCTAGGTTCACATGGTCGGATGGCCGAGGCCTTGGTCTTGTGCGTCGACGCTTAGATTGGTTGTTTCTCAATTCTGACTTTCATGATAAATTTGAAGATTTGCAATTTACGCATCTACCTCGAATTGCTTTGGATCACACACCACTGCTGCTAATATGTCGACAGAGTATGGCTTCGTTACGTCGCTCATTCCGTTTTTTAGATTCATGGCTGCTACACCCAGACTTTCATACTTACATGCGGGACACATGGACTGCATATCCAACCACGGGAGGCATGTATGGTTTTTATACCAAATTATTTAAGTTCAAAAAGAATGTGCACCAATGGAACAAAGAAATATTCGGCAATATTTTCTCTAGGGTTCAACACGCTGAAGTTCAACTTATACAAGCTGAAAGACAATGGGACATGCAGCCGACAGAGGAAAATTGTACAGAGTATCATCGAGCAAAGGCGGAATATCTACAAGCTGCTTCTTATGAAATGCACTATTGGAAACAAAAAGCAAGAGTGCGATGGCTAAAGGAGGGAGATGCAAATACTCGTTATTACCACTCTGTTGTGAAAGGATGACGCTTACATCTTAAGATTCAGCGAATCCAAACATCTATTGGTCTTATTTGTACTGCCCCTGATGATATAATGGCTGAAGCTGTGTCCTTTTATACAACATTATTTGCACGCGAAGCTACGGCCGACTATGATCAAATTCTCCGCCATATGCCAGCGCTAATTTTTGCAGCGGACAACGCCTCACTAACGCAAATTCCAACGCCCGAGGAGATCAAGGCGGCGGTTTGGCATTTGGATCCTCATAGTGCAGCGGGACCTGATGGTTTTGATGGTAACTTTTATAGATCTTGCTGGTCAATTATACACACGGATGTTGTTTTAGAGGTTCAGGAATTTTTCCTCGGCGTTCCTCAGCCCAAAGTTATGGCTAGTGCATTGATTACTTTAATTCCAAAGAAATCTTCCCCAACTACATTCAGTGATTATCGTCCTATATGTCTCACTAATTTTGTCAGTAAAGTCTGTACCAGAATTGTTGCTAGCCGTTTGAGTAAATTGTTACCACGCTTGATATCTCTAGAACAGACGGGCTTCCTTCCGGGTATGGACATTTCTACTCCAGTTTTATTGGCTCGTGAGATGATTCATATGCTTGATAGAGGGGGTTCACAACTCTGCCTTAAGTTGGATATGATGAAAGCTTTTGACAGAGTTAGCTGGGAATACTTGGAATTACTACTTCAGGCCTTCGGATTTTCAGGTTTTTTCACACGTATTATTCTGAATCATTTGAGTGCTACCACATTTGCAGTATTAATAAATGGCCAGCCATCTTCCTATTTTCGACCATTCAGAGGCGTCAAGCAGGGAGATCCCTTATCACTTTTATTATTTATTTTAGCAGCAGAAGGATTTAGCAGAGGCTTGAATGCTTTGACAGCAGCGGGTGTCGTGCAGCCGTTCCGCTTGGGTCGTATCCCATTTCCAATTACACATTTAGCCTATGCTGACGACCTACTGATATTTCTTCGAGGTACACAGCGGAACCTGCAACATTTTCATACATTTCTTACACAATATGAAACTGCTTCAGGACAGAAAGTGAATTTCCAAAAAAGTAGTATGATTCCTTCTGCTGCTGTCACTCCACAACAACGCCAACTTTTCATGCATATTCTGGGCATGCGTCTCTCAAGTCTTCCATTTCGATATCTTGGTTCCTATTTGCACAAGGGTATCTCTCGTTCCCATCACTGTGTCTCGCTGCTACAGCATATTGATGACAGGCTTCAAGGGTGGCACTCCAAATTATTATCTGCTGCAGGCCGACTAGTGCTGTTACAATCTATAATTGCTGCGTTACCTCTTCATATTATTGCCGCGGGTGGCATACCAAAATCAGTCATCAAGATAATTCATCGCAAAATGGCTGCATTTTATGGGGTCGTAGACATCATTGGGTCTCCTGGACTAACATTACTAAGCCACAGGCTGAGGGAGGTTTAGGCCTACGGGATTTAAATGTCTTACAAAAGGCATATCATTGCCGTATTTGGTGGTCGTATCATCAGAACTCAACTTTGTGGAGCAAATTCATGCATGCGAAGTATGGCCAGCGACAGGATTATCTTCCTCGGCTAACGGACTCACCTATATGGAAAATGATTTGCCGGATTCATTCTTTCTGCTTAATGCACACTGCTGGACAGGGTGACCAGCTCACATGGTTACCAACGCCACTGGGGGAATTTTGAATCAAGAGTGCCTATGACATCTGCTGGACCACTTCTCCAACAATGCTGTCTACATCCTTTATTTGGTCCAAGCATCATTCTCCTTCTATCCGACTGTTCTTGTGGCGACTTTTTCATTCAGCATTGCCTTTTCAGGATTATATTGGACGTTATATAGCGGCACAACCAACACAGTGCCCTTTCTGTAAGAGAGATTCGGCCATGATAGATCATGTTTTCTTATCTTGTTCTTATGTTCATCCTATCTGGCATTATTTCGCAAGTGAGCTACATTGTCCTCTCCCCTCATCATTGCAGCTTCGTCAGTATCTTCTTGCATGGTGGTATCGGTCATCTTTTTCTTCTCTTATTGGGGTTTATAAAATAGTGATTCCTGCGCTCATTGTCTACAACATTTGGTGTGCCTATACTTCCATGGTCTATGGGGACAAAACAACTATTACAACAGCTTTCCTACGATCCTCCATCCATTATGATATTAGTCTATGGCACAAAAAGATATCCGGCTCTAAGCTTGCTACTTACCCAAGGCAGATCTTCAGTTGGCTTCCTCCTCTTCGACCCCCTCGACCATTGATCGTTCGTTGGATCACCCCACCTTCGGACCGATTGAAACTAAATGTGGATGCTGCTGTGGGCCGGCACTTTGCAGCAGGCGGTGCCATATTACGTAATCACAAGGGTTCATGTTTAGGCGCAATCTCATTCCGACTTCCGCACTGCCCACCACTTCATGCAGAGATCCAAGCCGCTCTATTTGGACTTCTTTATTTCCTTCCATTTTATCGAGCAATTACCCTCCAGTCAGACTGCGCCCAACTGATCGATCGGCTCACACACTCTCAAGGAGTCCATGGGAATTCCCATCTTCGACGGCTTCTTTCGCTCGTTCATTCCCATCGCCCTAGCAGTCATATTTATCGCGAAGCAAACATGGCAGCACATTACTTAGCACAGCAGGCAATGTTATACCCACGAACGCAATATTCTACATCGACTACTCTCCCTTCTTTGGTCAGGGCGGTAGTCACTTTGGATCTCACATCTGTTCACTTGCGAGTCCCTTGACGTTATCCTGATTTCCATATGGATTGGCGCTATTTCACATCACCTGCCTGCACCTCTTGGGTTGCAGGCAGGCACGGTATGCTTAAACATGCCTTTTTCTACGATTTATGCAGTTTCATTCACAAATATAACATACTATTTTGTTTCATTGGAGCGACTTGGATATCACTCTGTCACATCCTTATTTCCACATTGGCGATTGGAGGACTATACTGCTGGATCATAGGATTACATCTACAAGCAGATACTTTCAAATTTCTTGCTGCTGGAATCTACACACTGTCGCCTTGGCTCCCTAGTCAAGGCGACTTGGGTATGCATTTTGGCATTATGATTATGCTTATTACTTTTGGAATTTATGCTCTTTTAATACATTCTCTTCATCCGTGCGAGATTCCACATGTGGCGTACTATCTTCCTGCATTCAAGGACATTATACCCCAGATTGACCTAGCGCATCCTTTCATCATTGTGTCACGGTGGCATCACAACTATCATGAAGGCTCCGAGGGTTGGTTCATCAAGGAAACACCAAGACCAAGCAATGGCGATTACACCGTCTGCAGCTTCATATTACTACTACATACGCCTGCAGCACACCTTCATTTGTACACAATATTACATTTCTATCATATCAATGACAGCCGTATAAATATGTACGTTTTTTCCTTCGCCAAGGTTTTATCCACAAGGGTTGTTTTTCTTGGCAAGGTTTTAATGCGGCATATCATATACGACTAGAGATATAAGATCATTAGTTCGTTAGTTCATTTATTCACATACTCTGACTTTTGTAATATGGTTTTTTCCTCCGCCATAAGTGAGGTTACTACTTAATAAAATTTCCCCTTCATATAAAAAAAATATTTATTTATGAAAGATATATATATATATATATAAATATTTTCTCTGGCGCAGGCGATTCTCTGACGGTGCTGAGTAGCGGCTTCAGCCGCCGCCGCTTTTCTACCGGGATTGATATCTCCCATTGCCTGTATCCAATTGCTTTCCAACGTTAATCGATTTCGCTGGTTGGAATATTCTTTTTCCGTTCTTTTATTCAATCGGGAATCATGGCATCAGCGACGCCAACTTTCGCCGACATCGTCGCTGGCTCTGGCGGTTCATCGGCTCAGTCCATCAACATTTCGCCCAAAACGGTTTCTCGTTACAAAGGTATTCCATTAATCTCTTTTTCAGATTCTGAGATTGATGAACTTGCTGCTCCGTTCAAATATTCCTTAGTGGGTACATTCTGGTATGGGAGACCACCATTGAAGGTGATTAGGGATGTATTCGAGAAAATTGGCTTTCATCAGGATCTTCGCATCACTCTTATTGATCAGGCACATATCTTGTTAAATTTTAGCAATGAAGCAGACTATTTACGATGTTTTTATCGACGCTCCTGGCTTGTTTCTGGCTGTCATATGCGAATCACAAAATGGACAGTTGATTTTGATCCCTCCACAGATGTGCCCATAGTTCCGATTTGGGTTGCCTTTCCTGGTCTTCCGGTTCATCTTCATCGGAAGGAGGCTTTATTTGAGATTGTAAAACCGATAGGTAATCCCCTTAAACTTGATGTTGCAACAACGGATTGTTTATGACCTTCGGTTGCATGGGTCTGTGTAGAAGTTGATGTTTCGAAGGACTTACCACAAAAGATTTATCTCCAAGCGAAGGGACGATTTATTCTGCAAACCATAATCTATGGAGACTTGCCATTGTTTTGTACTTCTTGCCGTCGGTTAGGCCATGCGGCTGCGTCATGCAAACCGCAACAGATGACATCGATTCCGCCGCCCCCGCCACCTCCTCTGAGGCGGCCACAAGCTTAGCGCTGAATGCCAGTTAAGAAACGTCCAGCTGCGCCATCGAACCAACCTGAGGCTGAGCCCACATCGCACCAACCAGAGTCTGAGCCTCCATTGCCAGATTTTCCAGTTCCGCAAGGATCCCCTACCCCAATGGCAGCTCCAACCGCAGAGAATATCGCGGAGCCAGTAGAACCTCAGCCGGATAATCTTGAATCATGTGATATGGGCCATTCGTCTGATAATGATTTACCAGAGACACACAATCAAGAGATACCTATTGTTCCAGAAGAGGTTGCCTGTCGCATCCAGTTGTTACCTCCCTCTCCTGATACCGACACTTTAATCTCGCGTTTACAGGATTCAGCAGAAGATTTTGTACAGGTGGTTCCTCGTAGAAAACATCGAGCTAAGAAAGATCTTCCTCCTCTACCTCCATCGTCCATTCTTACGCGCAGTGCATCACATGCGATACAGGGAAGTGACTCTTCACTTTTACAATGAATTTTCTAATATGGAATATCAGAGGTTTGCGGACCTCAAAACCACGACTGCATCAATTAATACATGAGCATCGATTGAACATACTTGTTATCATAGAACCTAAACATGCATCAGTAGCTATTTCTCGTTATGCTTTGGATTTTGGTTTTTCTAATTCGTATGCACCTCATTCTGAGCGCATTTGGTTTTTCTGGCGTGACTCTCATTTTGACCTGACCACAGTACAGGATGAAGAACAGGTGGTACATTTTACTTTGACATATCGGCCCATACAGTATACATTTGTTTTGTCGGCAGTATATGGCAATCATACTCCATCTCTACGTCGATCTTTATGGACTTCTTTATGCACTTTCTCTGCGAATACAACATTGCCTTGGGTTCTCAGTGGAGATTTTAATACATTCCGATCTTTATCTGATTATGAAGGACGTTCGCGACCCTCATTATCAATTTTACAAGACTTCAATGATTGTATAGAGTCATGTGCTTTGATGTCGCCACCGTTTCAGGGCTCCAGATTCACCTGGTCAGATGGTCGCGGTCTCGGTCGAGTTCGCCAGCGCCTAGATTGGTTATTTCTGAATACTGATTTCCTTGATAAATTTGAAGATCATCCAGTTCACACATCTTCCCCGAATTTCTTCAGATCATACCCCGCTTTTGCTTAAATGCCGAACCATTGAAGCTTCTTCTCATCGCTCGTTCCGCTTTTTGGACTCTTGGCTTCTACATCCAGATTTCTATAGTTACATGCGTGATGCGTGGACTTCATATCCCACAACGGGTGGTATGCATGGCTTTTATACAAAGTTATTCAAGTTCAAAAAGGATGTGCAACAATGGAATAAAGATATATTCG
>AP025059.1:20656473-20782437 GCA_036186865.1 Eustoma russellianum
ATCTTTACTTACTCGTGCGGAAGACCGCTGGGACGCACAGCCCACAGAGGAAAATCGTATGGAGTATAATCGTGCTAAGCCCAACTTTCTGCAGGCTTCTTCTTATGAGATGCACTTTTGGAAGCAAAAGGCAAGAGTTAGATGGTTAAAGGAGGGAGACGCAAATACTCGCTATTATCATACTATTGTTAAGGGCCGCTGGCTACATCTTCGGATTCAACAAATACAAACAGCTGATGGCTTGGTTTGTACAGCCCCTGATGATATCAGCGCAGAAGCTGTGTCATTTTATACAGCCTTATTTGCACAAGAACCTGCTGTCAACTGTGAGCAAATTATTCGGAATATTCCAGCACTTGTATCTGCCGATGATAATGCTGCCCTAACGCAGCTTCCATTACCGGATGAGATAAAAGCTGCAGTTTGGCACTTGGATCCCCAGAGTGCAGCGGGACCTGATGGTTTTGATGGAAATTTCTATAGATCTTGCTGGTCTATCATTCATAAGGATGTTGTTTTAGCAGTACAGGAATTCTTCCTTGGTGTGCCTCAGCCTAGAGCTATGGCTAGCGCTTTGATCACATTGATTCCCAAAAATTTCTCTCCTGTATCTTTCAGTGATTATCGTCCAATATGCCTCACTAATTTTATCAGTAAAGTCTGTACCAGAATTGTTGCTAGTCGTCTGTGTCAACTATTGCCAAGACTAATCTCTCCAGAACAGACGGGATTTCTGCCAGGTACTGACATTTCAACGGAGGTTTTATTAGCTCGTGAGATGATCCATATGCTTGACAAAGGTGGCTCACAATTATGCCTCAAGTTGGATATGATGAAGGCTTTTGATAGAGTTAGCTGGGAATATTTGGAGCTTGTATTCCAAGCGTTCGGTTTCTCGGGATTTTTCACTCGTATAATTTTGAATCACTTGCGGGCTACAACATTAGCGGTGTTAATCAATGGCCAGCCCTCTTCCTACTTTCGGGCATATCGAGGTGTTAAGCAGGGTGACCCTTTATCTCCTTTATTATTTATTTTAGCAGCAGAGGGTTTTAGCAGGGGCTTGAAAGCCTTGACAGCAATAGGAGTATTGCAGCCTTTTCGCTTAGGCCGCATTCCTTTTACCATTACACATTTAGCATATGCGGATGACTTACTGATATTTCTTCGAGGCACTCAGCGGAATTTACAGCGTTTCCACACATTTCTTACGCAATATGAAGCTGCTTCTGGCCAGAAAGTGAATTTTCATAAAAGCAGTATTATTCCTTCTGCTACGGTTACTCCACATCAGCGGCAGACATTTGCGAATATTTTGGGTATGCGACTTTCAAGTCTACCGTTCCGCTATCTTGGCTCTTATCTTCACAAAGGCATTCCACGTTCGTCTCACTGTGTTACTTTGCTACAACATATTGATGATAAACTTCAAGGGTGGCGCTCCAAATTATTATCTACTGCAGGACGTTTAGTCTTGCTTAAATCGGTCATCGCTGCATTACCCATTCACATTATGGCAGGGGGTGGTATCCCAAAATCGGTTATTAAGGTCATCCATCGTAAGATGGCGACTTTTTATTGGGGTCCTCGACATCATTGGGTCTCCTGGTCTAAGCTTACTAAACCATATGCAGAGGGGGGAATCAGCCTGCGAGATTTGCATTCTTTGCAACAGGCTTTTTACTGTCGCATCTGGTGGTCATATCATCAGAATTCCACCCTGTGGAGCAAATACATGCATGCAAAATATGGCCATCGTCATGATTATCTTCCTCGTTTGCCAGACTCTCCTATTTGGAAAATTATATGTCGGATTCATTCCTTTTGTTTAAGGTACACAGATCGGCAGGGTGACCAGTTTTCATGGTTACCAACTCCGCTGGGGGAATTCACGCTGAAAAGTGCTTATGAGATATGTCGAACTGCATCTCCCACGCTGCTTTCTACCTCCTTTATTTGGTCGAAGCATCATTCACCGAGCATAAGATTGTTTTTGTGGCGTATTTTCAATTCTGCTTTGCCTTTTGAGGATTTTATTGGTCACTACATAATGCTCGACCAACACAATGTCCCTTTTGCAAGCTTGAGTCGGCTACGGTGGATCATGTTTTTTTATATTGTCCTTCCGTGCATTCGATTTGGTGCTATTTTGCCAGTGAGCTGCATTGTCCTCTTCCTACATCTATACAGCTTCGCCAATATCTTCTTTCATGGTGGTATCGATCGTCCCTTTCTACGCTTATCGGAGTTTACAAAATCGTGATCCCTGCGATTATTGTACATCGTATCTGGTGTGCTTATACTTCCCTGATCTATGGAGATAGCTCACGCATCACAGCGTCTTCCCTTCGGTTCTTTGTACAGTATGAGATTATTTTGTGGCACAAAAAGATTGCAGGCACTAGGTTGTCTGCTACATCTCAACGCCTTTTCGGTTGGCTGCCTGGAATTCGGCCACCTCGTCCTCTGATTGTTCGATGGATCACGCCACCTTCTGGCCATTTGAAATTAAATGTTGACGCAGCGGCGGGTCGCAGTTACGCATCGGGAGGCGCAATACTGCGCAATCATAGGGGTTCCTGCATTGGAGCACTTTCCTTTCGCCTTCCTTTAAGTTCACCCTTACAGGCAGAGATTCAAGCAGCAGTTTTTGGGCTTCTTTACTTCTTACCACTCTACCGATCCATTATTCTGGAATCTGATTGTGCCCAATTGATAGACCGGTTAACACGGCAAACTATTATACATGGCAATCCACATCTTCAACGGCTACATTCGCTTGTTCATTCTCATCGTCTCCTGTGTTATCACGCTTATCGAGAGGCAAACATGCCGGCACACTATTTAGCGCAGCACGCAATGTTACACCCAAGCACAGAACATTATACGTCAAACACTATGCCTTCGATAGTCCGTGCGGCGATGATGCTGGATCTTACTTCTGTTAACTTGCGGATACCATGACAATAACCTTCCATAAGGATTGGCCAGATTTCCCTCCTACTGCCTGTAACCTTCGGGTGGCAGGCAGGCGTGGTATGTTACACATCTACTACTCTATGTTTTATACTTTATACTACACATGCATAACGTACCTCTTTGTTTCATGGGATTGTTTTGGGTATATCCTCCACTATCTTTTCCATATCGAGGATGAACACGCTACGCCGCTGGATGCATCGCTGTGCACGGTTAATGCTAAAGGTCGATTTTGTCGGTCTTCATGTGGCGGGATTCTTAACATTGTCGTCTTGGCCCCTTGGTCAAGGCGACTCGGGTATGCATTTTCACACTATGTTACTGTTTCTTCTTTTGGACACTAATGCCCTATTCATGTTCTATTCCCGTTTGTGCGAGTTTCACATCAAAATGGTGAGCCTTATTTTGGACGTGGATCCTGCATTTGCGGACGTCAAGACGTGGACGGTCATGGCTCTTATTTCTTCATTGTCGCCTTGGCACTTCAACTGCCAAGGTGACTCCGGTGCGTGCTTGCTCTTCCAATCTTTGGTTGCTCAGTTTCTTACTTACATTGACCGCTTTTCTCTCTGGACATCTTCTGAGGTTGGGACATTCAAGCATATTACAAGACAAAGATGCGGCCACCTCAACTCCATCAACTTTTTCCTTTTCATGCCGAAGACATTCACGGATTTGTACCACATACTATCTACAAATCATATCAATGACAGTCATATAAATATGTACGCTTTTTCCTTTGCCAAGGTTTTATCCACAAGGGTGGTTTTTCTTGGCAAAGTTTTAATGCGGCATATCATATATGACTGGAGATATGTCATTCTTGTTTCGTTATTTCATTATTTCGAGTACTCTGACAATGTAATATGGTTTTCCTCCACCAAAAGTGAGGCTTTCTATGAATAAATAAATTTGTTTTAAAGAAAAATATTTACTTATGAAAGAGATATTTTATTAAGATAAGGCCTCACTTATGGCGGAGGAAAACCTTATTACATTGAAAGACAGTATAGCGCACAAAGAAAATGATGGTTATCAACATACAAACCATATATGATATACCGCATTAAAACCTTGCCAAGTAAAACCATTCTTGTGGATAAAACCTTGGCAAAGGAAAAAGCGTACATATTTATATGTTTGGAGTGTTGATAGACATTACAGTGTAAAATGATAATTACAGTAATCCACACATGATACATAGGGAACGCATGATGTAGAAACCGCAGAAAATCCTGAGCGTGATAGTGTAGTCCGATTCCATAGCAAAAGGCAACCGCGTCAGTGAGAGAAACAAGCCGAAGTTGTGATTCCGTCCATGCACAAAGGAAACATGAGAGTGCGTCAATCATGAATATGAGACATAAGAAAAGGAAGCAGACCAAGTGAATGTAAATCATACCGAGTCTGCTTGTACCCGTCAAAGTACAGGCAGAGAAATCGAAAGAATGCCGATCCATATGGAAGACCAGAGAAAGTCGAACTTGATGGCATCGGCGCATTCTGTAGGAAAAAATACCAATAGAAGTGATGTGTGCCAGGCAAAGGTTTGTTGTCGTCCATACACAATAGCAAGAAAATAATGTGTTATTCATGCATAGGAGACGTAAGATACAGTAGAAGACCAAGGGAATGCAAATCATACCGAGTCTGCCTGTACCCACTGTGGTACAGGCAGAGTAAACAAAAGTGTGCCAATCCATATGGAAGACCAGAAGCTCAATGTGTACGCAAGCTTGATGAAGTGAGGTCCAAAGTGACTGAAGCATGTACCATGGGCGGCAGACTGCTGCTAGTGAAATAGTATGTTCTAGGAAACATCATTGCATGCTGGGCAAGGTAGTGAGCCGCCGTGTTGGCCTCTCTATACATATGAGTTATTTCCAAGCGATGAAGGCGTATCAATGCTTGTAAAAGCCTGAGATGATAGTTACCAAAGACAGTTTGTGGTTGTCGCAGTTGAGACAACATTTGAGCACAGTCGGATTCTATTGTGAATGAACGATATAAGGGGAGAAAGTATAGCAAACCAAAGAGCGTAGCCTGGATCTCTGCCATCAAAGGTGTACATGGAGGCAGGCGAAAAGAGAGTGCGTGCACACAGGTGCCGAAGTGATCTCGCATGATAGCTCCGCCTGGGGCATAGTGGCGGCCTACTGCTGCATCAATATTTAATTTGAGTCTACCTGAAGGCGGAGTTTGCCATCGAACGACTTGGAGACGTGGGGGTCGAATATGTGGGATCCATGAAAGAGAAAAAGATGGTCCTGCTGCAAGTTTGGATCCTTGTATTGTCTGAATCCACATGTCAATATCAAAATGTATGGAAGCCCGAAGCACGTATATAGAAAAGGATGCGGAGTCCCCATAGACTAACTGAGCGTAGCTGCGCCAGATGTTGTAAACTATAATGGTTGGAATGACAATTTTTAAAACCCCAAACAGAGACGAAGATGTGGAGCGATACCACCAAGATAATAGGTATGGCGCAGATTTAAAGAGGTAGGGGGTATTCCATGCAACTCAGAGGCAGAAAAGGTCCGTAAATGTCGAATACGACTACAATAAAGGAACACATGATCCACTGTGGCCGAGTGTTGCTTGCAAAAAGGACATAGCAGAATGAAAGAGGCGCCACAGTAATATTTTCATGGTTGGGGAATGTTGCTTGAACCAAATAAATTTAGCTGAGAGTAGTGTTGGTTTTCCGACACGACAAATATCATAGGCAGACTTCAGGGTAAATTCGCAGTGGGTGTCGGTTTCCATGTAAGATGTGAACCTGTGCTTGCCATTTGAGAGATGCAGGTAGCATGTATGCGACATATTAGTTTCCAAACCGGTGAATCCAGTAGTCGCGGTCGATAATCCCCTCTCCTGCCATATTTATTATGCATATACTGACTCCATAGAGTGTTATGCTGCTGATATGACCACCAAATTCGGCAGTGATATGCCTGCTGCAACATGTTAAGATCCCGAAGTCCCAAGCCTCCTTCCTCAATAGGCAAAGTAAATGTTGACCATGCAACCCAGTGATGTCGATTTCACCAATAAAATGCTGCCATCTTTCTGTTGATCATTTTGATGACAGACTTTGGTAAACCACATGCTGCAAGAATATGAAGCGGAAGCGCAGAGATCACTGAATGCAGCAACACTAAACGACCCGCCGAAGAGAGAAGGCGGGAGTGCCATCCGTGTAGTCGATCCTCAATGTGTTGTAGCAGAGAAGAATAAAATCTAGACCGATTAATTCCTTTGTGGAGATATGAACCAAGGTACCGAAAAGGTAGAGAAGTAACTCGCTTGCCTAATATTTCTTGGAATGACCGACGCTGATGTGGCGTGATGTTGACCGAAGGAATGAAACTACTCTTATGAAAGTTTACCTTTTGACCAGAAGCAGTTTCATACATAGTTAAGAAAGAGTGAAATCGTCGTAGATTGCGCTGTGTACCATGCAGAAAAATAAGTAGATCATCCGTGTACGCCAAGTGAGTAATTGCAAAAGGAATACGTCCTAGGCGAAATGGTTGTATAGTGCCAGAGGCAACTAGTGATTTTAATCCTCTGCTGAAACCCTCCGATGATAGAATAAATAGCAATGGAGACAATGGATCACCCTGCTTGACACCTCTATACGGACGAAAAGATGCTGATGGCTGACCATTTATCAAAACCGATAGTGTAGTGGCGCATAAATGGTTGATGATAATCCGAATGAAAAAATTGGAGAAACCAAACTGTCGCAATAACATCTCAAGTTACTCCCAACTTACCCGATCAAATGCCTTCATCATATCTAACTTCAGGCATAATTGGGATCCTCTTTTATCCAGCATATGAACCATTTCACGTGCCAATAAAACTTGCGTAGAAATATCATGTCCAAGAAGGAATCCTGTTTGTTCCGGTGAGATTAACTTCGGTAATAGTGTCCCCAAACGCGTGGCAATAATACGGGTACAAACTTTGCTCAGAAAGTTTGTAAGACAGATAGGCCGAAAATCACTGAATGTTTGAGAAGATTGTGTTTTGGGGATCAATGTAATTAAAGCACTAGCCATGATAGCAGGTTGTGGGACTCCAAGAAAAAACTCCTGCACTACTTTAACTACATCAGAACATATTACAGGCCAACATGAACAATAGAACTTACCATGAAAGCCATCAGGTCTGGTGGCACTCTGAGGATCTAAATGCCACACTGCCTCCTTTACCTCTGTCTCCAGTGGAAGCTGTGTAAGCATAAGATTGTCTGACTCTGTTATCAGACTAGGGATGTGTGATAGAATAGATGAATGATTTTGTGTTGCCTCCCGAGCAAATAAATCGGTATAGAAAGAAACAGTTGTGGCCATAATATCACTTGGATTCGTAAGCAGCGCTCCAGCCGCATTACGAATCTACTGGATTCGAAGGTTTGACCACCTTCCTTTGACAATGGAGTGAAAATACTTTGTGTTAGCATCACCTTCTTTTAGCCATTTTACCCTCGCCTTTTGTTTCCAGAATTGTAATTCATAAGTCGAAGCTCGTAGATATTCTGCTTTTGCCCGATGATACGCCTCACGCATTTCTGCAGTGGGATCCGCATCCCAAATAGCTTCTGCGCCATTAAGCTGACTCTCTGCATGCTTCAGATTGCTGAAAATGTTCCCAAAGATTTCGTTATTCCATCACTGTATATCTTTCTTTATTGAAAATAATTTTGTATAGAAACCATTCATGCCTCCAGTAGTTGGATATGGTAACCATGCATTCTGCATCTAGGAATGAAAATCTAAATGAAGGAGCTAGGCGTCTAGAAAACGAAATGAGCGTCGGCCAGATGTTGCACTTAGCCGACACAAAAATAAAAATGGCGTGTGATCCGATGTAACCCGCGGCAGATGAGTTAGCTGCAAATCCTCAAACACGTCTTAAAAACAAAATTAACAAAAAAACCAATCCAATCTACAACGCACTCGGCCAAGACCCCTGCCATCAGCCTAAGTTAACCTGGAGCCTTGATATTGTGGTGTCATAAGGGAGCATGTTTCAATACACTCATTAAAATCTTGCAATACTGCTGAGGATAGAGTTGAACGACCACTATGATCTTCAATGGTTCGAAAAGTATTAAAGTCGCCTCCAACTATCCAGGGTAATTGGGATACCTTAGCAAAGTCACACAATGATCGCCATAGTGGACGACGTTGCAAGGATGTATGTTTTGCATAGACAACTGATAAAACAAAGGTATGTTGAAGCGAAAGAGACAACAAAGTGAAATGGACCACTTGATCCTGATCATGCGTTGCAAGCAAACGAATTTCAGAATCACGCCAGAAAAACCAAATACGTTCCGACTGAGAGGCATAAGACCGCAAAAAACCAAGACGTAAACCAAACCCATCTATTTGTGAAGGAGCATGCTTGGGTTCAATCAGAGCAAGTAAATGCAAACGATGTTCACTAATCAAATGTTGCAACCTAGGTAATGAGGCACGCATGCCTCGGATGTTCCATATTAATGTATTCATTGAGTAAGAGTGGAGGTACTTCCCTGTATGATGTGTGACGCGCTGCGCGTCAAAATAGTGGATGGCGGCAGGGGGGGTAAATCCTTGCAGGCACGACGCTTACAACGAGGAACAACTGGTATGAATTCAGCCTCCTCAGCATGCTCTTGCAATCGTGATATTAATATCTCCTCATCTGGCGATGGTGGTATAACTGCATGCGACGATCAACTTCTTCAGGTACATTAGGTATATCCTCAATAGGATCATCAACTAGCAAGTCAGTATCAGAAGAGTGCCCCATATCGATTTGCGTGGAATCATTTGGCAGGTGATTTTCCGCAGCATCACAGAATTCATCTACAAGATGGTCATCAGTATCTTAGATATTGGTTGTCTCTGAAGGCTGCAGAGGAGCATTATCTGGTTGGTCAGTATGATCATTGTTATTAGCGAACGTTTCCTGGACTGCTAGAGGTGGTACAGCTGTTTTCCGCTTGACCAGAGTCCAGCACTGTTTTGCTAAATGAGGCGGCGGTGGGGGAGGTGGCGGAGGAGGCATATTAGGTTTTTCCTTGGAAGGGCATGCAGTGGTTGCATGACCCAGTCTTCGGCATGAAGTGCAGAATAAAGGCAAATCTTCATAGACCACTGTTAGGAGGATCGACCTGCCTTTTGCCTGCAAATATATCTTCTACGGTAATTCCTGAGAAACATCGACCTCAACACATACACGAGCAACGGACGGGCTCAGCCCATCCATTGTTGCAACATCCAGTTTAATAGGCGTTCCAATCGGCCGAACAATTTCAAAAAGGGCTTCCCGGCGATGGAGATGGATCGGTAGGGCTAGGAGTGCAATCCAAACAGGGACAATAGGGACGTCTGCAGAGGGATCAAAATTAACAGTCCACTTCATGATTCTCATGTGACATCCGGAGATATGCCAAGAACGACGATAAAAGCATCTCAAATAATCCGCTTCATTGCGGAAATTCAAAAGTTTATGTGCTTGATCAATCAGTGTAATACGCAAATCATGATGAAATCCAATTTTCTCAAAGATCTCACGTATAACTTTCAAAGGTTGCCGGCCATACCAGAAAGTACCAACCAATGAATATCTGAATGGCGCAGCAAGAGCATCAATCTCAGAATCAAGGAAGGAAATCATGGGGATACCTTTATAGCACGAAACCGTTTTCGAAGAAATGGTAACATTACAGGAGGCATCGATGCTGGCGATAACCGCAGCGAAGGTGGGTGCGGTTGTCATCGCGATCGTGGTATTGACGACAGAAAATAGAAACTTCCGGTAAATAGCAGCAGAGGCGGGGATGGAGAATTAGCTACCACGGTCGGCAGCGAGAATCAGCAGCGAATGAAGGTAGCCGGCAATGGCGGCGGCTAGTGCCGCCGGAGAGCGTGATCGCCAGAGCCCATCTTCCGAGATTATTCGGCTTAGTCTATACATATATATATATATATATATATATATATATATATATATATTGGCCAATATTTTCTTTTAACGGATGGCGCAGCAGGGGCTCCGACGATATCGGCGGGCTTAGCCGCCGCCGCCGCTGCTACTTTCACTGTCACCGTGCTTGCTCTGCCAGCCGCTGCCGAACTGGATTCCATCGCACAGCCTACCATCGCGTTCTCTCCATTTCTCGCCACCAGCATTCGCGATCGCAATGCCTTCGACTCCGACTTTTGCGGCTGTGGTTTCCGGAACCACGGCACCCACGGTAACTATCTCTCCCAAACAAGTCTCCAGGCATAAAGGTATCCCATTGGTTTCGTTTTCAGATTCCGAGATTGATGCCCTAGCTGCGCCGTACAAATATTGTTTAGTTGGTACGTTTTGGTATGGAAGGCCACCATTGAAGGTGATTCGTGAGGTCTTTGAAAAAATAGGTTTTCACAATGATCTGCGCATTACGCTGATCGATCAAACGCATATCCTTTTGAATTTTCGCCAGGAAACTGACTATCTCAGATGTTTCTACCGTCGTTCATGGCTTATATCTGGTCGCCATATGCGTATAACTAAATGGACAGTGGATTTTGATCCGACTGCGGATGTTCCCATTGTACCCGTATGGGTGGCACTACCAGGTTTACCGGTGCACTTGCATTGTCGCGAAGCTCTCTTTGAAATAGTCAAGCCGATAGGTATGCCACTGAAGCTGGATGCCGCCACCTCGGCAGCACTGAGGCCTTCTGTCGCAAGAATTTGTGTTGAGGTTGATGTTTCACAGGATCTGCCCCAAAAAATATATCTGCAGTCCAAACAAAGATTTATATTGCAAACAGTGATATATGAGGATTTACCAAAATATTGCACTGCATGTCATAGATTAGGGCATGATCACGCGTCATGCGACCCTAAACAGCCCATGGTGTCCACGATTCCACCACCCCCACCACCTCCGCCATCACGGCCGCCCAGACAGAGATGGACACCCGTAAAGCATAAGCCGGATGCTATCCCTTCAGCAAACTCCTTGCAACCGAATGATATGCCTTCAATGCCGCCGGCCCCTGCAGCGGAGGTTACTCAAGTTGCTACAGTTTCCGGTATTATACATACGGCCGGTACGCTCCATACGGAGGCGCCACCTCTGGATCACATCATCGATCCAGCACCTCAAGTTGAGGCAGATGATCCCCAGACTCATGCCACGTATTGTGATGCCCCTGATCATCATTTACCAGAGGATCCCATCCAGGTGGATCTCGGACATTCCTCAGACACAGAACTGCCAGCAGATGATATGGCGGCA
Organism: Eustoma russellianum; assembly: GCA_036186865.1. Lineage (NCBI taxonomy): Eukaryota > Viridiplantae > Streptophyta > Magnoliopsida > Gentianales > Gentianaceae > Eustoma > Eustoma russellianum. The sequence goes on from AP025059.1 coordinate 20,667,752, forward strand.
GCGCAGCTTACAGTTCCGGAGGAGGTTTCTCATCGCATTCAACGGCTAGACTCATCACCTGAGGATGATATACTGATTTCACGCCTGAATGATAATCCTGAGGAGGCATCGTTCATGCCTGTTGTACCACGTCGGAAACGCCGCATGAAAAAGGACCTCCCTCCGTTGCCTCCATCAACTGTTCTCACACATAGTGCTTCTCATGTTATGCAGGGAAGTGTCTCAAACCTTTCTCAATGAATATATTAATTTGGAACATTCGAGGCATGCGCACGTCTTTGCCTCGTTTGAAACAGTTGATTAGAGAAAATAGTATTCATTTGCTTGCATTGATTGAACCTAAACATACTCCATCACAAATTCAGCGGTTTTGTTTAACACTAGGTTACTCCCAATGTTATGCTTCACAATCGGAACGTATATGGGTTTTCTGGAAGGATACTGATTTTCGTTTGCAGGCTACGCAGGATCGCCATCAAGTGCTACATTTGACTCTCTCTCTCAACTCACTGCAGCAACAGTTTGTATTGTCTCTTGTGTACGCTAAGCATACGGCTTCGCAACGTCGCAGCCTATGGCGTGAGTTATGTCAATTTTCTGAAGGACTACAGCTTCCATGGTTAATTGGGGGGATTTTAATACCTTCCGTGAGATTGAGGACCATCAGGGTCGCTCCACGCCATCTTTATACGCGATGCAGGACTTCAATGCTTGTATTGAAACATGCTCTCTTATGTCTCCACCGTATCATGGTACGCGTTTTACTTGGGCGGAGGGACGTGGCCTTGGGCGAGTTCGCAGAAGGCTAGACTGGCTCTTTATTAATTCACGAATGCAAGATCTGTTTGATGCGCTACGGCTTATACATTTACCACGAGTGACGTCGGATCATACTCCACTTTTAATTCACTGCCAGCAAAACACCCAACCAGTTCGTCGGTCTTTCCGATTCCTGGATGCGTGGCTAAGTCATCCGGATTTTCATGCATATATGCGACAGGCATGGTTATTGTACCCAACCACTGGTGGCATGAGGGGTTTCTATGCCAAGTTGTTTGCCTTAAAGAGGGATATTCATCATTGGAACAAACATATATTTGGTAATATTTTTAGCAAATTGCAGCATGCAGAGGAAAATCTAACGGCTGCAGAAAGTCATTGGGACGAAACATCATCAGAGGAGGCACGTGAGGCCTATTATCAGGCCAAGGCTCAGTATTTGCTCGCTTCAAATTATGAATTACAATACTGGAAACAAAAGGCTCATGTTAAATGGTTACAAGAAGGGGATGCAAACACTAGATATTTTCACTCTCTGGTTAAAGGTAAGCGCTCACAGCTTTGCATTAGACAGTTGAAAAATGAACAGGGTGATATTATCACACAGCCGAATGATATAATGCTGGCCGCTGTGGATTACTATAAGGGCCTATTTGCTCAGGTGCAAACCTCTAATTATGAGGATATATTATCCCATATCCCGACTCTCATCACTGCTGAGGATAATCACATGCTTACCCAATTGCCGACAGAGTTAGAGGTTAAGCAAGCTGTCTGGAGCTTGGATCCGCAAAGTGCTGCAGGACCGGATGGCTTTCATGGTAATTTTTATCGATCGTGCTGGTCCATAATCCATTTAGATGTGCTAAAAGCGGTGCAAGAGTTTTTCATTGGGGTGCCCCAGCCGCCGAGCATGGCAAGTGCACTATTGGCTCTTATACCGAAGTCACAGTCACCACAGACGTTCAGTGATTTTCGACCTATTTGTCTTACAAATTTTATCAGTAAAGTTTGCACTCGGGTTATTGCATCCAGACTGAATCGGCTATTACCCACTCTAATATCACCAGAACAGACAGGATTTCTTGCGGGTCAAGATATCTCGACTCAGGTCCTTTTGGCTCGGGAAATGATTCATCAGATGGACAGGGGTGGCCCACAGGTATGTCTGAAATTAGACATGATGAAGGCTTTTGATCGGGTAAGTTGGGAGTATCTGCGCTTACTTCTAGGCAGGTTTGGTTTCTCGGATTTCTTTATTCGGATTATCCTCAATCATCTAAGCGCAACGCAAATGTCGGTCCTAATCAATGGTCAACCTTCTCCATACTTTCGACCATTCAGGGGGGTAAAACAAGGAGATCCACTATCGCCATTACTATTTATTCTGTCATCTGAGGGATTTAGCAGGGGTCTAAAAGCTCTGGTGGAAACGGGTAGTATCCAGACCTTTCGGTTGGGCAGAGTTCTGTTCACTATTTCACACTTGGCATATGCAGATGATTTGCTCATTTTCCTTCGTGCTACACAGAGAAATTTACGACGCTTTCATGGTTTTCTCACGGCTTATGAAATGGCTTCAGGTAAGAAAGTAAATTTTCAAAAAAGTAATTTCATACCATCCTCTGATATCACGAGCCGTCAATGTCATATGATCAAAGATATTCTTGGCATGAGATTAGCTGCTCTACCGTTCCGCTACCTCGGATCGTATCTACATAAGGGAATCCCACGGGCTTCGCATTTTTCGTCGCTCCTACAGCATGTGGATGGTCGTTTAAACGGCTGGCATTCTAGACTCCTATCTATGGCAGGGAGGCTAGTTTTGATACGCTCGGTACTGGCAGCGTTACCTTTGCATATATTAGCGGCTGGTGGTATGCCCCAATCCATCATTCGCGTACTTCATAGCAAGATGGCGGCATTTTTTTGGGGTGAAAGACATCATTGGGTTGCATGGAGAGACATTACTATTCCAGTAGAAGAAGGTGGCTTGGGAATTCGCAACCTTAGTGATCTGCAACAAGCATATCAATGCCAAATTTGGTGGAAATATCAATGTCAGGACACTTTATGGAGTAGATATATGCATCAAAAATATGGGAGGCGGAATGACTACATACCACGGCTTACAGACTCCCCGGTTTGGAAAGCTATCTGTCGCATTCATTCCATATGCCTACCGAATTCCAGTGGATTGGGCGCATTTCTATCATGGACGCCTTCATCTTCGGGAGAATTCTCGCTAAAATCAGCATACATGATTTGTCGGGTTTCGCGGCCTACATCAATGTCGACTAGGTTTATTTGGAGTAAGTATCACTCGCCTTCCATTCGGATATTTTTGTGGCGTATGTTTCATTCAGCCCTCCCGCTCGAGGACTATATCGGTAGTTACACCATGGCACGTCCAACCCAATGTCCTTTCTGTAAAACACATTCAGCTACAGTCGACCATTTGTTCATCTCATGCTCTCGCATCCGTTTTCTATGGAGTTTTTTTGCCGGGGAGCTGAATGGCGTGCCTCCATCCACATTAGCACTTAGACAATATATTATGGCATGGTGGTATCGTTCCAATCTCGCTTCTCTTCTAGGAGTCTTGAGGATCATAATTCCTGGGATAATATTATATAATATTTGGCGTCATTATGCGCAGCTCATTTATGGCGACGCCACCCAGTTCTCTACATCCGCCATTCGTAATTCTATTCATTTTGACATACACATGTGGATACTGAAGATACAAGGAACCAAATTAGCTGCGTTTCCATTTACCCCTATACCCTGGCTACCTCAGATTCGTGCTCCTAGACTTCGCATTCTGCGCTGGCAAACCCCTCCCTCTGGCAGGCTCAAACTAAATGTGGATGCAGCTGTGGGACAGCGCTACGCGGCAGGGGGTGGAATCCTCCGTGATCAGAATGGTTTATGCATTCGGGCTATTTCCTTTCGGCTACCTAGTTGCACCTCTCTGCAGGCTGAGATACAGGCCACCCTGTTTAGCCTGCTGTACTTCCTCCAATATTACCGCTTGATAATTGTCGAATCAGACTGTGCACAAATGCTTACAATTCTACGCAAGCCGAGTCGTCCAGCTGGACATTATCACCTCCGCCTACTCCATGATCTCATTTGTCAACATCGGCTTGAATTAGTCCATACGTATCGTGAGACGAATATGCCGGCACACTATCTTGCACAACACGCAATGTTGCAGCCTCTAACGGGGGAGTACAACAACTCCACTCTTCCACCCCTGGTTCGGGCTTCGATGGCACTGGATCTTTCCTCGGTGGCATTACGCGCAGCATGACCTTCACATCTAAAATATGAGCTGGATCTGTTGGCGATGTTCTGCCCGTGTACTAAGGGACACGGGCAGGCCTGGTATGTTTCGTATTTATCTCATATGCTGCTTTTGGTTATCGCTGATGGTCTTTAATGCTGTCTTTCTTGCTATGTGCAATGACTGTTGCGATATGACTGAGATCCATCGACTCATGTCGGTACACAATTTCCAAGTCTTTCATATGGATTGGCAATGTCAACTTCCCCCTGCCTGTACTCTGATCAGTACAGGCAGCTTCGGTACGTTTGTTTTTCTTAAGCATTCAGATTATTCTATTAGACTATTCAGCCAGCTGACATTACGCTATGCTTTGCATTGGTTATTGGTTGTGAGCATTGGAGTGGCTGTTGAGGACATTTGCGTTGGTTATTCGTTGAAGACACAGGAGCCAGCTTCACCAGATTGGAAGCACGGTTTGGCTTTACGCATGGAGTTCTGTCACCCACTGTCATTCAAGCACAGCGGTCCTTCAGTCGCCTCTCGTTTATTACTGGATTCAAGCAGCACTTTTTCATGTAATGTTATATTCAATAGCGCCTATCACCATTCCAGATATATAAATATGTACGCTTTTTCCTTCGCCGGGGTTTTATCCACAAGGGTGGTTTTACCCGGCAAGGTTTTAATGCGGCATATCATATATATTCTGGATGCTGATAATCACAAATTCGGAGTTGCGTTATGCTTTGATGTAATATGGTTTTCCTCCGCCATAAGTGAGGGTTTTATTTAATAAAAGCAGCTTTTCAAAAAAAAAATATATATATATATATTGGCCAAAAAACCATTTGTGACATTTATATATATATATACACACGGCATATATATACACATATATATCTATGTGTATATATATGTATATATATATGCCGTGTGTATATATATAAATGCCACAAATGGTGTATACATATATGTATATATATATTTTGGCCAAAGGACCATTTGTGGCATTTATATATATACACACGGCATATATATACACATACATATATATATATACATATATATATATATATATATCCACCAACGCCTCATTCGCATCATTATGAACAATATGCGGTACTCAAAGCTCTCAATCGCTATTAACGGAGCTACCTATGGGTTTTCTCTCCCACACGTGGAGTCAAACAAGGTGATTCTCTCTCTCCGTTACTATTTATAATCAGCTCAGAAGGATTTAGAAGAGGTTTTAATCACTTGTTCGCTCTGGGAAATTTAAACGGCTTTGCATGCGAAAGGGTACCAGTTGTCGCTCATTTGGCATATGCTGACGACTTGCTTATATTCTTAAATGCGGCACATGGTAATCTGACCACATTTCAAAAATTACTTCATTCCTATCAACACGCTTCTGGGCAATTGGTCAATTATAACTAGAGTCAATTTGTAACAACTTCATACGTCACTGCTCAGCATTTGCATCGCACAGGTCAGACACTACAAATGCAACCATCGAAATTACCCATAAAATATTTGAACTCATAGCTATATCATGGAATAAATAGAGCAATCTACTGCACGTCATTGATCCAGCATTTCGACAGTACGCTTACTCCAGGCTCCAGGCTTGTCCTGCTCAAAATGGTGCTCTTGGCTATTCCTCTTCACCTTCTAGCGGCAGCTCGTCTGTCCAAGAGTGTCATGTCAGCGATTAACCGGAAGATATCTCAATTCATCTGGGGAGGCCGTTACCACTAGAAGAAACTCATGAATATATGTTACTCCGAAAACCATGGAGGGCTTGGCATACGCAGTTTATCACATATACAACAAGCTTATGACTACAAGCTCTGGTGGAACTACCATATTAAGCACTCGACTTGGTCAGTTTATAAGCGTGATCGCTTGGGGACACGAGCGGATTATACACCTCGAATATATGACTCTCCGGGTTGGAAATGAATATGCTCAATCCATCCTATGTGCTTACAGCTCTCAACAAGTGCACCAGACCCTCTTTGGCGATCCAGTCCTTCGGGCATATTTACAATCTAGGACGCATATAATGATCTACGTCCTACACGGGCACAACTTTATTCTCTCAAGATTATCTGGTGGAAAAAACTCCCTAAGACAATAAGCATGTTCATGTGGCGACTCTTTAACAAAGCTTTACTATTGGAGGATAATTTGATTCGTTACAAAACGTCTTGTCCCACCATATGTCCGTTTTGCAAGATGCAATCTACTAATGTCAACCACATCTTTCTACATTGCTTATATGTTAAGGAGTCTTGGATGCGCTTGTCATGATTATTAGACGGCCCTATATATCATGAATCGCAAATTCGTTCTTTCTTGATGCAATGGTGGATGACACCGTAAGGACTCTACAAGGCCACTTTCGAGTAGTAGGTCCAATAATGCTTTGTTGGGCAACATGGAAGGTATACACTAATCAAATATATGGAGAGGCTGATATTTTACTTACTCAAATTTTCAGCATTATACGCCAATCTTGTTATGACTGGGCTTGCATGCAATCGGGCACAGCCCTTGCAGCACATTTCCAATCGCTCATTTCAGCAGGATTCTGTCCTTGTCTTTGCATTAAGCAAGTTACTCGACTAAAATAAGAACTCCCGCCATCTGGAAAGTTTAAGCTAACTATTGACGCTTATGCGAGACGTAACTCTGCCTCAGCTGGAGCGATTCTTCACGACTCGCATGGTCACATGGTTGCAGCACTCTTTTGTGCTCCCTTGTTTATCACCACTACGTGCAGAAATTCAAGCTATACTCTATAGTTTAATGTTCTTTGGACGTTTACATCGGCATCTACTGGTTGAATCTGACTGTATGCGTGCAACTCAAGCAGGGGATTCCCAGCTCTTGCTATTGCCAGAATAGTCTCGTCTTCATATGTTTCTCAGCCTTACAGAAAGTCACATTGCATTTGTTCTTAGAGATATAAACATGGTTGCTCATCAACTAGCCCAGCATGCGAGAATGTTCCCTACAAAAACTCTCTACTCTTCGGCTGGGTAACTCCCTCCTATGGCACATGGTTTTTACTTCACAAATTGTACCACTTATGTTATCCGTACATAATTCCCCATGCTGGACTCTCTGCAATGTTGCCAGTATCAAAGAGATACAGACAACTTGGGTATGCACTCTTGCGCACTTTATGTTTCTCTTTCATTTTTATGTCTCCCACATGGGCTGGCACTACAAGTTTGTTGTTGCCCGCAGTCTGTCGACCACGGGCAACGATGGTATGTGGCTCATACATTACATTTGGATAAATTACGTATGTTTTGTCATGGATATTAATAACTTTATTTCTATTCTATGCCGAGGACTATTTACATGGATCATGGTTGCTGCTGCCTCTATGCATTCTTCACGTGTGAGCTGCAAAGGATTCCACACAACATTCCTTGCGCAAAGCTGCAAATACATACACTCAGATGCTGCATTGAAGTTATTGTCGTTTCATTCACTGTTCTTTGTATTCCGTCTTCGATCCAATGATATAAATATGTACGCTTTTTCTTTTGCTAAGGTTTTATCCACAAGGATGGTTTTAATTGGCAAGGTTTTAATGCGGCATATCATATAAGATTGGAGGTTGACAATATTACATGCGTTACATTTTTTGTTTTTGTACGATATACCCATGTACAAAGGTTTTCTTCCGCCATAAATAAGGCTTTCAATGAATAAAAGTGCTTATATATATATATTGACATGGAATAAAAGACTTGGTACATGTTTATGGATATAAAGATGTATAAAATAAAGTATGATAGCAAATATGACTATGGATATTTCTATGAAATACGAAAATATATAGAGATGAATATTAAATTAGGGTTTTGGCCTTTTTTTACTAAGTGTGAGATGGATATCTTAAGAAAGTGTTGATGGAAAATTTTACAAAAAGGGGAGCTGTTTGGCCGAGATCGGAAGAGTGGAAAACGAAAGTGGTTTTCATGACTTAAGTATTGGATTAGGTGCATGTATATGCAGGTTTAAGGGCATGATGATATGAAGATTATTTGAGTATTTATATATGCTGAATGGATTAGAAATGAAGGCATTTTGTTACGTCCTGCATCCCCGGGCTAACTGGTTAGGGAGAAATGAGGAAATTAAGACGAAGTTAAGATGCGATCGCTGCGCCGCCTAACAATATAGGTGGAAAACTCTAAACATGCACTAAAAAAATGCATAATCAGAATTTTGGGTAATAAGATAACCTTGATGAAATATTAAGAGACATATAAATAGGGTACAACCAAAAATGCAAATAATCTAACCACACTGCAACCCCTTAAAGTATCAGCCAAGTAAGAAACAAGAAAACCAAAATTCTTTCTTCCACTAACCCACCCCCAACCAATCATATTCTATGCAAATTCCACCTTGGACTCACTTTTATCTTCCTTTCCATAGAATAAAATAATTCTCACTACCCAAAGCCTTGAAAATTCGGCTGACTAAAGAAGAAAAGGGGGAGAACTTTACTCCACTTATTCCACTCCACCTCACTTCATCAATCACATCATACACACCTTCTACCCATTGGATAATTATGCAAAAAGACACCATTTCTTTCCCTCTTCTCATCCAACACATAATACAAGAAAATATGTCCTCTTTGCGCTTAATTTTTGGCCATATTCCTTGGGTAGGAAAACTTTGCTTTCTCTTCACCCCACCTCATTTTTCCTACATCAATTCATTCTTTATCACTTTGACTTTCCTCTACTCATCATCCTTGCATGCCCTTTTTCTTACACTTTTATCTTCCCAAGCCACCATCAAAGGACTATTTTCAATTTCCCCATCCCACTATAATTTTCGGCCAAAGCCTTCCAAGACATCTTCACCCATCACTTCATTCTCTTTTTTCCATAAGAACAATAAGGGATATCTTTTCCCACTTCCCACTAGAAAACTTCATCCATATCAAGTAGTGGAGCAAGGCAACTCCATTTCACTTCATTCTTCATTTCTTTTAACTCCATTCAAAGAAATTCGTTATTTCTCCAACAATAATCCCTTCTCCCTGTTCCAAGAAGAAGCTCCCTCTTCAAGAAATTATCCGTCCCTCTATTTTCTTTCTGTAGCCAACATCCTCTTCCTTTTTTTCTTCCCCATTCGAGAATTATATCAATTCCAAGGGAAGGTGATTTCACTACAAGCTTCACCCATCCTCTCTTATCTCAATCTATTTGTTTCAACAAATCTTTTCTTCATCTTATCTTTTTCACCCAACTGAGGGTTCTTTCAAGACAAAGAAGGGGGAAAATCTTTCAAACTCAAGTTGAGAAATCAAGCTTTAAGTGAAGGGATTACTAAGGTAAGCACCTTAACTTTCATTCCAAACATCTTTCTTCGATCCGTCCTTAAACAAGACTCACACTCCTCCCTCTTTAGACCCCCAACCCGTGGCCACCCTAGCAAGGGAGGAACAATTTCTTCACCATCAAGAGTAAGTTTTGCATGTGGAAAAATCTTTCAGGTAAGATCTCACAAGTCCCTAATTAATCACCATCTTTCCACTTATTCTTCCAAATCGCTATCTCATCTCTCCATTCCCTCACTTAGGCCAAGGGCTACACAAAGGTAGGAGAAGAGCCTTCTTAAGTTGAAAGTAGGAAATTTCAAGGTGAGTTCTTCTTAAGAAGTGATTTTGAGGATTCTCAATGTTCATTCCTTAAAATTAACTATTCCATCTCCCACTTAAAGCTAATAGGCCATGTGTAACCAAGAAAAGGGGAAAAAAGCAATCTTTTCTTCTTAAGTGTAAGAACCAAAGGAAAAGGCAAGTACTCTTCCTAGTTTTTTCATGAATGTTAAAAATGGAATCTTTTATGTATAAATTACAAGATGGATCATGCATGTATTAGCTTATGTGATGTTCTTACTATGAATACAAAAGAAAGTGTACTTGCATGTTTATTATATTATGATTCTGGTGTAATATTCTCATGCTTGCATGTAATATTCTCATGATCATTATCTTTATTATAGCCTTCATCTTCATTGATGTGTTAATTGCCAACAGGCATGACACTAAACAGGCTAGAAGGGAGAATGTGTATATGGGCATGTGTACAACCACCTTGCATGTTCTTGGAAAAGGTAGAAATCATGTGTGTGTACTTGTGAAAATTCGGTCTAATGGTGGGGGTGTATATCACCATAGTGGTACATTAGTTACATTCATATACATATGTGAAATGTGTTTGGATGACGTAATAAGTGTTGTGTGTATAATGCAATCCACAATTTGTGTGTGTATATTTGCATGATAGTAAAGTTTTTATTGTGACTAAGAAGATGCATGTAAATAAACTCATGTGTATAAAATAATAAACAAAGTGGGTTGTGAGTGGGAGGATCATTTGCATAGAATGTGTAGTAAGCAAAACCTCAAGAATCATGTGGGTGTGTGAAGAAGTGTTCGGCCAAGTGGCATAAAATGTGCCATGATGATGTTTTCATAATTACTTGTGCATGTGTATATCCATTTTTACCTATAAAGAAGTATCCAACAAATAGTAATGTGTATAAGTGTGTGTTTGTGTGTGTACGGCCAAGTGGCCATTTGCATGATGTTGGATGATATTTTGCTTGGTTCTTGGTTTACTTATTTGTGTGACTATGATAAGACTTGGATAATGTACCCCATATGTATGATAAAATTTTAAACGTGCAAGTTGACAAAATTAATATGGTAACGAACTAAAAGTGGGCTATTTTGGCCATTTAAATCAAAGTAATTAACAAGTACAAAGTTTTCAACAATTTATCAAGATCAGAAAATTGGCTATTTTCATAACGGCCATAAAATAAGATAAATAAAGAAACGATTGCGATAAGATTCTAGTATTTTAAAGCCCGAAAGAGGGCTGCTTTTGAACGATAAATCGAGAGCACCCCATAAGGAGTAAAATGGAATTTCACTTAAGTATACGATAGCATAAATGGGCCAACCTTGGTCTTAATGTCTCAAATTATAAGAAGCGTAAAAACATCCTGATACCGAGCGTTCTTTCACCTATACGACAAGAAAATTTTATAGGTTACACAGTTTATCATGTTAAACATATTTACGGAAATGGTTATCACACGAAACATTTTAAAATGAGTTTTAAACGACATGTTTTCAGAGATGATTTTCTTTTTGCGTGAAAAGTTTTAAAAAGGATTTTAACGAGCTGTACCTTTCGTGGAGTGACTCCATATGAGACACTTTACGCTGTTCCGACAACTTATGTTCATGTTTGGAGGCCGCCTGACATTGGGTGTGGTAGCGAGGATGTAAGGGGCAACGTCTTTTCTGATACACCCCCTGGTGGGTGGGTGTTTTATGCATGTCCGCCCTATGACGCTGTAACCTGGTGAGAGGTTGGTGTCATGTGGTGAGTTTCTATTTAAGTTCTGGCTAAGTGTAAAACCGTGTCCGAGACCCAGGATCTCTACCAAACATGTCCCTGTTAGTCTCATGCGTACGATGTAACACCGAGGTTGAACCATCGGAGTTCATAGACGGTATTTGACTACTCGGGGAGTCACAGTTAGTCTACGTACGTATGAAGTAACACCGTGGTTGGACCACTGGGATTCATAGACTGTACTTGACTAGTTGGGGATTTCAGTAGTATGAGCCTTGTGTACATTCATACAAGTTAGGATATTTTATGAACACAGCTGTAACAAATTTGACACAATGATTTCAGAAATGATCAAGTTTGTTGAAAAATCTAGGTTAATGTGATTTGAAAATGCATGATTTAAATGTTACGTGTTTACGAAATGCATGAAGTAAGTGTTACTTGATATATGCACGTGATAAAAGTGCTTTACATGTTTATATATAATATTGTGGTACTAACGTGCCATGAAGTATTAAGACTTACATCATATGGAAAATATTTGTTGTCTTTATACTATTTTCAGGTGCCATAATTAATGAACTAAACTAGTTCATTAAGTGAAGCGCTTAAGGAAATGAACTAACTAGTTCATTAAATGAAGACATATTTGGGACATATTTGGAGAAAGCTATTTGGCAACAAATTTTGGAATGGAAAGTTCCTTTTCCACACCTATATACACACCACATACATATACATGTCATGTATTCATATTTTTTTACGATAAACTATATACTTATATTCTGACGTTTCACCGACACGCCATACATATTATAAACGTACGTCAACGTTACACCACTATATACACATCATATTTATGAGTATATACAGGTCTCATATCATATGCTACAAGTCATATTGCCCTCAAAATTATAACAACACGTCACGAGGTCATAAACTGAAAATTGTCGTATTGGGTGACTATCAAACCTTCACTGACACGTCACATACTTGCCGTATAAAGATGGACAGTCTATATGCACTGAAAATACTACACAATTACGTTCTCCAAATGTCAAATTCAGGCCCAAAGTCATACCATGTTTACACACATCAATCATCCACAATTTAGTCCTAATTTGTTGAAAAATTCAAACTCAATGTTTATGTCACATGGGGCATTTTTTTCTAAGACATTGGAGCTGAATATAAATCTTATTTTATATATATTATGTGTGACATAATATATATTACACGTTGAAGAAGTTTGAGATTAATCGGAGGTAAATCGCGTAATCGATGAAAGTCGAATTTTCGGTTTTCTACACCTATACATACATGAGATGGTTTGTGTATTGATCTAACATGTGTCTAGATAATTTTTACACATTCAAGACATGTTAGAGTTTTCTAGAAAAATAAATTTAGGACTGATTGCAATTTACCATGTATGTGAAGATTGTGTATAATTATGTGACAAATATTCTAAAGATAATTTCATCACATGCAGTTGAGGTATACACGCCTTTACAGTCTTGTTGGAGCCTAGGTGGAGCTTTTTTGGCACTTTAATTGGTGGAGGATAAGCCACACATGATTGGTGACATTAACGAGGACAAGACACACAAGGAAATATTTCAAATCAAGCAAGTGCTGAAATTTCAGCACATGCACAAAGCTTGCCCGATTTTTTCACCCTTATTGTCTTCAATTTTCTTCCAAAATTGTGGGAGAATCATATCATGATTAATTGTTAATTAACAATCTTGATTTTGAGCATGTATTTCAGATTTTTAAGATGAATTTCCATGTCATTTATGGACTGTCAAGGTGGACTAAAGATGACCAATCATGAAGTGACAACTAGGCGAAGACAAGTCGTTCGTCCATTCGTATTGCGCTGGTTAAGCAAGGGTGTATCACCATTTATACAAAGTAATCTTCCAAGGGTATTCAAGACAATTTTCAAGGAAGGCTACAATCCTAGGGGCGACCAACAAACTATATAAAGGGGAAAAGATAATTCAAGCAAGGCGAAGCAAAGTTCATATTCTTACAAGTTCAAGAAAGACTATTCTCTTCTTCTCTTATTCTTTTCTCCTGCTCATAGCCTCGAGTCTATCATTCTTATATTCCATATACTATATAGGCTTTGTTCATACCACTCACATACGTTCATCTCTTGTACAAGGTTGATCAAGGTGTGATCAAACCTTTATTTGTTCGGTGGTGTTCGTGTTGTTGTGTTTGTTCATTTGTTTGGAAAAGGGTGGAAGGGGTGTTTAACTCCAATCACCCTTATGTCAAGGCACTATTTGTGATTAGTGAATACCGAGGAAGGTGTCCTCGAAAGTTGGAGCAGGGTTTTTTAACTGGACCAGTATAAAAATCTTAGTGTTATTTACTTTCAGCATTTTTTACTTTCAGTTTTTAGTTTTCTGCATCGTTTTCATACTCATGCGAAAAATAGCAAACGTTTTCTAAAAATTACAAACTTTTGCAGAAACATAATCACATGTCCTGTCTTTCATTTGGGACAAGTTTCATCACGTTTGGATAAGTCAGTCAAATGTTAATAGTTCCGAGACTAGTGCAATCTGATTCTCAAATTTGCAAAGGTTGAGAACATCAACGTGGTTGACATACTTACCAATAGAATTTTAAAAAACTATTTTTGTGATACGCTCATAGCATCTGAAAGCACATTGTCATAAAATTTCATAATTTTTGGTTGTCTACAACTTGGTCAACTAATTAATTCAAATCAGGATCTGAAAATATAAACTGTTTTCAGAAATGAGTTGTTTGGTTTAAAAAGTTTTAAAAACCAAATTTTTCGCACTCACTATTTAACCATCTCCCCCTTCTAGTGATGTCATACATGTCGTACAATGTTTTCACGGACTTTCTTTCTACAAAAGATGCATGACTTTTCTATGGCATGACCATACACATGTTTACCTGTGTCAGCCTATCGGATATAAACTAAGATCCTTAGCAGACAAAGGATGATTATACAGTGTAGGTCTTGGTATATACGTAGAAAACGAAATTGACTACGACGCATAAGCGAAAGAATTAGTCACTAAATGAGAAGTAAGGAAATCTAAAAGTTATATAAATGGATTATTCAGTGATTTATTTTCTGGAATTTGACTGTTCTTATTTACTTGTTCTACATTACTTCATCTGTCATTACATGGTATTTTATGTCATTGTTCATGTTGCATTTACTGTTCACCGTGCATGATCCACATGACGAACATAGGCGGAAGTAATTGCTAAGCGATTCGTTATCGCTCACCCCATCATTTACCATATCGCAGGGCCAAGAACTAGACCCGGTGCAGTTGAGAATGAGTCGAGGATAGATGACCAGTGATATCTGTATGGGACGAATTATGAAGTTTCCTTATGTTATTTTTGTTTTGTATCACGACTTTATACTAGTGACATTTCAGATGTATTCGGATTTAGTTTTCTATATAATGCAAGTCTATACGCTTTGTGTATATATGATTCTTCTGCGATTTTGATACATGTTTATGTCGATGTGCACATGAATATTATCGACGCCTTAGACTTCTCATAGCAGAGTACGGCGGATGCACAGCGCCAAGACCTAGTCCTGGGCAGGGTGCTACAAATTTGCATACATGGTTGCATTTCACAAAAAGTTTTAAAAGGTACCGATGAGACGATTGATTCCATTAGTACATGTTTATATGATATGATATGTTTGGGAGGCCATCATGACACCGACCAAAGTTGGTGGTGGTCATGGGCATATAGTATGTTATCGATAGATGGAGGCCGCATGACACTGGAAACTATGAGTGGGTTGTGCCATGGGCATATAGTACCCTACATGCATCGCATTGTAGGAAAAGCGCGTTTACATGACTCGTATAAGGACTTGATGTATCTAGATGATAAGATTCAGTATGAAGATATGTTAGACTTGGATTAAGATTCTAAGTGTGAATATACATAATAGCGGCGTTTTTTCAAGAGTCTTGATAGTATAGAATGTTTACTTGATAAAGATATATGTGTTACATGTTATTTATTTACCTTTATTTTATGCACTTTATTTATTAAAATTGATGATCTTATTTATTCCATAAAATTTTCTTACCACATCCCCTCATGCATGATCCACATGACATATCTAGTCGTACTACTTGCTGGCTGATTAGTGTTATCGCTCATACTTGCCTTATCACTTTGCGGAGAACATGAATCATTTTACAGATCTATTGAAGATGAGTCCAGATAGATTAGCGATAGCAACGAAGTATGCGAAGAGATTGTCTTTGAAGATGTTTGTCATTAGATTATCATGTATTAAGAGGACTTCAGGATTTAGTATATTATGATTTGTACAGAATTGTCATGTAAAGTAATGCATGTCGATTGTATTTTCTTTATGTTTATGTTTCTTCCGTCATATCTTACCATGATTATATCGACATGCACATGTATGGTATATACGCCTTGTACTTCTGGTAGCAGAGTACGACAGGTGCACCGTGCCGAGATCCTAGTTTTGGACGGGGCGTTATAGGTGGTATCAGAGCAATGGCTCTAGATCCACTGATGGCACATAAAGTAAACAACAACATGAACTTAAAAAGTGGTCTTAGAATTTTAGTAACGATTGGAGATGTAAGAATCTTTAGGGGAAAAAATCTCATTTGATCACTTTTAGCAGCGGAGGACGTAACACGCAGATCAACTATTTACTAATGAGGCGTGAAGACCGACGTTCTGGAACGCAGTCTAAAATCGAGAGGTGAAACGCGGGTCTTGGTCGCATCTATACTTACTGGAACACCGTGTAGACTCATGACACTATCCATATATAGTTGTACCAATTTTTCCATCGAAGCTTCAATCGACATTGGTAAGAAATGTGTGGATTTAGTAAGTTTATCCACGATCATCCATATGGTGTCGCTGCCTCCTCAAGTTTAAAAAGTCGTGTGACGAAATCCATAGTGATATGATCCCACTTCCATTTTGAAATTTCTAATCGTTGCAGAACTCCCACTGGTTTCTGATGTTTTGGCTCAATTGCTGACATAAAACACTGTTCCACATAATCAGCAATTTGTCGTTTCATCCCACTCCACCAGTAATATTGCTTTAAATCTTGATGCATCTTGGTGGCTTCGGGGTATATGGACAGTCGTGAATTGTGAGCTTCTTTCACGACCTCTCTTTAGATTTCTTCGTCGTTTGGTACACACAGTCAGTTCTGGAACCATAAACTACCATCGTCTCCTATCTAAAAATCATCTGTTGGTGCTTGTTTATCCTTATTTGCAATCCTTGACAATTCGGCATCCCTTAACTGTGCATCATTTATCCAATCGATCAATGGTGGCGATATTACTAGGGTTGCTAGGATATTAGCGCTAGACTCGACCATATCTAATTCGAATTTAGCCATGTCATGTTATAGAGGTGTTTGTGTACATGGATGGATTTTTGACTTAGTGCGTCCGTCACCTTATTAGCCTTACCCGGATGGTAACGAATAACCAAGTCGTAGTCCTTAATCAGTTCAAGCAACCTGCATTGTCTCATATTTAACTCCTTCTGGATGAACAGGTATTTCAAACTATTATGATCGGTATACACCTCACACCGTTTCCCATACAGATAATGTCGCCAAATTTTTAGTGCGAACACTACAGCGGCCATTTCCAAATTGTGCACCGAGTAATTCTGTTCATAGGTTTTAAGCTGTGGGGATGCATATGCAATGACTCGGTCCTTCTACATCAGGACGGAGCCTAATCCATTTCTAGAAGCGTCGCTGTAGATAGTGTAACTTTCTCCAGCTACTGGTTGGGCTAGCATTGGAGTAAGGTTAATCTTTGCTTGAGTTCAATAAAGCTTCTTTCGTAGTCTATAGTCCACTCAAATTTGGTTTTCTTTTGTGTTAGTCTGGTAAGTGGTACTGCTATTCTGGAGAATCCCTCGGCGAACTTCCGATAAAAGCCGGCTAGTCCCAAAAAACTTTGAACTTCAGTAACATTCGTCAGTCACAGCCAATATGTAATTGCCTCGATCTTCTTGGGATCCACTGCTATGCCAGCTTCTGACACAACATGTCCTAAGAAGGCAACACTTCGTAACCAAAACTCGCACTTGCTGAACATGGCATACAATTGTTATTCTTTTAAGATACTTAGTACAACACGCAAGTGTTCGTCATGAGTATTCTCATCTGGGGAATATACCAGGATGTCATCGATAAACACCACAACAAACTTGTCAAGTTGTTCACGAAATATAGTGTTCATAAGGTCCATGAATGCAGCTGGGGCATTGGTCAATCCAAACGGCATTTCCAAGAATTTGTAATGCCCATATCGGGTCTGAAAAACTGTCTTAGGAATGTCCTCGGCTTTAATTTTTCAGCTATTGATAACGAGAACAGAGATCGATTTTACTGAATATCGCAGCTCCTCTCAGTTGGTAAAATAAGTCATCAATCCAGGGCAGCGGGTATTTATTCTTAATAGTGACTTTAATTAACTCCGTATAATCAATGCATAGCCGCATGCTGCCGTCCTTCTTCTTTACAAACAACACTGGTGCTCCCCATGGCGATACGCTAGGCCGGATGAATTTTTGTATCAATTAATTCCTGTAATTGTGTTTTCAACTCTTTTAATTCTTTGGGAGCCATTTTGTATGGAGCGTTAGAGATTGGTTCTGTTCCAGGCATCACATTAATTTCGAAGTCGATCTCCCGATCCGGTGGCAAGCCTAACAATTCTTCTGGAAATACTTTTGGGAACTCTTGAATTGCTGGAATACTTTCCAGGGTTGGGGTTTCGATCTCTACCTCCAGAGCGTATACTAAAAATCCTTCATTTTCTTTCCTTAATGCTCAGAAGGCCTGTATCACGGTCAGGAATACATTCTGTGGAGTCTTTCTTAATTTGCTATTTCCCTGATAGATAATTTCTTTCTATCTCGGGTTTTGGATTACTATTTGCTTTTTCCGACAATCAATCTGAGCATGGTTATGGAACAACCAGTCCATATCCAAAATGATATCAAAATCCCCATTTGTATCAGTATCAGTGTCGCCGTAAAGTGCTGACCCTCTATTTCTACTCCATAGTTGTTATCTAGATGGTGAGATGTTATGATATGGTCTCCAGCTGCTTAAACCCCATAGGGTATTTCCAACAATGTCAGGCAACTATTTAGGTTCATAGCTAACCTTCTTGATACGAAAGAGTGGCTTGCACCACTGGCGAACAACACATTTGCTGGTATGTTATTTACTAGCATCGCACCTTAATTCACTCAAGTACTGTATAGAATTTCTAGGTTTAACACATCATACTCTATCTTGACTTCCCAACACATAAATTGCACATTGTAACAATCAACAGACAGTGTTAATTCTGCTAAAGTGACACCTGCAACAATACCTGTTACAACGTCGGGCACTTCCTCTACCTCAGCATCTGTCATGATATGACCTCTAACATTAGCCCGGGAACGTCCTCCCTACTGCTACTGCTTCTGCCTCTCGGGGCACTCTCTGATCATATGCCATGTCTTGCCACACCCAAAACATGCTCTACTTTCCTTATGGCATTCCATAGGGTGGTTTTTCTGGCATGTTTGGCATTTAGGAAAAGCTGGCTGTGCTTGACTTTGCTGTCGTTGTGGCGGAAATTGTCTATGTCTAGGCGCTGCAGAGGCTATGGTCGCCCTCTTGTTTTCTTCTAAAATTTGGTCTGCTGCTCGGACCATCCCCCAGTTATTTTGCGAGACCTCTTGCCTCTGGTCTCTTCATCTCTTTGAGCAATATCCTGTTCAACACGGTAGCATGCATCAAATAATTTTCCAAAATTGACTAGGTTTGCATTCCCGATCCAGGATCAAATCCTCGAGCTTAATCCCTGTTCAAACTTGATCATTTTAAGTCTTTCATCCGCCATCATAGACGGAATGTATCGGCCCAGAGCCATAAATCGGTTTGCATATTCGGAAACAGTCATACCAATATCTTGTTTCAAAGATTCAAACTCAATGATTTTTCTTATGGTCACTGAGGGCGGAATATAACATTTTCAGAAATCATCTACAAATCTTTCCCAAGCAACAAGTGTGGCCAACGGTTGAATGTTCATTTTCCACCATTGGTTTGCTTTGCCAATCAGAATCAGGCGAATGATCTGAGCCTTGACCTCGTCCGATACTTACAGTAAGTCAAAACAGTTCTCAACCTCATCCAGCCACTTTTCAGCCTCATCTAGATCAGGGCCTCCTTCAAAGCTTACACACGGGACCTCTTGAGTTCTTCGAAGAAATATCTAGTGCCTATTTATTGTGGTTGCGGCTGTTGAGGTGGTGTATCTGGTGCAGCCTGAGGGTTCCCAACTGCCTGCCCTAGCTGTATCATAGCGTCAAAGAATGATTGAGGAATACCTCCAGGACCCTACGTCTGTGGAGGTGGGACTTGCTTTGGTGGTGGTGGCACCGGGTCCTTAACCGGTGGTGCTGGTGGTGGTGGAGGTAACTGTGCTGATATATCCATACGTGGTCTACCTCATGGTTTTGATACCATCCTATCGACACATTTATTTCACATCATCAATATACCTAGTCAATAAAAAGGTTTATTCTAACATTCTGTTCATGTTCATTGATTAAATCACATTAAACCGTTCTAATAACCCTATTCTAAGGCTCACTCATCTAAGATCAAGCTTAAACTCTAAAGTCACAACCTGCGTACTTGTCATAGTTTTTCTTATATTGACTTCTGTGGATGTGGAGCCTTAGAATATGATACCACCTGTAGCATCCCTCTCGGGACTAGGGTCTAGGTACGGTGCACCTTCCGTACTTGGCATCGTACTACGAGATGTCACAACTTATGGGCACTAGAGGTTTCATGAGACATCATTGTGATGTATGCATCATAAAAATTTTGAAAAACCTTTCATTTCATACGTACATAAACATGAATTGACATGATTGGCTATAGCACTTTTCGTAACATAAGAATGGTACACATGACATATCGATTGATTCCCCGAATAGCAATGAGTACCGTTTATGAATCCTGATAGTCCAACCACGATGTTACATCATACGTACATAGGACTAACGATGACACGTTATAACAGAGAACCCCGAGTCCCGGATCAGGTGTTACACTTTATAATAACATATTCTGCCCCAGGACCAGACATCAGGCAGCTCTCCATGCAGAATGTCATAGACATAACTGAAAGGCAGAGATCCATTGTCCCAGACAAGGTGTTACACTCCGCCAGCAGATCATGCGTATACAGAAAGGCAGAGAACCCTTGTCCCTGACAAGGTGTTACACTCAACCACAAATACGTGCATAAGTCGTATGTAATCACTGGTCCGTGGTACAATTCCTTAAGTCATGAAAACCTTAAAAAATATATCTTGCAGAAACCATTTCATAAACATGTTTGAAAATAAAACTGTTTGTTTTGAAAATCATGAAGACAACATGCATGAAGGAAGGCTTAACGCAGGTCTCTTTTCTGGAATTAGCTTCATGGGTGTTCTTGATTGGAATTGCATACTTAATTGTTCATAGGTGTACATACTTAATATTTTTTTTCAATTAGCTTGTCTTATTTGGGCCAATTTGCCGTTTTGGCCGTGTGTTATCATACATGCATAATTCAATTTCTTCAATTTGATATATTAAGCATTTTTGCTATTTGCCTACATAATATACATATAAAACTTATATAGAGTTAAGTGTGTCCGAGTTGTATAATGTACATTGTACGTATACTTACATGATTATGCTTGAAGGAGATTAATCCATGATAAGGCACACAATTTGGGCCTAGGGCCGAAAGTGGCCCTTCATGCCACTTTAAATTCTTAAAATTTATGTGGTGATCCTTTGTGTTAGTTTTTCATAAATATAATATGTAGTATACACCTAGTCACCTAGAGATTGTCACATGTGTGTAATTTGTCTTGCAATTTCCATTTATGGCCTTATGGCCGAAACTCAGCCTTCATCACATTGATTAATTTGTTTGTTCTTGGAATTATCATACATACCATGTACTCTAGTATATATAATCGCGTAAGCTTAGTTTATAAATGAAGTCATCAGATTGGTATTAAAATGGCCATTCGGCCGAAACTTATTAGGCACCATATTTGAAATTTCAACTTTTGTAATTGTCACATTTATGGCTACTTTTTATTTATGAACTATAGATATACATAATTCCTTAAGTATATTCCAATGACAATTTGTACATCATCATGACATGGTATAGGCCTCTTGGACGAATATTGAGGTATTGTAACATTAAATTCCCAAAGTGTGCATGCATAATACTACATTGATAATATCCATTTTTATATCTTCCTATCATGATAACTTTTATGATTATATATGATGACCATCAAAATATATGATTTTAAGCATGCTCAATTTATGTAACATCACATCATATATATATCCATGCTCATATGAACTATGACTATGGTGAAGATCATGATAGAAGTGACATGCAAACACATAATAGTATAACGTCTATGGAATCATACTTCCTTAGGACATGATCATCAAGATACACATCATGATGATGGTGATGAAATCATGGCCTATGATGGAGGGTCAAAACTGTCCTATCTTAGAAGAAAAATGGTTATTCTATGATATTGATTGTCTAAGATAGCATCTTTGATGACATCTATTATGATATGGTTTTTATAGTACCATGAATATACTATATAATGACCATAATCACGTAAATCCCTTCTTTTACATATAAATATAAAGGAGTTGATGTACTTTCCATATGCATATATGAAGATGATGATTGATGGAGTTCTTAGCATACCTTCTAGGAAAGTGTATTCATTTTCATACAATTTTACATTAAGATGATGAATGGGTGATGAGGAATATTTCTTCTTGCCATGCACGCCCTCAAAGGATTGTTTATGCTTCATTTATGACATGGATCTTACATCTAAGTATCATCCTAATCATCTTGATAAATCCTTTCAAGAAAAGCACACATTCATACACAAATTGAACATGCAACTACACTTTTCATCACTTAGTGATAGAAACTTCATTTTAGTAGATGCATGCATGATCCATTCCTTAATTGTAAACATAAGAGACTCCATTTTTTGTTTTCTTGAAGAAGAATACTTGCCGTGGATGCTTGTATGTTACACCTAAGAGTGAACAATTTCTTCTTTGGTGGAGCTTGAGGGGTACACGGACTTGAGGCCAAAATGAGAAAATAATTAGTCATGCATGAGTGAAATAGGTATACAAATGTTCTAAAATTCAATATAAATGAACTTTACCTTGAATTGACTTGAGATTCCTCACTTGCTATGCTAAAGAGCTTCTCCTACTTCTTTGTTGAAGCTCACAGGTTGAGAGTCTAAGAATGGAGGTGTTATAGTCTTGGGGAGAAAAAGGAAAGACAGAAGTAAGGAAGATAAGGAGAAAATAGATGTAATTACCTTTATTATTTTTGTATTCAAGGCTTGAAGATGCTTGCAAATAGAAGAAGAATTTTCTTCCTTGTGCATAGAGGAGCTCTTATTTGAAGGGTGTCTGCAGAAGAAAATGGTTTCGTGTGGAAGAGAGAATTGGAATGAAAAAGGGACTTGAGAAGTGAGAGATAGATGTGTGATGAAGAATGAGTAAACATATAGGAGGTATTGTGTTTTGAAGGCTTGAGATAGCCTTGGCCGGATGTGGAGTGGGGGCAGCAAATGATGGGAAGTCTTGGATGAATAAGTGAGTGAAGTGGAAAAGGAATTGCATGCAACCTTAGTGGATGCATGTCTTACATGATGTAAGACATGGTAATGATTAAAGGGAAGGAATAAAAGAAAAGAATTATAACTTTTTGGAATAAAATAAAAGATGGCCGGTTGGGTGGGGTTGGGATGCAAGTGGGTGGTGAAATTACCATTCCATCCCTATTTTGTTTCCTTACGTATTATTTTCTTTTCCTCTTTGTTAAATTTCTAAATAAAGCTTGTACTACTTCTTTATTTTAAATTACTAGTCTTACACTTATTAGATTAATTCAATAATTTCTAGGATTCACTTAAAATATTCACTTAAAATAACACTTAGACATGTTATACCATTTTATGATAGCATCACGAGGTTTATTTTAAGCACGTAACGGGAGTCAGGTGTAACACGATCACATTTGATTGATCGGAAATCAACTTACGTGATTTTTGACATGTGTTTCAGATTTTTACGACAAATATCCAGGTCATATTATTGGTGCCAATGTGGAAAATTAAAGCCCTATTATGGAGTGACAACTAGGCGAAGACACATCGTTTGTCCCATCACATTTCGCTAAGTAAGCAAGGGTATGTCACAGAGTTATACAAGGCATCTTCTAAGGGTATTCAAGATAAAATTCAAAGAAGAATTCAGCACCTAGGGGACATCCTCTACACCTATAAAAGGAGGCAAGGTGTTCAAGACAAAGCAAGCCAAAAAGTTCGTATTCAAGCAAGTTCAAGCAAGACTTCTCTTCTTCTCTTATTCTCTTCTCTTGATCTTAGCCTCAAGCCTATCATACTTACGTTCTATTCTGTATAGGCTTTGATTTTTTCCACCGATATACAACCCATTCTTGTACAAGGTTTATCAAAGGGTGATTATACCTTCATTTGTGCGGTGGTGGTATTTGTGTTGGTTGTTTTTGCTTGTTCATCGTAAGAAGGGTGGATTTTGAAGGAATTGGTGCATAACTCCAGCCACCCTTGTGTTAAGTTGTTTTATTGTTCAGTGAATACTGAAGAAGGTGTCTCCGAAGACTGGAGTAGGTCGATTTGACCGAACCAGTATAAAAATCTCGGTGTTATTACTTTTCAGCACTTTTACTTTCAGTTCCTGTTTTCTATATCGTTTTTATAACCACAGTAAACATAGAAAACGTTTTCCAAAAATCATCAAACTTTTCAAGGACATAGCCGAAGGTCTTAGGTTTCATTTGAGATAAGTTTCATTGAATTTGGATAAGTATAAGTCAATCAAACGATCATAGTTTTAAAACTAGTGCAATCAAATTTTCAGATTTGCAATAGTTGAGAACATCAACGTGGTTGATATACTTACAAAAGAAATTTCAAAACACTGTTTCAACCCTTTAAATTATATATTTTAAGGGTCATTCCATAAAATTTTCATATCATTTAGAGTTGTCTATAAATAGGAATAATTTTTTTATTTTGACGAACAGTTTTTGACAGATTGACCAAGCCTGAGTAAAAACATTTTTTTAAGGTTTTACACGTTGAATTTTATTCTAACATTTTTATGACACACTAATAACATCTGAGAGTACATTGTCACCAAATTTCACGATTTTTGGAGGTCTAGAACATGATCATTTAGTTAATCAAAAACAAGATCTGAAAACAGATTTTGATTTCAGAAGTGAGTAATTGTTAACAAAAAATTTTAAAAACCAATTTTTCGTACTCACCATTCAACCCCCCTTCTAGTGGTGCTATACAGGTCCCATAAGTGGTATCAGTGTGAGGTTCACTCACTACAAGAAGATCTAACAATCTTTTTGAGATGGCATCCACTAGCCATAAAAACGAGCAAGAAAGTATGTCAAGTCAAAGGCCTCCACTTTTTGACAGTGAGGTAAATTATGATTCTTATTCTAATTCTGAACCATCTTATCATGATTTGTATGTTCAGTATCTTGAATTACATAAGTCTGCTAAGGCTCTTGCAAAAGAAAAGAAATGCTTAATTGAAGACAAGAAACTATTAGAATCTTCTGAAACAAATCTTGTATCTCAATTAAACGATTCAAAAAGGGAGTCGTCTGATTTGATTGATTCATTAATATCTGAAATTGCGTCTTTGACATCCAAGAATACTTTAATGAAAGTCGAGATCTTAGATTTGAGATCAAGAAACACATATCTAGAAAAGGCTGTAAAACAATTTGATACAGGAACTTGCATTTTAGATCATCTCATCTCTTCTCAAAAGCATGAATCTGATAAAACCGGATTAAGATATATTGAAGATAATCAGGTAGAAAACAAGTCTACAAATTTTTTTATCTTAATCTAAGCAACCACATGTATTTAACACGATTACCAAGCTTAAGAAGGCGACTATACAATCTAGCAAGCCGCACATTGTATATCATCGCATTACTTCTTTTTCATCACATGAAAAGTATAATCATGTATCCTATAGATATGAAAGATGGCCATTGATGTATATGCGACATTCATATCATACCAATGCATCTAGATCATGCACTTTGCATACAGATAGAAATGCATATCAAAACCGAAATCATCTTATGTTCACAATGACAGATTCGACTATAGGCCAAATGGAAATGATCACAACATATATTATATTGTTCATTCATCTTTCATTTTCATCTTTTGTAAGACCAAGGAAGGTCACCCAAGTTTGGGTACCAAAATAGCTAACTCTTGCAAAGGGTTGAATCACTAACACTTAAGGACGAACTAGAAATGCATGCTTCTTTGTATAAATTGTTATTTCTTGCTATTGCCTTTAATCACGTTTTGTTTTGACGTGATTTACAAAATAAAGGGGGAGAGAAAAGCATGATTTACATGCTTATATATAATATTATCATACTAATGTGCTATGAAGCGTTAAGGTTTACATCATACGACAAAGATTTGTTGTGTTTATACTATTTTCAGGTGCCATGTTAAATGAACTAAACTAGTTCATTTAATGAAGTGCTTAAGGAGATGAACTCGCTAGTTCGTTAAATGAAGAGCTTAAAGAGATATAGGAGATAACTACTTGGCAACAAATTTGGAATGAAAAATCTTCTCCTCACTCTGACACACATGCCACACACACACACATATATATATACATATACATACATATATATATATATATATATATATATATATATTGCCAAAGAATAGTTTTTATTATGCCTCACTTATGGTGGAGGGAAACCATATTACAATGTTTGTCTATGTAGGCAAAATGAAAATATAACGAACATATAATTTGAAGTCTCCAATCATATATGATATGACGCATTAAAACCTTGCCAAGTAAAACCACCCTTGTGGATAAAACCTTAGCGAAGGAAAAAGCGTACATATTTATATGATTGGTGTTAGTACATGAGCATGAAACAGATATATTTGGAGTGTCCAATAGTTGAAAGTGTAGAGCACGAGCGCTTTGCTGGATCCACCGAAATATGTAGCTCCATTGTTGTTGTTGCTCCCCAGAATCCCATGGTTACCCATATTCACCAATATGGGTAACGAGATAGTGTAGCAAGTTGGATGTTCAAAGCATATGACGCAATATAGGAGTATAATGTGGAGAAGGATGCGTACCCGCGTTGCCCATATCTGATGATACGGACAACAACACTGCTTAAGAGTTGTATCCATGCCTTATATGTGGGGTGTGTTCAGTACGATAGCTAGCTCGAACTAGTGGGGGAAGTGCTGCTACTGTTGTGAATATTGCAAGATGTTGATGAGCTTGACCATGTTGAGCTAGAAAGTGAGCTGGTTGATTTGCCTCTCTAGGAGCGTACGTTATCTCTGAGGCCATCGAAATTAACAGGTTTTTGAAGATAGAAGTGTGCTGTTGACATGGGTTCATAATCTGTGGAATTACTTCCTGTGCATCCACCTCGATATCCATAGGACCCCAATGCGTAGCAAAGTATAGGTAGCTAAGATATGCTGCTTGAATCTCTGCCTCAGCTGGCGAAGAAAGTGGAAGGTGGAATGCTATTGCTCCTAAGAATGTTCCATTGCAGTCTCGTAATATTGCCCCTGCTGCTGCTGAGTGCTTCCCATGTGCTGCATCCGTGTTTAGTTTCAACCTTCCCGGTGGAGGGTGAGTCCATTTAACTATTCTGCATCTTGGAATGCTGAGGTGCGGGCTTAATCCGAGAGCTATCAGTCCAGAGTCTGATTGTGCGAATTTTTTGCCTTTTTGGGCAGATATCCAATCGTAAATTCCACGGCGTATGGCTTCCACCACAGAAGATTTTCTCCATAATCCGTCCCCATACATGATGGAAGAATAACACTTCCATAATTCCCAAACAATGTAAGTGGGTGCAACAATTCGCAATATTCCTTTAAGTGTTGTACCTTTGGTTGACATCCACCATTGCATGAGCTGCTGCTGTATTGTTTGTGCATTAATGGTTGGACCATCTAAATACGCAGCAAAGATTTGCCAAATATCTTGAACTGCAGAACATCCCAAGAACACATGATCTGATGAGATTTGTGACAGTAGACAAAATGGGCATCTGGTCGGATGAATAAAAACAAATCTTTGTAAAGTCTCTGGTAGGCTTGAACTGACGAGAGTAGGCTTGTGAAATGTGAGACTCTTTCTCTGCCTCTGTGCAATTGGACCCCTAAGTATTTAATTGGCAAGGATATGGATGTCATGTGAAGTCGTTGCTCCATTCTGCGAATGTGAGCGGACGATAGATATGCTGCTGGCACAAAATGACTCCTTTGAAAGTTTACTGCTTGTCCAGATGTCTGTTGATATAGCTCCAAGAATTTTCTGAATTTGATCAAGTTATGTAATCCACCGTTGATGAATAATAGAAGATCATCCGCAAATGCTAAATGGGAAATTGTTTTGGATCTTCCTGCAAGAAAAGGCTTTATGACCCCTCTCGTAACTAAGGAATTAAGGCCCCTTGAAAATGCCTCTGAAGCTAGGATGAATAATATTGGAGACAAAGGGTCTCCTTGCTTAACCCCACGTGATGGCTGGATCAAGATGGAAATGTGTGTGCCTAAGAATGCGTGTGGCCAGTTTAGATATGAAGTTTGCGAGGCTAATGGGTCTGTAATCAAGAATGTACGTGGAGAAGATGTCTTTGGCAACAACACGATTAATGTACTGCCCATTGCTTTTGGCATGGGGAGGCCAAGAAAAAACTCATGCATGGCTTTGTGAACATCTTGGTGAATTATATCCCAGCAAGTGCGGAAAAAATAACCATTGTATCCATCTGGGCCAGGTGCACTTTTGGGGTCTAGAGTCCAAACTGCTTCATTTACCTCAGCCTGTGTTGGTAAGACTGTCAACTGTTGATTATCCGATTCCGTGACAAGCTGTGGAATGTATTGCAGAATTGTTTCATCCTCAGAAATAGGCTCCGCTGCAAATAAATGTTTGTAATATGATTCTGCAGCCTGTTGTATTCCTTGCTGGGTGTCAATGACTGTACCATGTACATCAGATATTTTTGTGATGGTTTGTCTGGTATGGCGTTCCCTCACAATGTTGTGGAAAAAAGAGGTGTTGGCATCTCCTTCAGCAATCCATTTTTATCGGGCTTTCTGTGGCCAAAATAAAAGTGTTTTGCGCTCTGCTAATTTGTATGCAGCCTGCACTGCATGATATTTTGTGCGTGTTTCTGGCGAAGGGTGAGAATCAAAGGCAGTCTCACTGTATTTGAGTTCTTGCTCCAAATGTGATAGATGATCAAATATATTGCCAAACACTGAGACGTTCCACTTTTGTAAATCTTTTTTAAGGGCTTGCAGCTTGTTATATAGCCCTCGCATTCCACCGGTGGTGGGATACGAATCCCATGTTGCCTTAACAAATGCATGAAAATCCGGATGTTCTACCCACATATTCTGAAAACGAAAAGATTTCGGACCTTTGAATGATGTTAGCGGAGATTTCAGGAGTAGCGGAGTATGATCAGAAGTCAAGCGTGGAAGATGTTTAACACGCAATCTAGGAAATAAACTATTGTATGACTCAGAACAAAGCATGCGATCTAGCCGTCTTCAGACTATACCAAGGCCACGACCACTTGTCCAAGTAAAAGCAGATCCTTCATATGGAATATCTATTAACTCACATGATGTCACACAGTCATTGAAGTCTTCCAACGAAGACAAAGGTGGGGGTAGAAAGACCATCATGTTCTGCTACTGACAAGAAGGTGTTAAAGTCACCACCAATTAGCCATGGCTCGTTGTGGGTGTCATGGTGGCATTGTAATGAATGCCATAATCTACGACGATCAGTTACCGTATGCATTCCATAGACTGACGTGAACCACAGCACAACCTCTGTGCCTACAATCTGAAATTTAAAGTGCGAGCATTGTTCATCATATACCGTGCATAAGTGTTTGAGGGATTCTCGTGACCAGAATATCCAAATTTTACCCCTACAAATTGCTTCAGCATGTGAAAACTTCAACCTCTTTGCGCTTGAGCCAAATGTGTGTGATCTTTCTTGGGCTCAATTATCACCAATAATTGTAGCTTATGGGTCCTTATTTGCGAATACGAACGAAAAAGTTCGCAATTCCCCGCACATTCCATATGAGGCAATTCATTGAGACGATGAGGAGGGGAAGTTTGAAGATCTTGTTTGTCGTTCTGTAGGTTGAGTATATGTGCCTAGCATTTCCTGTTTCGTACGGCGTCGTCGGGGTATATGCATAGTTTCCACATTTTCCTGTATCATCTGATCTGTTGACTGATTATATGAGATATCCTCGCTGGTTAAGACATCCTCAACAGCACCTTGTAGGCTGCTGTGTATTTGCTGCAATTGGGGATCTACTTGAGGGTGTGAATCTGCGTGAGATGTAGGAATAGGCGGAACAGTTTGCATCCTCTGATCAGTGTGATGCATGTATACTTCTGAATCCGAGTTTGTGGCAGCTATAACATCATCATCTTCTTCTGGAATATGGCCTATGGATGCATCCATCTTGGTCAAGTCTTGTTTCTCCGAGACTAACGCTAGTAGAGTAGCATCGTTTGCTGGAGCAATTGGAGTATGCATTTGGTGTTCAACTGTTTCAGAGGCATCTTGGGGTACAGGATTCTCATGTGATTGTGGAGGAATATCTTCTAGAGTATATTCATTTGAATCATCTTCCTTATCCTCCACAGCAATCTGAGCATGAACAGATTTATTTTTCTTTGGGGTCCATCTTTTGGATTTTGCCTTGTCTTTGGTTTGTAAAGGCTCTGCTTGCCCTGCTGGTTCTTGCAGTGTGGCCTCAATTGGTTTGCAAGCTTTGGCTTCATGTCCTAGCGTGCGACAGATAGTGCAGAACAATGGAATATGCAACCGGACTGGTAACGTTTTGGAGATATCGACTTCAATACACAATCTCACTACTGATGGCCGTAATCCATTAGATGTTGCAGTGTCCATTTTTAACGGCAATCCAATCATGTGGGCTATATCCCACAAAGCTGATTTATTTTGTAAGTATAATGGGATACCACGAATGGAGACCCAAATGGGTACTATCGGTTTATCAACTTTGGGATCAAAATCCGGTGTCCATTTCGTCACCCGCATAATATATCCATTAACAGTCCATGACCGACGTAAGAAACACCTATGGTGGTCTTCTGGATGCTGGAATGTTAGTATGATATGCTGATCATCCAATAAACCTAATTTAGGCGTCTGTTTAAAGCCGATTCTTTCCATGCAGGAGGCTAATTGCTTCATATTGGGACGGCCATGCCAAAAAGATCCAACGAGAGTGTATTTGAAAGGAATGGAATATCGATCAACTTCTTCATTTGTGAAAGTGATTAAAGGCATACCTTTGTATCGTGAAATTGGCCTGATCGCGGCGGACTCCATGTGCGTGGGAGCCAATGCTTCTGCAAACGTCTTCTTGATCAATGGTGTATCCGACATATTCGGAGGAGAGAAAATAATGCTGAGAATTCAAAAAACAGATAGGTATATGAAAATGCTGAAGAATGCAGTAGCGTAGCAGTGATTCGAACGGAAGAGGAGGTGAATTGAGATTAAAGGTGGCAGCTTTTGTCATGGTGAGTCAATGGTGTTGCAGTCTCCAGAGCCGCCGCCGCCGCCATTTTAGGAAAACCTTATTACAGTGCATATATATATATATATATATATATATATATATATATATATATATATATATATATATATATGAAGCAATTGATCTTCCACCCCTGGTCAAGGCTTCGGTGGCACTTGATCTTTCCTCGGTGGCTTTACGCGCAGCATGATCTTCATTTCTAAAATATGCGTTGGATTTATTGGCAATTCTCTGCCCGTGCACTAAGGGACACGGGCAGAATCGGTACGCCTCATATTTATTACATTTGCAGCTGTTTGTTTTCGCTGATAGTCTCTGTTAATGCTGTTTTTCTTCCTATGTGCAATGGCTGCTGCGATATGACTGAGACCCGCCGCTTCATGGATGTACGCAATTCTCAAGTCTTCCATATGGATTGGCCATGTCATCTTCTCACTGCCTGTACACTGATCAGTACAGGCAGCCTCGGTGCGTTTTCTTTTCTCAGGCATTCAGATTATTCTTTTACACACTTCAGCCAGCTGACATTGAGTTATGCTTTGCATTTGTTGTCGGTTATGAGCATTGAAGGGAACAACAAAGGCATTTGCGGCAATTTTCTATTGCACAAGACACAGGCGCCAGCTTATCATTTCTCCCCTGTCGGATGCGTGGTTTGGCTTTGCACATGTAGTTCTGCCGGCACTTCATCATGTGCCGGCAGTACAGGTTGTATCTATGGCCACACTACTCACACTTTTCATTGGCTTGCATTGCTTATATTCTTACGCTCTCATTCTGTTGTGGTATTGGTGAGGCATTGGATCGCACACATTCTCAGAGTCCCGTCAGCAGTTACTGTCTGTCTATGGATGAGGTTTATGCATCAACGGGTTGGTATCGCTGTCGTCCCTTCTTCAGCTGGCCTAAATCCTGTCAACATACTCTATGTCACCAAACATCATTCAAGCAAAGTGGTCCTTCAGTCGGCTTTCCATTATTACTGGATTCACACAGGCTTTTTCTCTTGTAACTTTTGTTTAAATAGTGTCTATCACCATTCCAGAAATATAAATATGTACGCTTTTTCCTTCGCCGGGGTTTTATCCACAAGGGTGGTTTTACCTGGTAAGGTTTTAATGCGGCATATCATATATATTCTGGATGCTGATAATCGACTAATTTGTATCTGCGTTATGCTTTGATGTAATATGGTTTTCCTCCGCCATAAGTGAGGGTTTTTATTTAATAAAAGAAGTTTTTCAAAAAAAAAATATATGAAGCAATTTTATTGAAAATCCTCTCTTATGGTGGAGGAAAACCATATTACATCAAAATCAATCAGCAAGCGTCATCATAGGCAAAAAGCGAATGAAGGAAAATGAGAATGCTCAATCTGGAGTCATATACGATATGCCGCATTAAAACCTTGTCAAGTAAAACCACCCTTGTGGATAAAACCTTGACGAAGGAACAAGCGTACATATTTATATGAGCGGATGGTTGAGACTGAAATCTGTACAAATATGCGAAAAGCATATTAACATAAGTTATGCTTGTTCGGTCAGACTAGGCTTCAACTTGGGTGCTTGTTTGCCAGACAAGTAGAATGCTTGTGGCCTCCACGAGCAAAATAGCAGCTCAACAGATAAGTTAGAGAATACACACATCGAAAGAAATAAAGGCATACCCGTGTTGCCCGTAGCCTGTCGACCACGGGCAACCTCCAGCAGACTTCGCCATATTGAACCATCCTGGTTAGCTCTCATACATGGTGTATCCAGTCACCGGAAAGCACAAAGTTGCAAAAGAAGTTATCCAGAAATATAGCGTAGGGAACATGCAATTGAAATAAGGCATATAATTTGCATAATGTTTGAAAGACATACCAAGGCTGCCCATGCCATATGTGGACATAGGCAACCCCCAAAAATAAGCATCGACAAATCAGCCCAATAATCATTGACGGAAGTTTGGTAGAGTGGTATCCAAGAGCATGGAGCCGCGCACGTCGCAGGGCAGAGAAGAGGCGGCTGTGTATGTACGCACACCTGCGGCAGCAAGACCATAACGTGCTAGCTGATGTGCAACTGTGTTTGCTTCGCGGGGGCAGTAACTTATAGTTGATGCATTTAGGTATAGCAGCTGAGATGTTCTTTGCATATCAACAGAGGATGAACCAGTATATTGAGAAGAATTAACAAGCATCGTAAGTAGCATGCGGCAATCAGTTTCAACATGGAGACCATCATATGTCATGGCATAAAAGAGAAGAGAATAGAGCAACGCCATTAATTCAACACGAGCTGGTGGAACAATTGGTAGTGCAAAACAAACTGCTGAAACAAAAGCGCCTGTGTCAGTTCGCAATACAGCACCCGCTGCATCTCCACCCCGACCCACTGTAGCATCCACATTTAACTTCATTCGTCCAGAAGGTGGCAATTTCAAACGAATTAATCTGTGTCTAGTAACCTTTATGTGTGGGGAAAATCCACGGGCTATTAAGTGAGGGAATGGCTGCGCAAATTTACGACCTTGCACCAATGCACACCAAGAGTATATGTGACTACGGACTCTATCAAACAGGTGTCGATAAGAAAATTTATTGTCTCCAAACCTGACAGATGAATACTCCTTCCAAATCACCCCAACCACCATTACTGGTATCACTGCTCGAAAATGCCCCAGCATGCTTGTACGTGATGCATGACGCCACCAGTAAATCAAGTAGGCCTGAATGGTAGACTGACGTGGCAAAGGACCCGAGAAAAGGATAGCAATCTCAACCCATAATGATTTGATATCCGGACGTTGCAAGAATATATGGTCCTTAGTATCCGAATGTAGTAAACAAAAAACACACTACGACAGATATATTGTTTGCCAAGCCCTTGGGTTGTTGGTGATGGGCAGCGCCCCAGACCATAAACGCCATAGAAATAGTTTTGCGCCCAGAGGTGACGAAGACCACCAAATGTAGTTAAAACATTGTAATCTCGGCGCCACTGCATGACACAGGCTATATGCAGATTTAATGGTATATGAACCGGTTGACTCTGACTCCGAGGTTAATCCATTCGCCGATTCAATAATATGCGCCTGCATATAAGAATGAACATGACAGAGGCGTTTCCAAATTGCAGAATCATATATATGCGAATAAATTGTTGTACGCTGGCCATATTTGACACGGCGATAGTTGGCCCATAAGGAATCGGATGTATGATACTTCCACCAGAATAAACCATCATACACTTGCTGAATGTAGTCAAGGTTTCGGATACCAAGGCCACCATGTTCTACCGGTCTACAAACTTGTTCCCATGAAACCCAATGATGGCGACCTTTCACAAGTAATTTGCCATTTTCCGATTTAATGCAGCCACGACACTTTTAGGTAACCTGGACCTTGCAATGAGATGAAGTGATATAGTTTCCAAGGAATGCCGAATTAATATGAGCCTTCCCGCCATAGATAACAGTTTAGATGACCAAGAGTTGAGATTTTTGTCAAAATGCTCTAAGAGGCCACTACAGTATGACGCCCTATTAACCCCACGGTACAAATAAGAATCAAGATATTTTATAGGCAACCCCGCCAACCGCATAACAAGAGTTTGAGCCACCCATGAACCGTCTACAGATTTTCCCACTACTATCTGAATCTTGTGAAAATTGATTAATTGGCCCGAAGCAGATTGATACATATCTAAAAATTGACGAAAGCGATGCATATTATGATGTTTGCCATTCAGGAAAACAACCAGATCATCTGCAAAACCCAAGTGAGATATTTGTGGTGCCCTCCCAACATTAAAACCACTTAACTCACCTGAAGCTATTAGAGACATAAGTCCTCTGGAAAAACCTTCTGAAGCTAATATAAACAATAAAGGTGATAGTGGATCACCTTGTTTTACGCCTCGAGTGACGGGAAAAAAACCAACTGGCTTACCATTGATGAGAATGGAGCAACGTGTAGCAGCGAAGTTATTAAGAATAATCCTTACTAGCTTGGCATCAAATCCGAATTTAATCAGAAGCTGTTGAAGATAGGTCCAATCCACTCTGTCAAAAGCTTTTGCCATGTCTAATTTAACCATTATCTGACCACCATACATACATACTATATATATATATAGATATATATATATATATATATATATATATATATATATATATCTGTGTGTGTGTTATATATACATATTTTTTTATAACAACGAACTATACATTTCTGTCTCGACATTTTACTGACACATCATAAACTTACGTCGACATTACACTACCATATATACATCATATTTGTGAGTATATACAGGTTCCATATCATACATTACATGTCATCAAGTTACCAAAATTATGCCGACATGTCACGAACCCATAAATCAAAAATTGCCTTCTAGGATGACTGTCAAACCGTCACAGACATGTCACATACTTACCATGTAAGGGTGGCCAGCATATATACACTCCAAATGTGCTCAAAAATTTCGTGCACCACATGTCCATTTCAGCTCCAAAGTCATACCATGTTTACACACATAATTTACCTACAATTTGCCTTGATTTGTTGAAAATTGAAATTCAAACTTTTTCACCACATGGCCGATTTTTATCTCAGCTGCTGGAGCTGAAATTACACTTTATATTATGTTTGACATAACATACTTTACATGTCTATGGTGCTTGAGACTAATTAGAGAAAAATCGCGTAATCAACAGAAGTCAAAAATTTGGTTTTCTACACTTATCTTGCAGGGAACGTTTTATATTGTGTGTAACATGTACCTAGATACGTTTTACACATCTAAGACAAGTTGGAGTATCCTTGAAAAACAATTTAAGGGTTGATTGAAATTTTCCATATGTGTCAAGATATTGCACCATTATTTGACAAATTTCATAAAAGAATTTCAGCACATGGGAGCTGAGCATACACACGCCATTTTCATCTTATTTAGAGCTTAGGTAGAGATTGTTTGGCACTTTGATTAGTGGAGATTGAGCCACAAGTGATTGGTGACATTGAAGAAGACGACATATAAGGAAGGAATTCAAAATCAAACAAAGTGCTAAAGTTTTTAGGACATAGAGAATATGGCCGATTTTTGTGCATAATTGTCTTCAATTTTCTTCCAAAAATTGAGGGACAATCGTATCTTGATTGATGGGCAATTAACTTATGTCATTTTTGACATATGTTTCATATTTTTATGATAAATATCTGGGTCATATTATTAGTGCCAAGGTGGAAAATTAAAGCCCTATCATGGAGTGACAACTAGGGGAAGAAACATCGTTTGTCCAATCACATTTTGCCAAGTGATCAAGGGTGTGTCACAATGTTGTATGAGGCATTTTCGAAGAGTATTCAAGACAAATTTCAAGGAAGAATTCAGCACCTAGGGGGCGTCCTATACACCTATAAAAGAAGGCAAGGTGTTCAAGGCAAAGCAAGCTAAAAAGTTCATATTCAAGCAAGTTCAAGCATGACTTCTCTTCTTCTCTTCTTCTCTTCTCTTGCTCTTAGCCTCAAGCGTATCATACTTACATTCTAAATTCTGTATAGGCTTTGATATTGCCACCTATATACATCTCATTCTTGTACAAGGTTGATCAAGGTGTGGTTGTACCTTCATTTGTGCGGTTGTGGCATTTGTATTGGTTGTTTTTGCCTGTTCATTGTAAGAAGGGTGGATTTTGAAGGAATTTGTGCATAACTCTAGCCACCCCTGTGTTGAGGTGTTTTTTTGTTCAGTGAATACTGAGGAAGGTATCTTCAAAGACTAGAGTCGGTCGATTTGACAGAACTAGTATAAAAATCTCGGTGTTATTACTTTTTAGCACTTTTACTTTTAGTTCCAGTTTTTTGCATCATTTTCATAGCCATGGAAAAAATAGCAAAAGTTTTCCAAAAATCCTCAAACTTTGTAGAAAAATATCCAAAGGTCTTAGGTTTCATTTGAGACAAGATTATCGAATTTGGATAAGTATAAGTCATTCAAAGGTTCATAGTTCTAACACTAGTGCAATCTGATTTTCAGATCTCTAAATGTTGAAACTATCAACGTGTTTGACATACTTACCAAAGGAATTTTGAAAAGCTGTTTCAACCCTTTAAAGTATACATCCTAAGGGTCATTCCATAAAATTTTCAGATCATCTAGAGTTGTCTATGAATAGGAATAAATTTTTTATTTTAAGGAACGGGTTTTGGTAGATTGACATAGTCTGAGTAAAAATGTTTTTTAAGGGGTTACACTTTAAATTTTATTCTGAAATTCGTATGACACACTCATAACATCTGAGAGTATATTGTCACCAAAGTTCTTGATTTTTGCAGGTCTAGAACCTGATCATTCAGTTAATCAAAAACAGGATCTGAAAACAGAATCTATTTTTAGATGTGAGTAATTGATAACTAAAAGTTTAAAAACCAATTTTTCGCACTCACTATTCAACCCCCTTCTAGTGGTGCTATACAGGTCCGACAAACCTTGACTGAGAAATATACCAACTAGATGTCAAAAAACGCATCGCTAAATAGAGAATTAGCAGGAGAAGTTTACATGTGCATAACACGAGAATTCAGTGACAAAGCTAACGAAAATAAGGTTTCTAGGTTGAATAAATCCATATATGGGCTAAAACAATCACCAAGTGCTTAGTTTAAAACATTCACTAAAGTGTGAATGACCTGAAATTTACCCAAAATCATAGTGACCGCACACTATTCACAAGCATTTCACTGAAGGTGGAGCTAACTGTTCTAATAGTGTATGTAGATGATATCATAATAAAAGGAAATGATAACTATGAAATAGATAATATTAAGAAATAACTATCTAAGCAACTCAAAATGAAAGATTTAGGAAAGCTGACATATTTCTTAGGAATGGAGATTGCTAGAAACAAAGAAGGAATGCATATATCCCACAGGAAATATATCTTGGAAATTTGAAAAGAAACTGGTCTGCTGGATGCAGACCAGCAAACACAACTGTAGAACCCACACAAAACCTAGGGATCAGTGGGACCAAACTCCAACTAATAAACTTAGTTATCAAAAACTGATCGGAAAATTTATCTTCCTGTAACACACTAGGCTTGACATTTGTATGCCGTAAGTTTTGTATCTCAGTTTATGCACATTCCTACTGACAAACATCTCCAAGTAGCTTTAAGAATTCTCAGTCTTAAGAATGCACCAGGAGAAGGTATGTGTGTCAAGAAGAGTGCAGACCGAAGCGTCAAGGTGTTTACAGATGTAGACCTGAGTAGGTCCAAGGTCAACATGAGATCAACAACTGGCTACGGAACCTTTTTACGAGGGGAAACTAGTTACTTGGCAGAGCAAGAAACAACCGGTTATTTCAACAAGCAGTGCAGAAGCAGAGTTGATGGCAGTTGCATTAGGAATTTGCGAAGTTATTTGGACGAGAAGAGTGCTTGAAAATCTCCACGTGGAGAAACAATTACCCATCAAAGTATTTTGCGATAGCGTCTCAGCAATAAGTACGTCCGAGAACCCAATTTAGCACAATAAGTCAAAACATGTAAAAGTCGATAGACATTTCATCCGAGAAAATATAGAATGAAATGAGGTCAGTCTAGTACACATCTCCACCAAAGATCAAATTGCAGACATCCTAACGAAGCCAGTTTCAACAAATACTTTCCAATACTTAATAACAAAGCTTGGTTATATGAATATATACAACTAAGCTTAAAGGAGGAGTGTAGAAACAAGCCCAGCCAAGGCGTCCCGAGCTCAGCCGAGATGCGCCGGCCTGGACAAAGTAGTGACGGTGCTAGGAAATAAGAAGTTTCCAAAGTAAGTCAGCCGAGCTGAGCTGAGCTGAATATAGGAATGGCTGAGCTGGTAAAAGATGGATGCAGTAAAGCTGCGCTGAGCTGATGAAGGCAGAGAAAGGAACGCTGAGGTGAAGTGAAGCACTAAAGTAAGACTAGCTGAGGTGAAGAAGGACAGCAAAGCAGAGCTAGAATAAAGATGTGCTGAGCCGAGGTGACGAGGTAAAGCACAAGTCAGGCAGCAACACTAAGATTGAGCCACAACACTTAGCCTTGTAAATATTATAACTTAGGACTTTTACGGCACATAAGTTCGAACAGAGCGGGTAACTAGATGTGACCTTATTGCAGTTAAAAATTTAGTCAAGTTATTGTAGATGAACATGAACTACTGTGGGCAATGAATAAAACCATTAGCTGCCAAAACAAACTTCTACATAAGGAGAAACAGTTGTATTTTTTTCAACTAACTTACATGAGCTATCAAGTTCCTTCAATCTCGACGGTATGGCATACATATAATATTTGAGCATTTTTTTTTTCCATTTTTAATGTAGGGAAAATCTGACTAATTAAAACCCATCTACATTTGTGGAACCTTTCTGCCGTCGGCACATGCATGGAGGCTTGCGGCCGAATACATAAAAGTCGATTGAACTAACACCATGCACTAGTTAATATGATTGATTGGAATCGTGGTCTCATTTTCAGCTTTGGCAGTCCTGACCATCACGTCCATATCAATCAAAGAATCCAAACAGTCAAACTTTTACATCCTCGTAAGTGTATATGCTAAAAAAAGTTTTGATGTAGGAAGAAACTGAAGAATTCGTTAAACAATTTAGAAGGCCATATCATCAATCACGTGAGATGGAAATCAAATATCTAGAATGCTAATTCTTGGCTGATTTTTCAGAGTCAAATCTTTGATTTTTTTTCGAAATTTATTTGATTTTTTTTTTCTATTAACATTGTAACGCTTATGGTTTACAATGTTTATTAAGACAAAGTTAACAGGGATAAATCGAATTTAGTCTTGAAATAAGATTTTTGAAGACAAAGAGAAAAATCGAGAAGAAAAAAATTTATAAGGCGTTGTTCTATAAAATTATTATCGTCTTCGTATAAATCAATGGTGCAATAAACAAATCATGTCCAGAAAATGGATAGGACAGAATCCATCCCTACACATAAAGCACACACTCTTCCAGATTAGACAAAGTTAAAATCATTCTTCAAAATTGAGTTTCTTAAGAAATTATTGTTAATGAGTGAAGATCACAAATATTAGATATATAGAGAAAGCAGGGTGGGGAGGGAGACTTCCTGAGTTTGAACGCTTTATGTACTTGACAAGGCTTAATTCAGAAAAGGTCATATGCATAAGAGAATTTTCAATTATACAATACAATGCATTGACAATAGATTTCAAAGTAATATATATATTCTCTTAACTACACAATGCATACAACCCTTTTTCACACACTATTTTTCACATAATGGTGAAATCGAATCTTCACGTATATCATGGGTGATCCGAAAAGGGGAGACGACTTTAAAATTTTTTACAGGTGTCGTTTGCTGTCAGAACTAATGTTTCTAGAAATTTGCGCACGTTAAACAACGTTAGAAGTTTCGGAGCTACTGCTCTGAAGAAAATCCTCCGACGCTTAATTCAAGGTGGATGTAATCATGATTGTGTTAGAAAAAAAGAGAAATCTATCTTATTTTGTTATTCGTGACTTTGGTTTTTTTATTTTTTTAATCGACTTCAATCTAGTCCTCTTTGGGACGTTTTTTGCGCTTTTATGTCCTGGGCAACCAGGTGTGTTTGGAAGCATTGAGGGTGTGCCACTTGTATTGTCCCAATGGCTAGTTGCATGTGGATGATTGCCATGTGGCACTATGTGTCTGTGTTGCATCACTAAGTTGTCCCTCATGGTCTTTTACAATTTTCGGATTAGTTATATGAATTATGCAAATTCGTTTTACTTGAAAAAATAACAATAAAATATGAGACGCGTATCTAAGATAGATTTTGGGATATAGACATTAAAAAGCCGGACGTGGAACGAGAAATAGTGGAAAAGTTAACAAAATAAAATAAGTTGCATCTTTCTATTGAAACATGCTTTTGGTTGTAGGAGAGATATCCCAACCAATAATACAACTTTGGCCAAGCGGGCAAAGAGAATTCAGACCAGACAAGTAAATGCAAAATACATAACTCAAACATTAAGATCATCAGACTCAATTTGCTAATAGGGCATATCGAAATTTATTCAGATTTTAAACACATCATCAGTAAGGGAAACCACCAATTCAAACAGCTTCACTAATTGGGCAGGCACATGACACTATCACAATAGCCGGCTGGGATCAGGGAAGGCCAATTCTAAGGCTAAAAATGAGGCCACAAATCAGAGAATGCCATGTGTCCATATGCTTTTTTTAAAAAAGAAACATTTTTTTGCTGACCAAAAAGTAGGCGGCCACCTTTCACCTAACCCTCCTCCCTCGCTAATCTGCCTGTGTTTCTCCCTCTGATTCTGTTTCCTTGCTTTTCTCCTGCCCTAATTACAATGATGGTACTTAGGGTTGATTGCTCCGTAGCACAATTTGTAGATGAAATTGCTCCAAGTCCTGCATTAAATTATCAATTGCTCTGCACAACATTATGACGGTTTTCCCCTTTTTATAAGTACCTTTATTTATTTACATCTGGATCTTAATTGTATTTTGAAAAAAAAAATTAATTCTTTGCAGCAGAGAAGCAAGGAAA
Source organism: Eustoma russellianum (assembly GCA_036186865.1). Classification (NCBI taxonomy): domain Eukaryota; kingdom Viridiplantae; phylum Streptophyta; class Magnoliopsida; order Gentianales; family Gentianaceae; genus Eustoma; species Eustoma russellianum. Next base: position 20,709,722 of record AP025059.1, read on the forward strand.
TAGAATAAGAAAAAGTTAAAACTCACAGTTATAAACGTATAATCACTGTATCCGTCCCAAACGATATTACTTTCTTTTCTTCCTCCGAATTCCTAACGTTTTCTAGCTCCAAATCTTTGGACCCATTTTCATGAGCCCCTCAGATAATACCCGCTTTTATTTTCCTCCCTCTATATCTCTACTTTCCTTTATATATTTTTATCTCTGTTTATATTATCTTAACGAAAAATTGGCTTTTGTTTTTTTTTTGTCTGCTTGATGTAATTGCTTATCTTTGATTCACAAATTTCACTTCTGTCAATCCATACAGAATTCAGAACTTTTTCTTTTGATCGGAATTTGGAAGGATGGATGCTATGGAAGAAATTGGCGTCGATATCGGGTTTCTTTTATTTTTCTGTTTCGTTTAATTGTAAAAATAAGTTCACAAAAAAAAAGTGGGGGCTTGTCGCCTTTTTCCCTCCAGCTTGTAAAAATCGTCGACAGCCCACCCTTCTCCGGCGACAAGGTAATAAGTTCAGGTTCTTTTTTTTTTTTGGCACGTGGCCGCCTCCTTTTTGGTCAGCGAAGAAAAATGTTTTTTTTTTTTTAAAAGGCAGCTGCCTCATTTTTTGCCTTAGAGTTGGCCTTCCCTGATCCCACCTCCACAATAGCATCCTTTGCTGCACTCATAGTTAACGGCACAACGATTATAACACATGGGGCCCTCATCACCGATGGACTTTCTTCGCCATGAAACACTTTCGCCCATAACTTTGTCACTGTAAGCTGTAGCTGAAACAAGTTTCGGGTTAAATTGTATCATATGTCATATATTTCCTACTATATGCACATGCATATGTGAAAAATTACTTTGTTTGAAGTGGATCAGATGCGTTTCGATACATTTATGTATTGGATTTGACACATTCGAAAGATCTCTGGTATTTGTATATTACAATGACAGCAATAGATATCGCTAGGTTCTGAGGAGGGTGAGAGGCAGACAAAAGATACCTCCATCCCAAGGGATAGAGAGTTTGCTTCCAGTGAGACCCCGGCTCTAGACCTACCTGCATAGATGACATAATAATAGACATATGGTGTGCTAGTGTACTAGTGAAGTAATTTATAGAGCACAAATAGAAAGTTATTGAACTACATAACCATGTTTATGCACACATAATGAAACTGCTTGCAAAATCATATGTTCTCATATGAAAGAGTGTTTACAATTATAAAAATGACTATCACATTGAATATCATATCTATAATGAGGTGAAATTATCTAAATTAAATGAATCCAAACATGATATAATATAGAGTGAAGAATCGTAACGATAGTTATGATACAAATCGGCAGTAAACATCTATCTAAAACATATGAGTTCTGTATTGGAACGTTCCTTTTTGAATTCTATTTTTGGAACGCTCCCGATGTGGAGAAATAAAAAAGAAAGGGGATGTGCAAAAATGTATGTCTTTTACACCCACCACAAAAAGATTTTCGTTTACCGACGAAAATTCACCGACGAACAACGGTCCGTCGTTGTTTCGTCGGTAATTTGCGACGAAATTGCGATACACGCATTGTCGTCGTTAATTGCGACGAAAATACGATGAAATGCATTGTCGCTAACAAAAAAGTAGTCAATCAGTTCAATTTCGTCGGTGATTTGTCGGTGGTTCGTCGCTACTCTGTGCGTTTTATTCGTCACTATTTAGTTTGTAGCGTTTCGTCGCTATATCGTCTCTATTGTGTCGCTAAAATTCCAGTACACGGATAAAATAAATTCGTCGGTTAGTAGATTCTTAGCGTTGTGTATCGTCGGTTTTTTTGTCGATGAAACCCGCGTGTCGCAAATGTTTTGTTTTACTTTTTGTTCGTATTCCGATTTGTCGTTGTGTCGTCGCAGATTCGTCGAGTATTAATCACGTGTATTAATTAAGGAAAAAGAAAGCGGTGATTGGAAAAAACATTTATTCATTTAATAATAAAAATTTACATTATCAAACGAAAAATTAGAAAAAAAATCTAAAAGAGAGGCGGAGATGGGCCGTTCACTCTTCGTCATCAGACGAAAGAGTGGTCACCACAGTCTCTGCCAACTCTTTCAGAAGGCGCTTGAGCTTGTAATATCTGAATTTCATCTTCCGCAGCCTTCTTGTCATGCTTTGTAGTTGCCGCGACTGCTGCTGCATGTTTGCTATCAGCATACAGTAGTCGACATCCTGCACCGGCATTTGTTCTTGAGCATCCTCACGCGGCGGTGGGCCATACACAGATACGGAACCCTCCCGCTCAACCGATGGTGGTTGAGGAGGCCCTTCTGGAGGGGCACTGTTTGCCCGTCCACCATGCCTTGGGGTTCTTTTAAAACGACGCGGCATATTTTGATTTTTTATAACCTTGTATGTGTGCATATGTGCGGATGTTCGGGGTATAAATTGTAAAATTAGCGACGATATAGCGACGGCATAGCGACGCAATTTTCAACCGTTGGGAATATGTGCGGGTGTGACGCTTCGTGCGAATTAGCGACGAATTAGCGACGTAATATGTGCGGGGCGTGACGGTTCGTTTGGTTTAACGACGACTTAGCGACGATTTAGCGATGTATATTTATCGTACGTTGTAACCATTGGGAACTGAACTGACACTGCCGAATAGCGACACCTTAGCGACGCCGTAGCGACGAAACGCGTCGAATGGTGTGAAGAGACGTTGGGCGTCGCTATTTCATCGGTAAAGCGTCGCTAAATTCTACTGCGACATTAAATTCGTGAGTATTAGGTTCTTGTCGTTGTATTAAGTTTCGTCGATATGGTTAGTAGGTTCTCGTCGTTGTATTATGTTTCGTCGGTATATAGTTGATGTTTAGTCGGTGAATTAGTCGTCTGGAATTTTTCTGAGCCACATTTCGCGTGTATTTTAGCGTCGTCAAGATTCGTAAGAGATTAAACACGTGTTATAATTATTAAGAAAACGAATGCGATGATTAGAAAAATAAAACTTCATTAATATAAAATTATAAATTACAAAATATACTAGGACAATAACGAAAAAAATCTAAATGAATAGCGGAGAGGAGTCATTCACTGTTCGTCATCCGAACAGAGAGAAGAAACACTCTCCGCGCACGCCTTCAGTTGGCGTCTCAGCTCTGCAGCTTCGGATTTAATCCGCATCTGTCTTTTGTCCAGGTAGTCGAGACGCTCATCCTGGTACATAATACGCTCCCTCAGGTCATTCACCATTTTCCACAGTTCTTGTATTTCTTTATGGAGATCACCAATTTGGCGATCCCGACGTGGTTCAGAGGACTCAGCCTGTGGGTGTGATTCGGGTGGTGGAGGAACCGCTGAAGAAGAGGGTTGTTGAATAGGCGGTCTTGCCGCTGAATGGACACTACCACGTCGCGTTTGCGATTTAGTACAAACCATATTTGATTATAAAGAAGAAGTTGTTTTATATGTATGTGAGGGTCACGGTCCATACTGTTTATATAGGGATTTCAGCGACGACATAGCGACGAATTAGCGACGTAAATTTATCGTACGTTGTGACCATTAGGAACTGAACGAACACTGTGTAATAGCGACGCCGTAGCGACGCCGTAGCGGCGAAACACATCGTATGGTGTGAAGAGACGTCGTGCGTCGCGATTTTATCGGTAAATCGTCGGTAAAGGCATACCAAACGGCGTGTTTCGTCGCTGGTCGTCGCTAAGTCGTCGGTATGTGTGTTTGTTTGTCTCCGGGATTTGTGTTTCTTGGTCGTCGCTGATCGTCGCTAAGTCGTCGGTATTGTGTTTGTTTGTTTCCGGGATTTGTGTTTCTTGGGCGTCGCTATATCGTCGTTAAAACGTCGGTAATATTACAGGCTGAGAACCATAAAACCATCTTTCTTCTTCTTCTCTTCTCCCATTATTCTCTCATTTCAAACACATAAATCATCAATTTTGAACGAAAATATAGAAGGAAGATATCTTATTGTGTGGAATTTTGATGTTTTGCACCACCGACAAAAGATAGCTGCTGTTATTTTAAGGTATAGCGAGAAAATGGATCCGAGGAGAAGCGATAGAAAGTGGATGTACGAGAGAGTAAACAACAGGGAGTGGAGTTTTAGATTTGTTGAAGGTCTCGAAGAATTTATGGATTTTGCGACGAGTAATGAAAGTGGAACGCAGATTAGATGTCCGTGTAAGAAATGCAAGAACCGTAAATATATGCATCTGGCTGACGCGAGGGTTCACTTATTGAAACAAGGTTTCGTGCACAATTACCATACATGGTACTGTCACGGCGAATATGAGGGGGCGTCTACATCTGCAACTGTACACGTCGAAGGGAGACCCGGTCAGGTTGATGCTGAAGAAATAGGCGAGGGATCTCACAACCCATACATGCAGATGGTGTAAGACGCAGCCGTCAGCGCATTTACGGGAGAGCAATACTTATAAATGTAGGATCCGGATGAACAGCCGCGTCTATTCGTGGAGGAAGATCCAAACCCTCAGGCGAGACAGTTTTTTGAGATGCTGAACGCCGCCAACACGCCGCTGTATCCCGGTTGCGGTAGTCACACACAGATGTCCATGATCGGTCGGATGACGAGCATGAAGACGGAACACCGCATGACGGAGAGATTGTACGATGGGATGTGTCAGCTGATGAGGGAATCTCTTCCCGAAGAGAACACAATGGTCGATAGTTTTTATTCGACAAAGAAACAGCTGCGGAGGCAGACCTTTTAGGGTCTGCCGACAGGTCCGCACCCCCCAGATATACGACGCCACCCACACCCACCGGTTCAGCACCTCATCCGGCGTCTGATGCGGCATCGGACGAGGGTGTCATACCAGGGCGTCGTGCCCTCCCTTGGTCACATGATACCCATATGTAAGTAATGATTAATTTATTTAACACGTTTTCAAATATATTTCACGCGTTATTTTTTCTTAACAACTTCACCCCTTTCAGGTTTGCACCGGACAATGGCCAGATTTCTGGTTGCATCACTCGGTCCGTCCACCTGAGGCAGGACCCGGCTAGTTATGCATGGTCCCGTGTCACCCCGCAGACACGTAGGTTCTACTGGGATGAGTTTCAGGTATTCAAATTTGATGAATTTCACTTTTTGATGCGTAATCGATCATTACTTTTCTAACCATACTTTTATTATTCCTCCGTATGATAATTGCAGAAGGCGTACAGCTGGCCAGCCGACATCGCCCACGACGTGGAGCAGGCCTGGCGGCATAGGGCCGCCAAACGCTACAGGGGCTTCATCAACTCCCTCAAGACCAAGTGGGAGCGTGACCTCATTTCTGCCAGGCCTGCCTACGTATCCGAGGCCTCCTGGACGGGGTGGATAGACGGGTGGAGGGACCCTGCTAACCAAGCCCGCAGCGCCCGCAACGCGGCGAACCGGCGCAGCGGCAATGTACAGAGCCCAGCACCTGCCACACACTCAGGTGGTTCGGTTTCCCACGCCACCACGATGCGTTCTATGGTGAGTATTTTAATATTGAATTATTTAGATTCATTGATTTCATTGGATTATTTCGATTCATTGACTTAAGTGGATTATTTACATTCATTGAGTAAAGTGGATTATTTATATTCATTGATTTCTTATGTTGCGCTGTTGTTTTTTTGGTATTCGTATATGGTTCATTTAAGTAGTATATGTGTTCATCTGCCTTTTTATTTTTATTTTTGATTTGACTTGGGAGAGGCCTTTAAGGCCGGGATACCTCCGATAAACGAATAGGTCATGCCGAAATTTTTAAAATTCTGGATTTCACTAACGTATTTTATTTCATTCTTTCAGCACGAGGAGACGGGGGAGTGGCCAGCCTCCTACGATCTCTTCTACAAGACGCATCGGAAGAAAGCCTCTGACGGGACGGAGGACTGGATCACGAAGAAGGCCCGCGACATCAGTATAAGTAGACTACGATATCATTTGTTTTTTCCTTAGTTTGTTTTATTGCTAAACCCTAAGAATGCTTATTCTCATTTCAGGACGAGTACAACAGATTACTCGCAGATAGGGGCGAAGAGGCCGACAAGAACCGTGCTTATTGGGATGCGGTTCGGACCGTCGGCCCTCAGAATAAGAAGAAAAGGGAGGTGTATGGGGTTGGATCAGCAGCGCCGCGATTCTTTCCCGAAGTTCTGCATCCAGGTGCTTCCTCTGAGGCCAGCACCTCCGCGCCTTCTACGACGCCAGAGGATATTTCGCGCCTGGAATCAGATCAAGTGGCGCTGCAGCGTGAGATGAAGACCATCAGGACGAGGCATGAGGAGAGTGTACAGGCACTGCAGTCGCAGCTGACTCAGACCCAGCATGCGCTGCAGCAGTCGCTTCAGCAGGCGCTTGAGAATGCGCAGCAGTCGACGAACCAGCAAATCTCGCAGCTATCGCATCTCATCATCTCTCTCATTTCTAGCTCCTCGCAGCCTCAGCCTCGCCCTCCTGATGGTCACTCTTCTCCGCATGATCCCCCTCCATCTTCCTCTGCATAGTATTTTATTTTTTGATTTTTCGTACAGACTATTTCATTTATTGTATTGACATTTTTTTTGTACTTTTATATTTTATCTGACATTTATATGGATTCCATTTCGTTTGTGTTGTTTAATTATATGAACTTCAATACGCAAATACCGTATTTCTGTATAATATTCGTACAAATGATTTAACATAAAAAATAAAATATATTATAAAAATTAAATAATAATAAAAACTTTTTAATTAATAATATATTGATATTATTAATAAATTAAAAATATTTAATATTTAATATTAAATTAATATTTATTATTAAATTAAAAAATAGCGACGAACCTGCGACGAAACCGGTGTGTCGCAGACCAGAAATAAACAAATCAAAAAAATTTAAAATAGCGACGACAAAAATCTATATTGACGAAAATCTGCGACGAAATAAATTGTCGTGGAACGGAAATCAAAAAATGAAAAATTATAAAATAGCGACGAAAAATATACCCACGAAAAAACGACGGCAATAACAGGTCGCAGACCTGACAGATTTTCATCGCAATTGTGCGACGAAACACCGACAATGTTTTTTCCCTCGCAATATAGCGACGCTTCACCGACGAAAATCACTTTGCAACAAGCCGTATAACGACTTACAATTTTCGTCGCTATGTCGTCGCTATATGCCTTGGCGACAAAATTGCGACGATTTTTGTCTGTCGCTATATGCTTTTTTTGTGGTGACCTTCTGATCTTCTCCTTGTATTAATACACGCCAAGAGTATAATAAAGTAGTGTCTAAAGGAGCATTATAAATCACTACTTAAAACGGAATCATATGCTAATACACCAGAAGAAAAGAAATTAAGATAAGTGTGTAAACTACAGCAGGGCGCATGAGGAAGCAATGCGAAGATACCTGAGCCTAGTAGCAGAAGAACGATGATGTAAAATGGGAGCTTAGGCATAGTTGAAGACTGTAAACCAGCAATTATATCAAGATTATTTACTAATGTAAAATGGGAGCTTAGGCATAACCTTAATTAGACTGTTTGGTATTTATAGCAAAAATAAAACGCGTTTTTACCTTGTTTCCATCTATTTATTCCTTAGAAAATTAAAACGGGAGGCATCTGAGAGCCCTTAATTGTTATTGCGCGAAGGAAACTCCTTTTTTCTTTTTGGTGAAACATGGCATTTCACAAAATATTAAAAAAACCAAGTTTGACTATTTTATTTTGTTTGATCCTTATACTGGCATAGATATATTATATGTATCGACATACATTTATATACATTAGCTACAAAATTGCATATTATTTTGCTTGATCATTAGCTTATATGTTGAAGATATTGAGCTACCAGCACAGAAGAAAGGAAAACAAACGTTGCCTCAGCCTGGCATAAGTGAACAGAGGTGTGATCAGCTGTGATCATTCCTTCAACAACTGAATTGAAGCATGGAAGTCATCTGGTGTGGCAAGAACTTGGTCTACCTGTCCTATGGATGATTAATTGTTACTCAATTGTAGATGCGACGTTGGATTAAAAACAGTTGGTTGAGTTGGCACGCTGATACACAGCAGTTGGCACGCTGCTAACTAAGATATTCAGCAGCGTGCAGCAGTTGACGCGAGCAACATGATTTTTCTACGTGCTAATTAGTTTCTAGTTGTTTCCGTAGGTGTTATTAATACTCAATCATGTTATACACAAATGCAGAGAAAAGAATAAGATCAATATAGCTCTCAAATTTCTTTGTTCTTCACTTTCTGTTCGTGGTGCCATTTTTTCCGTATTCAAAATTTTTGTTTCAATTCAGTTGAATTTGCGTTATGATCGCATTAGCGTGTTGTAAAAATAAAGTTTCTAAAGCATTTTTGACATAGTATGAGAGCTCTGGTGATTCACCATCAATTATCTGCCTTTCTTATCTTCATTATGTTTCGCATGTTGTTTCCTTTTTGATACAAGTGTTTAATCATAATTGAAGTTCTATTCATGGCAACTACGAGCATAGCATCTTTTGCCTCTCGTAACAATCATACGACCATTGATAATCCAACCAGTAATCCGTATTATTTGCATCCAGATGATGGTCCAGCAATTGTGATGGTATAACCACCACTTAGTCTATATAATTTTCATTCGTGGAGTAGAACTTTTCAAATGGTGTTGCTTGTGAAGAATAAAACCTGTTTCATTGATGGATCTATGCCTAAACCAGCATCAAACGATCTTCAGTTTCAAGCCTGGAGGCAGGTAAACACCATGATTCAGTCTTGGATCATGAACTGTGTCTCTCCTTCTACACAAAGTATAATGTGGTATGTTAGTGCCTTGGATGTGTAGAATGACTTAACTATGAGATATGCTAGTGGTGATCCATTTAGATTATCTGATTTGCTGTCTGAGTTTTGTGCTGTAAAGCAAGAAATCCTCAGTGTTAATGATTATTTTACAAAACTGAAATTTTATGGGAAGAATTGATGGCTTTAAGGTCTATATCGAAATGTGATTGTCTTAGATGTGTTTGTGACATCATTACGAAGATAACTGAGTTCATTGAAAGTGATTATGTTATTAGATTTATTAAAGAACTGAATGAAGAATTTGATCCTGTTAGATCACAGGTGTTTGTGATGACACCACTGCTAGACATTAAAACTGTGTTTGCAATGGCTTTGAAATTTGAGAGAAAGGTTATGAATAATGGTCCATCTACCAATTTTACTAACGATCATGCAGCCTTAATGAGTAGTTGTGATGAACAAGAAGGTTTTGTGGTTAATACATACACAAACAGAAGACAGAGCCTAGTTTATAAGAGAGGAAATAGGAGATTCTATCAAGATGGAAGTAAACGTTTGTGGAGTACTCATTAAGGTATGATAGGCCACACATTTGATAGATGTTATAAAAAGTATGGATTCCCTCCTGGATTCAAATTCAGGAACCAAGTAGATGCAGTTGAGGTAATGGTGGATAAACCTCAATACACTAACAGTGATCGGGGGTTTCAGACTTCTACTACCCTTCCTCCATAGCCAGCACCTTGTCTTACACAAAAATAGTATAATAAGCTTTTAAAGTTGTTGGTTGTTGATGATGTTTTTCCACGTACAGGTGTAAACAAGGATTCTCATGGTGTTCTGATGACTGCACATGTTGATATGGCATCAGGTAAATGTTTTGCAAATGTTAATTGTGTACAGATTTTAGATTCTAGTGCCACTAATCATATTTCTTGTTCCTTGACCTTGTTTAATTCTTAATGCCCTATTATCCATGTCACTATTAAGCTTCCAAATCACATCAAAGTTGATGCAACTCATAAAGGGATAGTTAAGTTACACAGTGGGCTTGTCTTGGAGAATGTATTATATGTGCCTTCCTTTTCTTTTAACCTTATCTCTCGTAGCAAGCTTACTGATTCTCCTCATTTGCTTGTCTCATTACATGATTCTTGATATTTAATTCAGGATCAGTTATCTAGGAGGTTGATTGATTTAGCCAGGATGCATCATGGTCTCTACGACCGATATAATTTCAGTCTACCCCTACAAAACTGACGCCTCAACTTCCTCTGTACAGCCTTGTGTTCTTTCTTGAGCAAGTTCAGACTCCAATTCATACCTATGGCATGCTAGGGATGGACATGCTTCATCAACAAGAATTCAAGTGATACATAAACTGGATCCAAATGTATCATTATACAAACGTGACTATAGCTGTACGATGTGTCCCTTGGCAAAATTGAAAAGAAATCCTTTCCCAGCGTCTGTTACAACTTCTAAGCATCCTTTTGATGTTATACATGTAGACATATGGGGTCCTTACAAATATCCCACTATGCAGAATCAAAAATACATTCTAACAATGATGGATAATGTTGAAAAATATGTTTGGATAATTTTTAATATTATGCCCGTGACCTGGGGGCATAAGAAGAAAAAGAAAAGAAATATAAAAAGGGAAAAAAAAGAATAATGGAAAAAAATGAAAAGTTATAAGAAAAATAAATCAAATAAATAAAAGGAGAACACTAGTATATGACAGTAGTCATCCTAATATTATTAGGATTGAAATATGAGAAGTAGGATAGAAATTGAATATTATGAGATTTTTTTAAAATATGATTTCCTAAACCTACTAGGAAACCTATACACATATCTATAAATATACACCCTTAAACTAGAACCCTATTATTTTCTCCCCCTCCCAACAGCCGCCAACCCCAGCCAGCACTTTTCTTCTTTGCCTCAAAAAAAAATTGCACGACAGCCGCATAAACCCAAAAAAAAGATTCTTTTTGGAGCATAAGTTCTAAATATATATGTATATATTTATATATCCATGTAAACAAATCCTACCCACACCTATATGAAAATCGTCCACCACCTTTGCACTCCAAGGCAAGTTTGACCAGCCATAGAAGGAGGAAGAAACGCGAGAGAAATTCTCTGCTAGCAAAGGTAAATTACCCTCCTCTCTTTTCGGATTGGCCGTAGTTGCAATAAATTTATGTGCTATTTGTTTAATGCCTTTGGATTCATTATTATATGATATTGGTATATGCGTGTATATGTGCGTGAATTGGTGTTGATTGTGCGGTTGAAAATTAATGAAAAATATTTCATTTTTATCCGAATAGAGGAAGAATTGCATGATTAGCCTTAGAAATAGGTCACATAGACCGGAGGTTAGGCCGGAATTGATATGAAAGTTGAAAAATGGCACTGGATGGTGGCGCGTGTGAAAAACACACGCGTTTCAGGGGCGGCGCGTGGGGCCCACGCGCGGCTGCTAACGGCGCGTCCGGACACGCACAGACGTGTGCAGGTGCAAAAGATGTGTCACGTTATAATGAGTCAAATGCAACTGGTTTGAGGTTAATCGGAGTTGAAACGAAGAAGTTATGAATTTTTTAATAAAACTTGAATTTAAAAGAAAAAAAGAAAAAAGAGAGGCGGGGTAAGGCGGGGCCACGAAGGGCCAGCCTGTAAAAAAAGGAATTTCTGAAAATAAATAATAATAAATAATTTTGTTAATATTAGTGTAAATTTCCAGAAAAACATAAATAAATTCCAGAAAATTATAATTAAATTTCAAAAAATATAAAATACTAAAAACTGAAATATTTTCATCTAATTTCAAAAGTTGTGTTATTTTAAACTAATTAAAATAATTAGAAATAAATAGATAAAAATATAGAAAAATAGTATAAAATCACGAAAAAAAATTAATAGAAGTTATGAAAAATATAAGTGATGTCTAACAATATTTTTATGATATTTTCAATAATTAAAGTAAAGGAAAAAAGGAGGGCAGTGAGCCAGAAAAAATGATTAATTTAATAAAGGAGAATTTTAGAAACTCATTAAATAAATTAAAATAAACTAAAATAAAAAGTGAAAAGGGAGGAAAAAGGAGAGAGAAGGAAAAAAAGAAATTAAAGCAAAAGAAGAAAATAGTAGGGGAAGATAAAAAATAAATAAAAGGAATAAAGTGCTTGAAAGCCTAGGAAAAATAAAATAAAATGTAGAAACCTAAAATAAAGTCTAGAAAGATAAAATAACGGTAGAAGATAAAATACAGTAATGAACCCCATGCATTATAGAGTAACTACACAATATAGGTAATACACAATATAGAACGGAGCATGCAACATAGGAGAAACGAAAGTGTGAAAGTGTGCAGCATTCATGGCACGTGCATCCCTTCAGGACGAGTGACTCCACGTTACAGAGCGTGTGTTCGTTGACTCCACGTTACGGAGCGTGTGCGCTGACTCCACGTTACGGAACGAAAGTTACCGTATTCAAATTATTTTATAAAACTTCATATTATTGAGTTTCAGCTGTTTAATGCGATTTTACTATAACGCTTTTGTGGACAAGTTATGTCATTGTTTTATAAGAGGTCACTTGAGATACCGCTTTGCGAAAACAAGTATATACTATTTTGGTTCTCGTGTTTACACAAATAGAAGGATACTATTTTAAACAATTAAAGCTATATTTCAAAATTTTAGCCACATAAGTTACATTTTTTTTTTTGCAGAACAGTGTGTCCATACATATATTTTGTATACTAGGATGTTGATGATATCTCCGAGGAAGTAAGGGCATGATCATAGAGCTGGATTGTAAGCATATAACAATTGAATTCGGAGGACTTAGTCCTATGACGAGGAATGGATAATTACCATATTGGTTTACTCAATGTATACTTAGGTTGATTATTTAGCTAGAGGTGAATCACGTATGATTAACTTAAGAAGTCAGAATTGTAGATTACCATTATATAAGTTAATGATGCGCGTTAAGGGATGCAAGTAGAATTAGAATGTTTAACAACCTAAAAGTGAGGTTGATACGCTGATAATCGTGACATATACTAGGTGAATGGATTAATTAGAACTATACTAAGTTATTGGTTACATAGTACGCAAGTTTCGAGGACGAAACTTATTGTGAGGAGGGAGAAATGTTGTGCTCGTTACCTGGGGGCATAAGAAGAAAAAGAAAAGAAATATAAAAAGGGAAAATAAAAGAATAATGGAAAAAAATGAAAAGTCTTAAAAAAAAATAAATCAAATAAATAAAAGGAGAATACTAGTATAGGATAGTAGTCATCCTAATATTATTAGGATTGAAATATGAGAAGTAGGATAGGAATTGAATATTATGAGATTTTTTTAAAATATGATTTCCTAAACCTACTAGGAAACCTATACACATATCTATAAATATACACCCTTAAACTAGAACCCTATTATTTTCTCTCCCTCCCAACAGCCGCCAACCGCAGCCAGCACTTTTCTTCTTTGCATCAAAAGAAAATTGCACGACAGCCGCATAAACCCAAAAAAAGATTCTTTTTGGAGCATAAGTTCTAAATATATATGTATATATTTATATATCCATGTAAAAAATCCTACCCACGCCTATATGAAAATCGGTCACCACCTTTGCACTCCAAGGCAAGTTTGGCCAGCCATAGAAGGAGGAAGAAACGCGCGAGAAATTCTCTGTCCAAAAAGGTAGGTTACCCTCCCCTCTTCTCGAATTGGCCGTAGTTGCAATAAATTTATGTGCTATTTGTTTAATGCCTTTGGATGCATGTATTATATGATATTGGTATGTGCGTGTATATGTGCGTGAATTGGTGTTGATTGTGCGGTTGAAAATTAATGGAAAAGATTTCATTTTTATCCGAATAGAGGAAGAATTGCATGATTAGCCTTAGAAATAGGTCACATAGCCCGGAGATTAGGTTGGAATTAATGCGAAAGTTGAAGAATGGCCCTGAATGGTGGCGCGTGTGAAAAACGCATGTGTTTCAGGGGCGGCGCGTGGGGCCATGCGTAGCACCTGACGGCTTGTCCGGACACGTGCTAACGTGTCCAAGTGCAAAAGATGTGTCGCGTTATAATGAGTCAAATGCAACTGTTTGAGGTTAATCGGAGTTAAAACGAAGACGTTATGAATTTTTGAAAAAAAAATTAGAATTTAAAAGGAAAAAAAGAAAAGAAAGAGGGCGGGGTCAGGCCGGGCCACGGCGGGCCAGCCTGCCTAAAAAGGAAATTTTGAAAATAAATAATAATATATAATTTGTTAAAATTAGTTTAAAATTCCAAAAAAAAATATATAAATAAATTCGAGAAAATTATAATTAAATTTCAGAAAATATAAAATATTAAAACTGAAATATTTTCATCTAATTTCTTAAGCTGTGTTATTTTAAACCAATTAAAATAATTAGAAATAAATAGATAAAAATATGGAAAAATAGTATAAAATCACGAAAAAAAATTAATAGAAGTTATAAAAAATATAAGTGATGTCTAACAATATTTTGATGATATTTTCAATAATTAAAGTAAAGGAAAAAGAAGGGTAGTGAGCCAGAAAAAAATGATTAATTTAATAAAGAAGAGATTTAGAAACTCATTAAATAAATTAAAATAAACTAAAATGAAAGTGGGAAAAGGGAGGAAAAAAGGAGAGAGAAGAAAAAAGAGAAATTAAAGCAAAAGAAAAAAATAGCAGGGGAAGGTAAAAATAAATAAAAGGAATAAAGTGCTTGGAAGCCTAGGAAAAGTAAAATAAAGTGTAGAAACCTAAAATAACGTCTAGAAAGATAAAATAACGGTAGAAGATAAAATACAGTAATGAACCCCATGCAATATAGGGTAACTACGCAATATAGGTAATACACAATATAGAACGGAGCATGCAACATAGGAGAAACGGAAGTGTAAAAGTGTGCAGCATTCATGGCACGTGCATCCCTTCGGAGCTAGTGACTCCATGTTACGGAGCGTGTGTTTGCTGACTCCACGTTATGGAGCGTGTGTTCGTTGACTCCACGTGACAGAGCATGTGTGCTGACTCCACGTTACGGAGCATGTGTTAGGATCCCGGGACATGCATTGCATACATGGATAGAAGGAGCATGACGTGTGATTTGATGCGATTGGGTGTGTGACACGGTAGTGTGAAGGAGTATGCATCATGAAGTTGCGCATTGCATTTGGGTATGTGATGATGTTCTATTTGTTTACCTTAATACTTACTCTGCAAGTCGGATTGAATATGTGTTATTTGCTTAATGTTATGCTTACTTTGCGATCGGATCAGGTATGTTTTGTTTGCTTTATTTATTTGTGCATTTATTGTATTTATCATATGTTTACATCGCGATCGGACCATGTATGTTTTATTAGCTTTATTTATTTGTACATTTATTGTAAGTATGGTTCCTTCTGGGATTAGACGAGTAACCTATGGGTGATTTCTCAATCACTCACCCCCCACTTATCCTCTTACAGGTGAGCCCAAGTATGACTATATCTTCGTAGAAAACGAGCCAGACTGGAGCTGGGGTGAGTGAGCTGTGGAGATATATCTTTGAGAATATTTGATGGTTTTCATATTTATTTCATTTTTATTAGACCTTTAGAATTTCGTTCGGTACATTGGGTTTTCGTCAGCCCTAAACGTTTCAATTATTTTTGCACTGGAATTATTTATGAATTGAATTTGACTTTTTAATTATCGTTTCTATGAAAAAAAATTTTACGTCATTTTCGACGTGTAAGAAGTTTGAACGACACCTTGTAGTTCTCATAGTAGGCTACGGCGGGTGCACTGTTCTCGATGCTAGGGTTCGAGAGCGGGGAGATACATTCAAGGTCATGATTTTAAGTGTTATATGTCATAAAAATGGCACACATGATGTTACAAATGATTAAGAGTTGAAATATATCAATTAAATGAAGAAAAATGACATCGCTCTCTCAGGTTATTGCATTTCGATCGATCGATGTAGATTAATCTCTCACATCGATCGATGCATTTAAGGCAGAGAAAAACCAAGATCTTACTGTGAGACATCAATCTCTAAACCTGAGGCACATCGATTAATCGATGTACACATCAACTCTCACTTCGATAGATCGATGTAAGTAAGAGACAAACTCTGAAACTTTTTGTGAGACATTGATTTCTCAAGCAGAGGCACTTCGATCGATCGATGTCTAGGGTTTTAGAAATATTTTTCTAAAAGGTGATAAAATGTTTGTTTTCATTTTTACATGATTTATATATGTTTATTGTGTTGTCATTATATGTTTTTTATTATTATAGTTATGCATTGTGACTAATGTGCCTTGGAAGTTTCTACAACTTATCAAAAAGGGTAAAATTGGTATTTTGAGTTTGTGTAGGTACTTGGCTTTGTGAAAATGTTTCAAGGACACATTTATATCTTATTTATTATCACAAATGTGTTATTGTATCTATTTCTAACCATCAGGATCAGTTCTGGAGTTTTATCTCACCAAGGATATTTTGGTCATTTTGCCCCCGAGGGAAGTTTTTGTATTTTTACTCAAGGAATCTTTTGAGTGTCTTATTATCTTCATTTCTGGAGTTTATTTATAATACTCTTGAAGATTATTTGGTTGTTTTCTATTATTTCTCGCATGATGATATTATCGACGGTAGCGGGATATTTGACGGGTTGTGATGTCACATTCTATTTTTTTCTTGAAGGCTTTCTTATATATGTTATTGGAGAGTCTCAATTATCATTTTTCAGATATTATAATGTATTCTTTGTGCAGAATTCATCACAATATACAAAGGAGAAAAAGTGTGAATTTTGGATTATATGTTGATATAATCTTGTCAACTATTATTTGTTGATTTCTCATCATTAATTCTGAGTTTCTACACATATATAGCCTAAAAATGCACATTTACCGCTGGAAATGGTGTTTATTCATTTTATGGCATGTGCACAAGTGAACTAACTAAAAACAAGCTAGTTGATAAAAATTTTCAACTAGGAAATTTCAAAAGGGTGCCAAGAACTACTAAGCTAAAAATAGGGCTGAATTGTTTAACATTTTCAGCCATTCACATGTCCTATTATGTTACAAAGGAGTTGAGGTATTTTTGGAGAAATATGTCATTCTATCTTCTCCATATTATCTTCATTTTTCAAGACATTCTAAGGTGGAATTTTCGGCCAACATTATGAATCAAAGGTTGACCAATCATGTTTCTCTATGTTTCCAAATATGCAAGGTGTTTATGTGACCAACCAATGATGTGAAGACAACTAAGACTTGATGATGAAGATATTCACACCTTGGAGTTCTTATCTTGAAGGCCTATTTCACACTATAAATAGGAGGCAAAGGTGAAGAAGAAGAACACACACTTGAAAACAAAAGTTGAAGCTCATTGTCTTGCTATCTTCTCCTTTTCATTCTTGTTTCATTCTTTGTGTAGCCAAGATGTTCTTGTGATATTAGTTAAGTAGCTACACATCTCTTGTGTCTCATTTGTAAGATTGGTTAGCCAAATTTATACGGCTACACCAATAGGTGGTAAAGGTGTTGCAACCAAGAGTTGCATAGAGGTGATCATCCAAGTCTTGAATAAGGTTGGGGTTTAACCCAAGGATCAAGCTTGATTCTTGTCGTATTTGTGTTCATTTCATAGTGAGCTCTAAGGAAAAGATATCCTTAGGACTGGAGTAGGTCACATTGACCGAACCAGGATAAATCTTTGGTGTTTTTGTCTTCTTTCCACTTTTCTGTTTTCTGCCTGTTTTCGCTGCAGATTTCAGACAACTTCACACTTCTTGAAAAAATAGCAAAACACTTTCAAAATTCGTGATGTTTGGTGAAGTTATACTTCAGACTGTTATCTTTTTATTTGCAATATGAATCACTTGATTTGAGCAAAAGAAAGTTAGTCTTTTAGTCGTTGCAAGATAACTGCTCCATTCTGGCTGCAACCTAGCTAGTTTCAAGAAAGCTTGCATTCTGAATTTTTCAAAAATAAATTCAGGTCAGGGCCTTCTGGAAAAATAAATTAGACATTCTAAGGAGTGTTTTGATATAAAGATCAACCTTTTTGGTTGATTAATCAAAGAGAAAGGCATTTTCAAAGTTCAGCACTATTCTGTCCAATTCTGTCCAGATTGACCATCTGAATCTTTTTATTTGGTTGAAGGGTCAAACGATCTTATTTTTGTCTCATTTTTGGACAAAGTTTAGTCAAGACACGAAGTTAATTTATGGAAAGTTTCATAATTTTTAGAGTTGTGTACACTGAGTTTTGAAGTTTTCAAAAATGGGTACTGAATCTGAGGAGGTCTCAGATCCTGTTTTCAAAGGGGATTTTAGCAAAGGTTAGTAATGTAATCTCTGCTACCACTATTTACCCCTCCCCCTTTAGTGGTTTTTACTGCAGGTATACGGTCTAACAATTGGTATCAGAGCGATGCCAACATCACTCTTAAAAGCAAGATTCAACATCATACGAAGAAGACAATGCCAAGAAACAACAATTCATAGTAGCATGCTTATATCAAATCAATGGTACATACAATGTCTATTGTTTCTCACAAAGGTGATTTGGAAGGTATGTCTACACAACGCCATCCTCTTTTTGATGGTAATAATTTTGTTCATTGGAAACTTAGAATGAGGCTATTTTTAATGGCTATAGACATCGATTTATGGTCTATAGTTGAAGATGGGCCATACTTTCCAATTAAAGCTGTACAAGTAAACGGTGTAACTCAAGAAGTAAAAAAATATAAAAGTGAATGGTTAACCAAAGATAAAAAGAAAATGTGTATGAATGCTAAAGCTATGCAATTGCTTTTAAACAGATTGACGACTTCTAAAGCAGGATCTGTTTCAAATTGCACAAGTGCACACCACATGTGGAAATCTTTAGAATTAAAGCATGAAGGTACTAGCGGTGTAAATGAGTCAAAAATAAACATGCTTATGACTGAACTTGAATCTTACAAAATGTTGCCTAACGAATCCGTAACATTTATGGATTTGAGGATTACTAACATTTTCAATGCATTTGAAGTTTTAGAAAAATCGTATACCAACAACGAGAAAGTTCAAAATGTGCTACGGAGTCTTCCTGCTGAATGAGATCCGAACGTGACAGCAATTGAGGAAACAAAGTCAATCACTAAAATGGATGAATTGATCGGCTCACTTAGAGTTTATGAGGTAAAACTGAACCAACAAAAATTCGAGTCATCTAAATCATCCGGTAAGTCTATTGCTTTCAAATCAACTCAGACACATATAAATAATGACGCTAGTAATAGTGAGAATGAGTTAGACGATGGTTTAATATTAATAGCTAGAAAAACAATCTTCTTCTACTTTTTCTCAACCTAAGAAAAACTCTAATAACAAATGCTATAATAAAGAGTTAAAATGCTACGAATGTGGCCAAAAAAGACATATCTCATATGATTGCCCAACAAAGAAAAACAATAATAACAGCAACAACAATAAACAAGACAAGGAGGTGCAAAAGCCTAAGGCAAAGGAGTCCAAGTCAAGAAGAGGCAAACGAGCAATGAAGGCGAGCACATGGAGCGACTCGTCTAACTCAGAATCTGACATTGAGAAGCTCAAATCTGTTTTGTATCCAACAAGGTAAGTTCTTCTTCTGATGTCGATTCTAATAATGAAATGTCATTTGATGAAATGTATGAAGAATTTCTGAAGATGCATGCTCACTGTAAAAGGTTGTCTAAAGAGAAAAGAAAACTAAATAAAGAAAACGACAAGTTGAAGACATCCAAAATTTTCCGATCAGCTAGAATCTTTTCAACAAAAGTTTTCTAATATTCTTGACTCTTTAGAAATTAAAATTGAGTCATATCGGAAAAATGAACATGCATTAAAAACCAAAAATAGCTTGTTAAAAACTAAAATAGATAATTATGAAAAAGAAAATCTCAACTTAAATCAGCTAAACTAGACTTAGAGAAAATGTTAGAACAATTTAAGTAGGAAACCAGGATAAATCTTCGGTGTTCTTGTCTTCTTTATTTATTTAATGTTTTCTGTCCGTTTTCACTGCAGATTTCACACAACTTCACACGTCTTAAAAAAATAGCAAAACATTTTCAAAATTTGTGATTTTTGATGGAGTTATACTTCATACTGTTATATTTCATTTGCAATAAGAATCACTTGATTTGAGAAAAGAAAAATTAGTCTTTCAGTTGTTACAAGATAATTGTTCCATTCTGACTGCAAACTGACCAGTCTCAAAGAAACTTGAATTCTGATTTCATCCAGCATAGGTTTAGGATAGGGCCTTTTGGAAACTAAAACTAAACATCATAAAGAGCATTCTAATATAAAGATCAACCTTTTTGGCTGGACAATCAAAGAGAAACACGTTTGCAAAGTTCAGCACTATTCTGTCCGAATTGACCATCTCAATCTTTTTATCTGTTTGAAGGGCCAAACAATATTATTTTTATCTTATTTTTGGACAAGGTCTAGTCAAGGCATTGAAATTAATTGGTGTAAAGTTTCATAATTTTTAAAATTGTGTACACTGATTTTTGAATTTTCAAAATTAGGTACTGAATCTGAGTCGGTCTCAGATTCTATTTTCAAAGGGGATTTTTATTCAAGGGTAGTAGTGTAATTTCTGCTAACCACCATTCACCCCACTCTAGTGGTTGTTATTGTAGGTGTACGGTCCAACACACATGCCTGAATTTTTTCACACTATTTAGAGCTGAGATTATACATTCTTTTATGTATATTATATGGTATATAACATGTTTTCCCTGTCTAAAAGGTTTGTGATAAATTGGAGAAAAATCGCGCAATCGACGGAAATCAAAAATTCACTTTTCTGCATCATCTAAGGAGGAGCTTTTTCTACGTATTGTGACATGTATTTAGACATATGTTACACATCCAAGACATATCTTGGAGTATTCTAGAAAACAAAGTTAAATGGTGATTAAAGTATACCATGTTTATGAAGATACTACATTATTATCTTTCAATTTTTGAAAAAATATTTTCAGCGCATGCATGCTGCGTAGGCAGCTAATTTGAGTTGAGTTGGAGCCTAGGTGAAGCTCATTTTGCAGTATGATTGGTGGAAAATGATCCACGGAAGAATGCAAGTATTGATGGAGACCAAGACACACAATGAAAGATTTCAATATTCAAAAGAAGGTGTTGAAGATTTCAGCATGTGTTTGTTGTGTTTTTGCAAGCTCTTGACATCTCAAATCATTTCAAAAATGAGGAGGTACCACGCTTATGATTGAATGGCAATCAAGACATTTGAAATTTGAATTGTTTTTAGATTTTTCTTGTTAATGTCAATGTCATATATTATATCCCAAGGTGGATAAATGAAGACCCTATCACGGAGTGACAACAAAGCGAAGACACATCACTTGTCCAATCACAATTCGCCTAGTAAGCAAAGACATGCCACAAGACTATACAAGGTATCTTCGAAGTGCATTCAAGGCATTCTTCAAGAAAGTTCTCAGCTAAAAGAGGCGTGTCATACACTAAAAAAGGAGCAAGAAGATCAAACACAATAAAAGACTCATTTTCAAATTCTATCAAGTGCAAAGCAAGACTTCTCTTCATCTCCTATCTTCTGGTTTTGCACATAGACTTAAGCCTATCAAATATACATTTAGTAGTCTGTATAGGCTTCATTCATACCATTCATACACGTTACATTCTTGTACAAGGTTGATCAAGATGTCAAACCTTCATTAGTGAGGTGGTAGTGGTTTGTTGATTGTTGTTGTTGTTCTTTGTAAACGAAATGGACATTAAAAGAGTTGGTGTATAACTCCAGCCACCCTTGTTATAAGGTGTTTTTGGTGATTTATGAATACCGAAGAAGTTGTCCTTGAAGACTGGAGCAGGTCACATTGACCAAACCAGTATAAAAATCTTGGTGTTCTTACTTTTAGTACTTTTACTTTTACTTTCAATTTCTGTTTTTTGCAATGTTTTGCACGTAACTAAAAAATAGCAAACAATATTCAAAAATCAACAAAATTTGCAGAGTCATAAGTAAAGGTCTTAGGTTTCATTTAAGACAAGTTTCATCGAATTTGGATAAGTCATCCAAACGTTCAAAGTTCAGAGTCAATATGATTTTCAGATTGGCAAAGGTTGAGAACATCAATGTGATTGATATACTTTCTAAAGGAATTTTGAAAAACTGTTTCAACCTATTAAATTAGACATCTTAAGGGACATCTCATAAAATGTTCAGATCATTTGGAGTTTTCATCAATTAGGAATTAACTTTTTTTATTCTAAGGGAAAGTTGTTCGCAGATTGACAGAGTCCAATAAAAAACATTTTACAGGGCCATACACTTTGATTTTTAATCTGAAATTTTTATGACATATAGCTAACATCTTAAATTACATTGTCACACAATTTCACGAATTTTAGAGGTCCAAAACCTGGTCATTCAGTTAATCAAAAAGAGGATGTGAAAACAGAATGCATTTTCAGAAGTGAGTAATTGGTCGCTAAAATTTTTAAAGCCAATTTTTCTGCACTCACTATTCAACCCCCCCCTTTCTAGTGGTGCTATACAAGTCTGACAGGGTTGAATACCGAGTGCCGAAAATTTGGTTTTTAAATCTGTCTAGTGACCAATACTCACTTCTGAAGATAGAATCTGTTTTTAGACCTCGTTTTTAAATAATTGACTGAACAGTTTTGGACCTCCAAAATTCGTGAAATTTTAATATAGTGTACCTTAAGATGTTAAATATATGTCATAAAAATTTTAGATCAAACTTCAAGTCTTAAACCCTGAAAAACCGTTTTTGATTCAACCCTGTCAATCAGTGAAGAACATTCCCTTCTAATGCAAAATGAATTCCCAATTAATGACAACTCCAAATGATCTGAAAGTTTGATGAGATATCCCTTTGGATGTCTACTTTAATGGGTTGAAAAAGTTTTACAAAATTTCTTTTGCAATTATGTCAACTATGTTGATGTGCTCAACCTCTGCCAATCTGAAAATTAGATTGCACCAGTCTCAAAATATTGAATGTTTGGATGACTTATGCTTATCCAAATTCGATTAAACTTGTCTTAAATTAAACCTAAGACCTTTATCTGTATCTCTGTAAAATTTGGTGATTTGTGAAAATCGTTTGCTATTTTTCTTAATAGTTTTGAAAATGTCATAAAAATACTACTGAAAGCAAAAGCGTTGAAAAGTAAGAACACATAGATTTTTATACTGGTTTGATCAATGTGACCTACTTCAGTCTTTGAGGACATATTCTCGACATTCACTAATAACCAACTTACCTTAGAACAAAGGTGGTTGGAGTTATACACCAACTCCTTTAATGTATAACCCTTTTACAACAAATCACAACAACAATCGACAAAATGACCACCACCTCACTAATGAAGGTTTTATCACACCTTGATCAACCTTTTACAAGTATGTAACGTATATAGGCGGTCTATATAAAGCCTATACAGAATATGGAATGTATGTTTAGTTGGATCGAAATCCTTGCACAAACACCGCTAGAGGGGGGTGAATAGTGGTTAGCGGAAATCACACTATTTTAAACCATTTTCAAAACCCCTCAGTTTTGAAATCTGTAACTCAGAAAACAGAAACTGTTTTCGAAAATATTTTTCCGACTTTAAAAACACTTCCAAAAATTATGAAACTTTCCAGGAACACACTTCAAGATGTTTTCTAACTCCTGTAAAAATATCAAGTAAAAATAAAATCTTTAAGACGTTCAACTAATCAAAAACTTTTTGTCTACACAGAATTCCAGAACAGAGTTTAGAAACTGACTCAACTTCACAAATTTCTTCCCGTCAATCCCCAAGTCCAAAACCTTTGAAAATTTAACACAATAACCCTTAAGATATTTATAATAATGGGTTGAAACAGTTTTGGAAAATTCGTTTGGGAAGTTAGTCAACCAAGTCACTTTTCTCATCTTTTGCAAATCTAAAAAAACAGAT
Organism: Eustoma russellianum; assembly: GCA_036186865.1. Lineage (NCBI taxonomy): Eukaryota > Viridiplantae > Streptophyta > Magnoliopsida > Gentianales > Gentianaceae > Eustoma > Eustoma russellianum. The sequence continues at coordinate 20,733,586 of AP025059.1, forward strand.
TGTAGCAGTTGCAGAACTTTGGACTTTTGATTAACCTACACTTAACCAAATTGAGTCAAATTGCTTTCAAATGAAAGCTAAGAGACTAAAGTATGTCTCTGCAAAATTTTAGCAATTTTGAAAACCGTTTACTATTTTTTCTAGAATTTATAAAACGTGTTAACAAAACAGAGAATAGAAAACTAAAAGTGTAAAGTACGGAAAGTAAAGAACACCAAGAATTTTATACTGGTTCGGCCAAATGTGCCTACTCCAGTCGTCGAGGACACCTTCCTCCGTATTCACTATCACCAGTGTCACAGAATTACACCTTAGCTCGATCCTTGGGCTTCACACCAACCCTATTCAAGCTATTCACAACACCTTTACAGAATTTCAGCACTATCACACCTCATACACCTTTTCACCTTTTGATTAAGCCTTATAAACTTGGCTTATCAATTACAACAATTCTACCACAATAAGGTGTATCTAAGCAGTACTATAATGCTTCAAAAATTTCACCACAAGCTGCACAATAAGAATATAGAAGAAGAAGAAGATAGCAAGAGAGGTGTGTCTTCAACTCTTTACTTCAACTTCTATTTATAGTGTGAGGCATCCCTTGTTGATAAGATTGCCATTTGTCACCTTGAATGTCATCAAACACACTTGTCTTTACACCATTGGTTCTTGTCTTCAAGACTTTGCACACTTGGCACCTTCAAGCAATGTCATTTGTCCATCTATGTCACCAACTTTTTCAGCATTATATGACATGGAAATTTCAGATTTGAAGGAGATAAATGATGTTATAAATGATGAGATAAATGATGAGTAAATCTCTCAAAAGTTAACCAAGTTTGTTCCACCATATTAGCACATGTGGGAGAAGAATTCTCAGCAGAAATTTGAACTCCATTTAGCTATAAAAACCGCCCATATGGCCATGTGTGTGCCATGTTGACAACTTTTTGCCACCAAGTATAATCCTTGAGTTTTGATTGGTTCTAGCATAATTTCCTTGTACACTTCTCATCACATGAGATAATCTTCTTGTACACATGTAAATGTATCATTTTGATAAGAAAAATAAGAGTTAATCTCAGCCCTTGAATTCAAAATGGATGGCTAGATTTAAGTAGATAGTCAAAACTATTTCCACCTTTCTCTACTTGAAAGTTGTAACCATTTACCATGTCAATTGTGACATGAAATTACTGCAAAATAATCTGAGAATAAGTCATATAATGATATTATAAGATGACTATATAGCGTGACAAAATAAATGTCACATAACAAGAAATCTCGAGAATACCGAAATTCAAATATAGCAATAATGATCTTGATGTTGATATTCAAGAATATCATAAGAAGTCCACAATGATGATAATAATATCTTTGAGAAAAAATCATAGTGAAGATGTCGCGATATACTCCGAGAATAAAAAGACGATAATTCCCTTAATAGCATTTTTTGAGAAAGATAGTCTTGTCTTGAAATAATTATGACGAATGTCATAGAGATAGTCTTGAGATGATAATATCATGTTACATAGTAACATATTATAGTATATGTGAAGACAATGTACCTACAAGACTTAAAATTCCACTTTTTGCTCTTTTTGGTAAGTCGTACAACTTCCACGGCATATTTTAGTTGCAAGACATAATAATATTCATAAAAATCAAATAATAAAATCACCAACATCATATATGAAACATTAAGAACATATATGTGAATGAAAACAACTATTTATCACATTTGTAACACATAATAATATTTTTCCATAGATTAAGCGCTTTATGTAGTGCTGCATGTTGCCATCAGAACTCTCTGTTCAGAATTTCTAAATAAATAAAGCGCTTAGTGTAGCACGCATAAACTCTCTGATCCCAGTTTTTTCATAGAATAAAGCGCTTAGTGTAGCGCGCATAAACTCTCTGATCCCAGTTTTTTTATAGAATAAAGCGCTTAGTGTAGCGCGCCAGAGCTCTCTGATCCTAGTTTTTTTATTGGATAAAGCGCTTCATGAAGCATTCAATGTTTGAACTAAAGTTTCTGTTTAAACTTTCTGAAGGATAAAGCTTTATGAAGCGCTCAATGTTCTCTGTTCAAACTTTCTCACATGTTTAATATATTTCATCTTTTTATCATATGTGTGACACTTCCTTAAGTAATCAACACTTAAAATCATAACTTTGAAAATTATCCAAACATATTTTTCAACATGTTTGATAGGCTTAAGGCTTTATGCAAGAGAAGAAAATAAGAGATGAAGAGAATTCTTGCTTTTGACTTGATAGAATGTAGAATGTGTGTCTTGTCTTGTGTTTGATCATCATCCTCCCTTTTGTAAAGTGTTGCATGCCCCTAGGGGTGAAATATGTCTTGAAGAAATGTCTTGAATGACCATGGAAGATATCTTGCAAAGCCTTGTGACATATCTTTGCTTAGTTGGAGAGATTTGATTAGACAAGTGATGTGTCTTTGCCTTGTTGTCACTCTGTGATTTGGTCTTCATCGAGCCACCTTGGCACATAATATATGACATGGATAATCACAAAAAATCTAAGAACAATTTGAATATTGAATATCTTGATTGCCAATCAACCATTAGTGTGATGTCTTCTTTTTTTTGGAATGATTTTGAGCTTTGAAACCCTTCCATAAAATCGGCCTCGCATGCTGAAAATTGCAGCTTTATTTTTGAAATTTTAAACATTACCTTGTGTATCTTATCTCTATAAATATTTGAATTCCTTTGTAGGTCATTCCCACCAATCATAGTACAAGATAAGATCCACCTAGGCTCTAAATAAGCACAAAAGAGCCGCCCTACCTTAACATACATGTGCTAAAAATAATTTTTTAATTTTGAATGAACAATAATGTAGCATCTTCATAAACATGGTAAATTTCAATCACCATTTAAACTTGTCTTCTAGAACACTTCAAGATAGGTCTTGGATGCATAAGACATGTCTAGGTACATGTTACAACATGTCCAAAAGGTCACCCTTAAGTATAGTGTAGAAATGTGAATTTTTGAATTTTGCCGATTGAGCGATTTATCTCTCCAATTGACCACGAACCTTTTAGTCATGTAAAATGGAATATACATCATATAGTATGCATAAGAAAATGTATAATCTCAGCTCCAAATGATGTGGGATAATCGGCCATGGGGTGTAACAATTTTGAATTTGAATTTTCAAGAAAATAAAGAAAATGATGGATAAGTGATATATGTAATTATGGTATGACTTTGGTATTGAATTTCTTACGTAAGTGCACAAAATTTTGAGGTGTTTGGCGTGTATATTGGCTGATCGTCTTTATATGGCAAGTTTATGACATGCCGGTGACGGTTCGGCAGTCATTTTAAGTGGCGATTTTCGGTTTACGAACTTTTGACGTGTTGATATATTTTTGGAAAATGGATGAAATGGAATATATGACTTGGAATATCTTAGATATGTATATACTCATAAGATGACGTGTATATGATTGTTTGACGTTGATGACGTGTCGTTGAAATGCCGAGATAGAAGAATATAGTGCTATGTCTTGAGAAAAGGAATATATATATATATATATATATATATATATATATATATATTGCATGAAGGATATATATATATATATAAGGATATATATATATATATATATATATATATATATATCCTTCATGCAATATATATATATATATATATATATATATATATATATATATATATATATATATATATATATATATATTGCATGAAGGAAGGGCGGTACAGTCTGGGATTTTATTAAAAAAACCATCACAAATGGCGGATGAATAAGAAAATATATATATATATATATATATATATATATATGCCGTGTACGTATGTCTGGTGTAGAGAAGAACTTTCCATGTTGAGATTTGTTGAAGAATAGGCATTTTCAAATATCTTCTTAAGCACTTCATTTAACGAACTAGTTTAGTTCATCTCCTTAAGCACTTCACTTAATGAACTAGTTTGGTTCATTTAATCCGTCAAACTGAAAATAGTATAAACACAACAAATGTTTTCCATATGATTTAAGTCTTAACACTCCATGACATGTTAGTACAAAATTGATATATATAAACATATAAGACATATTTATCATGTATGCATATCATATAACATTTAAATCATGCCTTTTGAAATCATGTATCATTTAAATCATACATTTTGAAATCATTCAAACCCCGATTTCTCTACAATCTCTCCCTTTTGATGATTTGCAAAATAACCTCTAGTCATGATTTAAATATGTCATAATCACTCACCTTACAATCATGTATTCATAACGTGTATTTCGAAATTTGAACTTCATAACTCTCCCTTAAATCATGCTTTTCTCCTCCTTTAATTTGTAAATCATATCAAAAAACGCAATCAGAAACAAAAGCGATAAATAGCCATCTATAGCATATCAATCGAAATCATGTCTAATTTAGATCATAGATTTTCATACGTGACTTGATTAAGTTCTTTTGTGAAGATGTCGGCTACTTGTTCTTCAGTCTGAACGTGTCCTATAATGATATCGTCATTATTTACATGATTACGAAGAAAATGATATCTTACGTCTATGTGTTTTGTCTTGTTGTCTAGGTACTAAACCTCATACATCGTTTCTTGCAAAATGATTTAAATTTTCATGCATAACGCCAATCCAAGAAAAATCATTCAAATCATCAAGCACATTCTTTGGTTCTATTTCAGAAATCATAGCATGGAATTGATTAATTTCATCTTGATCTATTCTTCTACATGGTCGTACACCTTGAGATATGTTGCCTATTATGAGGTGAAGTGGGTAATCTTTATGCCATCTTGGTTGATTATTTTCTAAGTTTTCATGTGGTTCTAAAAGGTCATGCATTTCTAGTGTGACGTGCTCATCATGTATGCCAATTTCTTCTATATCATCCATCACGGGTTTCAACTCAAAATCATCATCATATTCCTTATTTGTTTCAAGTTCACCAATTTTGTTTAATTACACATGTATAGATTCTAAAATTTGTCTAGTGATGGGATCATAGTATCGATGTGCCTTAGAATTCACATAATATTCAACAAAAATAAATTCAATATATTTGGACTCAAATTAACTATATTATCCTTTGTGTTTAATACAAAACATTTACATCCAAAAACACATAAATAATCAATCCTTGTCATGCGATCATTTAAAACCTCATATGGAATTTTGTTAATTATATAACATGCACAATTAACGGCTTCGGCCCATAAAAATCTAGATAACTGATTTTCATAAAGCATGGTTCTTGCAATTTCTTTCAACGTCCTATTCTTTCTTTCAACTAAACCATTTAATTGTGGCGTTCTAGGTCGTGAAAATTCATGCTTAATACCTTTTTTCCTCACAAAATGCAATCATATCTTTATTTTTAAATTCGCTGCCTCTATCGATACTCATCTTTTTCACATTCACACTATAAACATTTTCAAGTTGTTTTATCAATTTAGTAATCTCAATGGACTATCACCTTTATTTGCAAGACACATGCATATTATCGCCCTACAGGGCTTCTAGTACGACTAGGACCAAACAAGTCAATATGTAATCATTCCAAGATTCTAGATGTGCTAATCTCATTCTTGGGCTTAAGTGATTCACGTGTTTGTTTGCCCTTAATAGAAGATTCACACAACTTAAAGTTGTCTAAATCAAGTTCAGGCATTCCTTGTACTAGATCCTTACGTTGAGGTTGTTGAAGAGTGGAAATACCAATGTGTCCTAAACGTCTATGTCATAAATTCACATTCAGTTCATTAGACATAAAACACTTTACTTTTGCATATAACATATCATCCTTAGATAATGTAAAAATATTTCTTTCTCTTTTTCCTCTCAATACTATTTCTCCATTTTTTTAACAATATTTCAGTATGGGTGAGAAACATTCACATCAAAACCACTATCAAGAAATTGTGAAATAGTAAGCAAGTTATAGGATAAGTTGCTTACTAAGAATACATTGGAAATCTGAAGGGTGCTTGGATTTTCGATTGTTTCCTTTCCAGTTATTTTACCTTTGTTTTTATCTCCAAAGTTTACGGATCCTCCTTTTGTGACCTTCTTTAATTTCAAAAATAAGGTTGGATCTGTCGTCATGTGTCTTGAACAACCACTGTCAAGAAACCACTTGTTTGCTACATCTTTTGTTTTATATGATCACTGCAAAGAGTAACAATAATTTAGGTACCCTTTATTTTTGGGTCCCTAAGGGTTAGTGATTCAACTCTTCGCAGGAGTACCTTTAGGTACCCAAACTTGGGTAACCTTTCTTGGTCTTACAAAAGATGAAAAAGGAATATAGAACATGGCGTGAGCATTTCAATTTGGCCTATAATGGCTGAACCTAACATTGTAGAAATAGGATGAATTTAAACTTTGATGTGCATTCAGTTTGCATGCAAGGTGCGTGATCTAGATGCATTGGTATGATATGAATGTTGCGTATACATCAATGGTTTTCTTTCATATCTATATGGCATGTGATTATACTTTCCATGTGATGAAAAAGAAATAGTACGATGAGATACAATAGGTAACTTGATAGTTTGTGTTGTCACCTTCATAGGCTTTACAATCGTTTTAAATACATGTGGTTGCTTAGATGAATATAAAACAAAATTTGTAGATTTGTTTTGCACCCCGGTTATCGTCAATGTACCTTAATCCGGTTTTGTTAGATTCATGCTTTTGAGAAGAAATGAGACAATCTAACATGCAAGCTCTTGTATCGAATTGTTTTACCCTCTTTTCTATATCTACGTTTCTTGATCTATAATCTGAGATCTCGGCTTTTATTACAACGTTTTCGGATGTCAAAGATTCAATTTCAGATCTCAATGAGTTCAAACTACACAACTCCTCTTTTGAATCGTTTAATTAAGATACAAGATTTGAGTTAGAAGATTCTAACAATTTATTGTCTTCAATTAAGCGTTTCTTTTCTTTTGCAAGAGTCTTAGTAATCTTATGTAACTCAAGATATTAACCGAACAAATCATCAAAAGAAGGTTCAAAATTAGAATCAGAACTAGAATTCACCTCAGTGGATGCTTTGGATTCAAAGTATACTTGAGCTGTTTCCTCTTTAGCTTCTTCACTTTCAGAATCAGATGAATACCTCCATGTGGATGCGGAGGGCACTTCTTGTACTCCTTTGCTTACGTTCCGAGACGGGTCTAGTTTTTGTCCATTCCTTGTAACAGTTTTTGTTTATAGTTTTGTTTGAGTCCTTGTTTGATCAGTCATAAGAGATGTTTCCAAGTCTTCCACATTCATAACATTTAAGATTTTTATCAGTTGTTACAGCCGTGATTTTTTAAATAATAACAATAATAACAATAATAACAATAATAACAATAATAACAATAATAATAATAATAATAATAATAATAATAATAATAATAATAATAATAATAATAATAATAATAATAATAATAATAATAATAATAGCAGCAGCAGCAACAACAACAACAACAACAACAACAACAAATAATAGAGGATAAAGATAAAATGTAAGGAAGGAAAAATTATATAATTTAAATAATTCAAGGTAACTTCCTCATCCTATTCCCATAAATTATTCCATCAAATTCCTAAAATCTCTCCCCTAACCAAAATAAAATCTCCCAAACCCCATACCCTAGTAAGCGGCGCATTCTTGAGAGGAAAAAAAAGAATGGCAGTGAGGAGGGGGAGGAAAAGAGAGGAAAAATAAAGAAAAAAAGGAAGAAGAAGAAGAAGGCTAGCGTGGTCTCCAATCCAACATCTAATCTGTATAGATCATTTGTTTTAGCTTCAATGAAGGTAGGTGCCTCTTCCCTTCAAAGGAATACGATTCAAGCATGCCCTAATGTATATACTTGTGTTTTGTTGCCTTTAGTTGTTTAAATGAGAGCATGTTAATTGATTTTGCATGTGTTTGGTGGGATTTAAATTGTTTATATGAAGGTATGATTGGATTTGTTGAAAATGCATGATCTTTGCGTACGTGAAAGTTGTTTTCTATATATGTGTTCTTGAATTGATAAAAAGGGTTAGAATATGAATCAAAATGGCACAACTTTCTCAAGATTAGTCTCCTTAATAGTGTGTTTTAGCCTTATAATAGTGTAGGATCTGCAAGGCACTACTAGAAGGGGGGGTTGAATAGTTGGTGCGGAAAGTGTGGTCTTTAAAATTGTTTTGACTCAAGAACTCAACTTCTGAAAACAGTTTCTGTTTTTAGGACCAGTTTTAAAACGCTTTTAAACCTATGTTGTAGGTCTTCAAAAATTCTGAAATTTTGAGAGAACTTATTCTCAGATGTTATGAGTGTCTTCTAAAAATTTCAGATTTAAATTCAACCTGTAACCCCTTCAAAAATCGTTAGTGGTTATACTGCGCGAATCTGCCAGAAACGGTAGACTGTTTTGAAAATTTTATTCCTATTTGTAAGTAACTCCAAATGCTCTGAAATTTTAACCACTAACCCCTTATATGTTACATTTAAATGGGTTGAAACAGTTTTGAAAACTTCTTTTGGGAAGTTAGTCAAATACTATCAAAGTCTCAACCTTTGCAAGCCTGAAAATCAGACTGCACTAGTCTCAGAACTTTGAATGTTTGATTGACTTATACTTGTCCAAAAGGGTTGAAACTTATGCCAAATTAACCTTAAGACATGTGGCTATGATTCTAGAAAGTTTCGTAATTTTTTATAAATGTTTACTATTTTTACGAACGTAATCAAAAAGGATAAATAGTGCTGAAACAGAATATAAGTGCTGAAAGTAAATGACACCAAGAATTTTATACTGGTTCGGTTATAAACAACCTACTCCAGTCTTCGAGGAACACCTTCATCGGTTTACACTAATCACATGACACAAAAACACCTTACCACAGGGTTGATGGAGTTACGCACCAACTCCAACTCTTTACAAACCTTGTATGATGAATACAATGCATACGAACACCACCACCTTGCAAGATTGAAGATTGATCACACTTTAGTCAATATTTTACAAAGATAAAGAATGTGTGGTGGTCTAAGATAAGCCTATTCAAGTATATGAATGTAAGTACAATAGGCTTTTAGGAAGAAGAAAGAAAGAGAGTGTAGGAGAAGAAGATCTAGGCGTTTTTGATCTCTTGGTTTGCAAGACTTGTTCTTGTTCTTGTTTTGCTCTCTTGCTTCCTTTTTAACATTATGGCCGTCCCCCTCTTGGTCCTTCTCCCCTTGAAAATTATCTTCTAAGTCCTTGGGAGAATATGTGGCATCATTGTGACATGATCTTGCTTACTTGGCACTTCCTCATTGGATGATCATTTAACTCTTGCTTACTTGGCACTCATTGATTGGTTGAATGTTGTCATCACTTGATGACTAGGAAAATCTGAGAATTCCACTAAAAACATGTGCCAAAATCACCATAAAACAATTGCCATAACTTCCAAGATCATTACATAAATTAAACAAGATAATTTCCTCACAAAAATGGATGAAAAAATTGGCCATAATGAGACTTGACATGCTGAAATTTCAGCATGTGATACATGGTGCTTTAATTCAAATTATTTCCAAATTTTCTTTGATTTTTCTGTTAGAAATAAATCACCAATCAGTAAACAATATTCTCATCAATTTTGGGAATAAAATTGTACATCACATAGGCCAAAAAATCGGCCATATCCATTACTACACATGCTGAAATTTTCAGCATGTGTGATATTCAAATATATCACAATTTTAATTCCATAACTTATTCAAATTACTTCCAAATTGTCTTCCAATTAATCACATGTTTCAAGACACAAAATATAGGCTCATAAATGATGAAATTCGGCCAGCCTAGAATCCACATGCTGAAATTTTCAGCATGTGTTACAAATGAGATAAAATTTGAAACATTACCTTTCGTAGCTTCTTTCTTTAAGTCACCAACATTGTATGATTGATTCTTGACCAATCAATATGCCAACAAGGCTCCACATAGGCTCCATCAAGCTGGTATAGGCGTGTATGATATGTATATACATGTGCTGAATTTTATTTTTACAAACTTTGTAAAATAGTGCACATTTATGAATACACACATGGTATATTCCAATCAGCCCTTAATTTAATTTTCTAGAACACTTGAAGATGTATGACATATGTAAAAAGTGTCTAGATACATGTCGTATGATGTGCCAAAAACGTTCCATGTGTTGTATACGTAGAAAACCAAATTCTCAATGTTTATCGATTACCCGATTTTTCTCTAATTAAATTCCAACTTTTTGCACATGTTATATATATTATGTTACACATAATATACATAATATAAGCTTTAATATTCAGCACTTGGCTGGTCTTAAAGTGGCGCCATTTACATGTGACAAAATTGAAATTGGAATCTCCACAATTTTGCCTTAATGTGGGGTGATTTGTGTGTGCCAACATGGAATGATTTTATGGCTGCACATAACATCATACCCACAAAATTTTTGAGTATTTTTGAAGTGTAGGGGCTGGCCATCTATTTATGGCAAGTACGTGACACGTTGGCAAAGTTTCAGTATTCGCCCGATACGACGATTTTCGGTTTAGAACCTTTTAACATGTCGTATTTAATTCGTCATCACCATGACTTATATCATATGATATAAGACCTGAATATACTCATAAATATGAGTTAAGTATGGTGGTGTGACGTTAATGTACGTACGTAAAATATATAACGTGTCAGTAGTACGTTGGAATACATGTGTATGTGCCTTTTTCAAAAAAATCTGAAAATATATATATATATTTGTTTTTAAAGAAACGATTTATTTATTATGCTGACGCCTCACTTATGGTGGAGGTAAACCTTATTACATGAAGAAAAATATAACATACAATGAAAATGTGAAGTTCCAACATACAAGCAATATATGATATGCCGCATTAAAACCTTGCGAAGTAAAACCACTCTTGTGGATAAAACCTTGGGGAAGGAAAAAGCGTACATATTTATACGCTTGGAGTGTTGAAATGCTTTACAATTTAAAAAATAGAAAAACAGTAATCCGCATATGACACATTTGAAGCAACAGATGTTGAAGCCGAAGGAACTCCCTAGCGCAATGTTGTAGCCCATCCCCGCTGCGAAAATCAACCATATAAGCGTGAAAAGCCAGTAGTAGTGTTGACTCCGTCCATGCACCATGAAAACATAAGAGTGTGTTAAACATACAGATGAGACATAAGAAGAGGCATCCAACCAAGTGAATGTAACGCATACCGAAAATGCCTGTACTCGTCCAAGTACAGGTAGAGAAAGCAAATGAAAGCCAATCCATATGGAAGACGAGTGAAGCAGCAGCGTAAAAAGTGCAAAGATGTGAGACCGCCCATGTACAAATGAAACATGAAAGGGTGTCAAGCAGGATTAGTAAATATAAACGGGTACCGCAAACTGAGAAGATGTGGATCTCATCGACAAGTACAGGCAGCGAAAGCGAATGTATGCCAATCCTTGTGGAAGACTTGATAGTATTGATACTCGCCCGATGAAATGAGAAACACCAAGGCAGATTGAGATGTTGTCCATGCACAAGAGAAAATGAACATTGTGTCAGTTGTGAACAGACGATATGAGATGCCATAAAGGAGCGAGGTAAACATACCGAGTCTGCCTATACTCACAAGAGTACAGGCAGAGGATACCGTAGTGTGCCAATCCATATGGAAGACCAGGAGCTCAATGAGTACGCAAGTGTGTTGATGTGAGGTCCAAAGTGACTGAAGCGCGTACCATGGGTGGCAGACTGTTGTTAGTGAAGGAGCATGTTCCCGGTGATGTCATTGCGTATTGGGCAAGGTAGTGAGCCGCCATGTTAGCCTCGCGATATATATGCGTGATTTCTAAATGATTAAGATTAATCAACGTTTGTAATAGCCTGAGATGATAGTTTCCAAAGATAGGCTGCGGCTGACGTAGGTGCAGCAACATGTACGTACAGTCGGTCTCTATGACAAGTGTTCGATATAATGGGAGAAAGTAGAGTAAGCCAAAGAGCATAGCCTGAATTTCGGCCATCAACGGTGTGCATGGAGGTAATCGAAATGACAAGGCGGGCACATAGGTTCCGGCGTGATCGCGCATGATAACGCCGCCTGTAGCATAGTGTCGTCCAACAACTGCATCCACATTAAGTTTGAATCTTCCTGATGGGGGAGTATGCCATCTTACCACTTTAAGACGGGGAGGTCGAACATATGGAATCCATGAAAGAGAGACAGATGGCCCTGCTGTGAGTTTTGATCTGTGTAATGTGTGAATCCACATGTCAATGTCAAAATATACAGCGGCCCGAAGTGCCGGTATAGAAAAAGATACAGTGTCCCCATATACTAAATTAGCATAACAGCGCCAGATATTATGCACTAGGATACCCGGAACAACAATTTTGAAAACCCCAAATAGAGAAGAATAGGAGGAGCGGTACCACCATGATAAGAGGTTTTGGCGCAGATTCAGAGTAGTGGGGGAGACTCCATGCAATTCCGCCGCAAAGAAAGTCCATAAAAGCCTAATTGGATGACAATATAGGAATACATGATCAACCGTTGCCGAATGTTGTTTACAAAACGTGCATTGTGTGGGGCGTGCGGCAGAATAACGGCCAATATATGTTACACCCCGTGACTTTTAAGCACGATATTCAATACTTAGAGGTTAACCTTAGATACAACTTAATTAATTTCGTAGGTTATGAGACTTAGTCACCTAAAACATAGAAGAATAAGAAAGAAGGGTTCAAAATAGAATTAAGGGTAATTCATAGAAATTACTTGAAAGGCCCCTACTAGGAGTTAGGGGGAGTTATAGGAAGTTAGTATAACTCCCATCTCAGCATAAGGGGGCGGTTTTGGCCACAAAGAAGAAGGAAAAATTCTGAGAAAAAGAGAGAAAAGAGAAAAGGAGAGGGAGAAGAAGAAGAGAGGAAAGAGAAGGAAGGATAAAGGCCATTCTAGGTTCAATTCTCATCAAGATTCTGCAGTAAATCCGTAAGCTTATCTAGAATTCAAGGCAAGTAATCTTTCTATACGCTTTACGCAAATTTTGATACTTTAGGCCCTATGTTCTTACAAAGAGAAAACATGAATCACACATTAGTATTCTTGTCTTGACTATTTCAAATGCTTTGTTATATGTAAGTCTTGTTGCTAATTGTGTAAAATCTTGTTCCTTGGGCCATATTTCTAAAAATAGTTGTGTGGTGCTTTGTTGTTGTCAAGCTTGCCCATAAAGTGTATATTTTGACTTGCTTATTGTCTTGCTCTACTCTTATGTTGATTGTCTACACTTAGACGTTGAGAGTAAGTGCAGGAAGCCGAGGGATGAGTGTTGACATTGTTGTAGACTTGTTGTGTTGGGTATTGTTGATGATGACCTTTGAAGGTGGTGTATGATTGAAGAGTTAGAGTGGGTGTTGTTAGGTATAACTAAGCATCAATTCATGATTAGATGTATGTTAAGTATGATGAATCTAGTTGTTAAGATGGATCTTTAAGTGTGGAATCTGGAAGGGTTGAAGAAGAAAGGAGTTGGGTGGAAGTTACTGCAGAGAAACTGCAGTTTGGCATCGTCAGAACACTTCGAACGCCTACATGAGGCGCTTCATGTCACTATAGGCGCTTCATGTAGCGTTCCATGTGTCCTGGAGCTTTCCCGTACAGAAAAACTGCAATTTAGAACCGTCAGAACACTTCGAACGCCTACATGAGGCGCTTCAAGTCACATTAGGCGCTTCATGTGGTGTTCAATGTGTCCTGAATCATCCCCGAACACTTCGAACGCCTAGAATAGGCGCTTCATGTCCACATTAGGCGCTTCAAGTGGTGTTCCAAGAATACTGGAAGTCTTTTTGACCCTTTAGGCGCCCTATGTAAATGTAGTAACTTTATACACTTCTTTTGAACATAATATGCAAGGGTATTTGAGGTATATTTGAGGTGAGGATGGTAAGTTGATCAAGTTAGAATAAGATTGAATCTTGAGTGAGTTTGTAAGAAGAATGGGCTTGGAAAGACACGACCATAGAGTGTGTGAGGTGCAAGACCGTATGCTTGATAGGCAAGATGTATGTGTGTGCGTTACATGTTGATATGAAGCTATTTGTGCATCCTGCATTATGACATGGGCACTTGCATTTGATTTGAGATATGTTTTGCAAAAGAACAAGAAAGGTTTAAAGTTTTCGAAAGACAAAATGGCTGCTGGTTGATCGCAGGGTATAAAAGTCACGTTTGCGAAAGCAGGGTATAAAGAGCGTGATCTGTGAATCAACAGCAGGGTATAAAGTATGTTATGGGGTCGTGGACCTATCAGCACGGAAAATGAAGTATTTTATGGGGCCGTGGACCTATCAGCACGGATATATGATATATGTAATGGGGCCGTGGACCTTTCAGCACGGATATATGATATATGTAATGGGGCCGTGGACCTTTCAGCACGGGGTATAAAGTTATGATGGCTGTGGACTGATCACCCACAGGGTATAAAGTTCTGCTACGCGAAGAATATGATATGTAAAGTGATGAAATGTTTTGTGAAATGACATGCATGACATGTTTATGAAAGAAGACATATGCATGGGTGTTGTGTGTGATTTTAAAGAAGTACATGCATCATGATACACGGAGCATAAGAAATGACATGCAAGAAACGTGACTAGTTTATGACTTGCTATGTGATACGTTGTTTTAATACATGATGGTTCTCATATCTGTGTACATATATGTGCTTTATCTGTTTTGAGGAATTCTTATTAAGATGCTATTTGCTAACCCGAGCACCTTATTTTTGGGCAATGTCTTATACACTGGTGACTCGACGTGTGTGATTCCGTAAGGTGTATAGACGGGTTACTTGCTGGCGAAGTTTTCGCTAAGAACAATCATTCTATCTTCTTTTCAGGTGAGCCTGATTATGAGTTGATATTTATCGAAGACGACGGCGAGTGGGCTCAATGGGACGATGGATAAGGGAATAGATAGATGCTGGACTATTTTGTTTAAGTTTGCAAAAAACTTATTGTTATTATGTTGTTCTAAAACCTATGTTGGCTAGATGAACAAACAGTTTTATTTCCGCTGCAGTTTCTGGTTGTAATATTGACAATGAAGGTTTAGGTTTTATGACGTTCCCGCTGGTTTTATCTTACATTATGAAGGATGTATGCTTGATCTGCTTGACGCTACGTAGTTCTCATAGTAGACTACGGCGGGTGCACTGGTTCCGATAACGGTATCGGGCTGGGGCGCTACAGGTGGTATCAGAGCCTAGGCTTCAGATCTATTTCGGAAACTTAGGTTCATGATCTTTTAGACTCTTAAGCTATGATTCTCCCTTAAGGTTGATCCTTAGTTATAAGTACTGATCTCTTTAGTGGTTAAGTATGATACGGGTTGGGTGTGTGCGAGCGCGTTTATCATCTAATTTTGTATTAATAGTTATGCTACACACCTCACCTATTAGTACGCATTCGAGCCTTCAGTAACCTTTTTGTATTTACTGAATGCTAATGAAATGTTAACCTTTCAGCGAAATATGCCTCCAAGAAGAGATAACACAGGCAACTCTGGCAATGGACAGGAGAACCAGCCACCACAAGTGGTTTTACCCCAAGTACTCACTGATGCGCTGACGGTCATTGCACAAGGGTATGTGCAGCAGCATCAGCCTCCGCCTCCACCGCCGCCACAGCATAACATCAGGTTCTTTTATGGAGAGATGAGGAAGATGAGGGTGCCGGAGTTCGGTGGATGTACGGATCCTGAAGAGGCTCAGCATTGGTTGGCTGAGGTTGAGAAATGTTTCCGGCTGGTGCAAGTTCCGAATGAGATAAAAGTTGAGGTGGCCACACCCCTTCTAAGTGGCAAGGCCGGCGAATGGTGGGAAGGAATGGTGTTAAGAATGACCCCACCGATCTCGTGGACTCAGTTTTGTGATGTGTTCCTTAAGTACTATGTACCGGAGACTGCACTATTGGACAAGATAAGAGCATTTGACCGATTGGAGCAAGGAAGGATGACGGTGTCAGAGTATGCGGATCGTTTCCATGCTTTGGGTAAGTTTGCCCCTGCGATTATGTCTGATAATCGTCTTAAGATGACGAAGTTTGAGA
The DNA here is from genome assembly GCA_036186865.1 of Eustoma russellianum. Classification (NCBI taxonomy): domain Eukaryota; kingdom Viridiplantae; phylum Streptophyta; class Magnoliopsida; order Gentianales; family Gentianaceae; genus Eustoma; species Eustoma russellianum. The sequence continues at coordinate 20,749,775 of AP025059.1, forward strand.
GGGGTTTGGACTCGCGGATATAATCAGCGATAGTGAATGCGGGGATGAAAACTTATGAGGATATGTTAGATGCGTGTTTCCGTGTTGAGAGTGATTTCCGCCGAGTAGCGGCAAGAGCAGCTAGCGCAGGAGGGTCTGATAGAGGCAAGAGACCAAGGGAGGATGTGAGAGTTGGTGGAAGACCCGGATGTTGGGTCAAGATTCCGAAGAGAGGTCCAGTTGGAAATTTTCAGAGACTGCCACCCCAGAATCAAGTAGCTCAGCAGGCTGTAGGAGTTTGTCCACATTGCAACAGGAACCACGTTGGAGAGTGTAGGAAAGTGGCTGGAGCATGTTTCCGATGCGGTCAAGTGGGTCACATGATTAGGGACTGCTCGGAAATGAAGAAAAATAATCCTGGAGAGGCGGCTCAGCAGCCGAGAGCGAAGCCTAGAGCAAATGCCCGTGTACATCTCATGACGGATACGGATGTGCAGGAGGCTACCGACGTAGTAGCAGGTACCATTTAAACTAAGTTTAAATCTTTAATGAATTAAGTATTTATGTGCTTAATCTTCCGTGTATAACTTGATATGGCTTTAGGTGCGATTTTAGTAAATAAGGTACCTGCCAACGTGCTCTTTGATAGCGGCGCAAGCCACTCCTTCGTAGCAAAGAGATTCACTAAACACTTGAGTAGTCTGCCTGAGTGGTTAGAAACTCCGTATCGTGTTCAAGCGGCCGGAGATCAAATTATGGTTTCGTATCATAGGTATCGAGATTGTGAATTGGAGTTTGAAGGACAAACATTCCCCGCCACACTGATCCCTATTCAGATGTATGACTTTGACGTCATATTAGGAATGGACTGGTTAGCCAAGAATCACGCTAATATTGATTGTCGGTTGAAGCAAGTGACAATCAAGAATGCTAAGATGGAGGAGGTAATATTTCAAGGAGATGCGGAACGAAAGAAGGTACCCAAAAAGGTGTACGTGTCGGTTGCACAAGCGCGCAAGGCATTAAGGAAAGGTGCTGAGGGATTTCTAGTGTATGCCATGGATGTTACCAAGGAGGTATCACCTATTGAGCAAATTCCAGTAGTCAACGAATTTCCTGGTGTGTTTCCGGAAGATTTACCAGGAGTACCACCCTCGAGAGAAGTCGAATTTGAGATCAACTTGATTCCAGGGACAGAACCTATTTCTAAAGCTCCTTATAGAATGGCTCCGGTAGAACTGCGAGAGTTGAAGGAACAACTGCAGGAGTTATTGGACAAGAAGTTTATCCGCCCTAGTGTATCGCCCTGGGGAGCACCTGTTTTGTTTGTAAAGAAGAAAGATGGTAGCATGAGGCTTTGTATCGATTATAGAGAGTTGAATAAAGTTACCATCAAGAATAAGTATCCCCTTCCACGAATTGAGGATTTGTTTGATCAACTCAAGGGCGCCAAGATTTTCTCTAAAATTGATCTCCGATCAGGGTATCATCAGTTGCGAGTGAAGGCCGAAGACATCGCGAAGACAGCCTTCCGCACAAGATATGGTCACTATGAGTTTTTGGTGATGCCGTTTGGATTAACAAATGCCCCGCAGCTTTTATGGATCTTATGAATACCGTCTTTCGAGAGCAGTTGGATAAGTTTGTAGTGGTATTCATAGATGATATTCTTGTGTACTCTCCTGACGAGCAAACTCACACTGAGCATTTGAGAATCGTACTAGGTATTTTGAGGCAGAAACAACTTTATGCAAAGTTTAGCAAGTGTGAGTTTTGGTTAAGAAGTGTGGCTTTCTTGGGTCACGTGATATCAGAAGAGGGGATTGCTGTTGACCCGAAGAAGGTGGAAGCCATAACTGAATGGCCTAGACCTACCAATGTCACCGAAGTGCGAAGTTTCTTGGGTCTAGCGGGTTATTACAGAAAATTTGTTGAGGGATTCTCGAGGATTGCCGTGCCTCTCAGTCGCCTTACTCAAAAGAAGTCCAAGTTTGAGTGGACGGCGGAATGCGAGCAAAGTTTCACGGAGCTTAAGAAGAGATTAACGACAGCTCCAGTATTGGCCCAACCCTCTGGAACGGATGGATTTGTGATTTATAGTGATGCGTCAAAGAACAGGTTAGGTACGTAAATTATAGTATAAGGTTATGATCTTGTATATCCATTAAGTTTAGACTAACGCCTTGTTTGTAGGTTGTGTTTTAATGCAAAACGAACGAGTCATCGCGTATGCCTCAAGACAGCTAAAGCCTTATGAACAAAACTATCCCACACATGATCTTGAACTTGCCGCGGTTGTGTTCGCCTTGAATATCTGGCGGCATTATTTGTATGGAGAGAAGTGCGCGGTATTCACGGATCATAAGAGTCTAAAGTATTTGTTCTCGCAGAAGGAATTGAATATGAGGCAGCGGAGATGGTTGGAATTACTAAAAGACTATGACCTGACCATTCATTTTCACCCGGGAAAGGCTAATAAGGTAGCCGACGCCTTAAGTAGGAAGTCCAGCCATGCACGACAATCACCATTGGAAAGAGAAATAGAGGAATTTGGTTTGGATTTGGTGGAATCCACGGTGAACGTCCTGACAGCATTGACCATCACACCGAGTTTGATTGATAGGATAAATGAGGCTCAGAAGAAAGATAAGGCTTTAAGTGAGATAATGGAAAGGGTGAAACACAGTCAAGTTGAAGGATTTCGGACCAAAGAGGATGGGAGCTTATGGTTTAGGGAAAGGTTATGCGTCCCGGATGTTGACGAACTTAGGAAAGAAGTTTTGCAAGAAGCTCATAATTCGAGGTTATCAATACACCCCGGTAGCACCAAGATGTATAGAGATCTCAAGCGTTACTATTGGTGGTCTGGGATGAAAAGACATATTGCGGAATTCATAGAGAGGTGTTTGTTGTGTCAACAAGTCAAGGCGGAACACCAATGGCCCGGTGGATTGTTGATGCCGTTGGAGATTCCCGAATGGAAATGGGAACATGTTACAATGGATTTTGTAGCTGGGTTACCAAAGACAAGAAGTGGATGTGACATGATTTGGGTTATCGTGGATCGTTTAACAAAGTCTGCCCATTTCTTACCCGTTACAAGTGAAACACCTCTCGACAAGCTAGTGAATGTGTATATGGAGAACATTGTGAGCTTACATGGTGTCCCAGTAAGTATAGTATCCGACCGAGATTCACGGTTCACATCTAAGTTTTGGACAGCATTCCAAGAAGCCATGGGTACGGAATTAAGGTTGAGTACGGCGTATCATCCCCAAACTGATGGACAGTCCGAGCGGAGAATTCAAACCTTGGAAGATATGCTAAGAGCTTGCGTGCTGGATTTCAAAGGGAGTTGGGACGGAATGGTAAAGCTGATGGAGTTTTCTTATAACAATAGTTACCACAGCGCGATTGATATGGCTCCTTTTGAGGCTTTGTATGGAAGGAAATGTAGGTCTCCGATTTATTGGGACGAAGTGGGCGTGAGGACCATTACTGGACCTGAGCTATTAGAGAAAACGTTAGAGAAGGTGAAGGTCATTCGGGAAAGACTCAAGACGGCTCAGGACCGTAGCAAGAGTTGGGCAGATTCCAAACGACGACCATTGGATTTCGACGTGGGAGAAAAAGTTTATTTGAAGGTATCACCTACGAAGGGCGTCATGAGGTTTGGAGTAAAAGGCAAGCTAAGCCCTCGATTCATTGGTCCCTATGAAGTACTTGAGAAGGTAGGGGACTTGGCATATAAGTTGGCATTACCTCCGGTGTTGGCGCAAGTACACAATGTTTTCCACGTGTCACAATTAAGAAAGTACGTGGCGGATCCAAGTCATGTACTTGAAGCTCAACCTTTGGAACTTAAGGACGATGTTACATATGAGGAAGTACCCGTGAAAGTTGTGGACCGAAAGGATCAAGTGTTGAGGAAGCGAGTGATCCCTTATGTAAAGGTTCAATGGAGCAATCACACGGAACGTGAAGCCACTTGGGAGCTCGAAGAACAAATGCGGGAGAAGTATCCTCAGCTCTTTGACTAAGGTATGTAAGTTTCGAGGACGAAACTTTTTATAAGGGGGGTGGAATGTTACACCCCGTGACTTTTAAGCACGATATTCAATACTTAGAGGTTAACCTTAGATACAACTTAATTAATTTCGTAGGTTATGAGACTTAGTCACCTAAAACATAGAAGAATAAGAAAGAAGGGTTCAAAATAGAATTAAGGGTAATTCATAGAAATTACTTGAAAGGCCCCTACTAGGAGTTAGGGGGAGTTATAGGAAGTTAGTATAACGCCCCATCTCAGCATAAGGGGGCGGTTTTGGCCACAAAGAAGAAGGAAAAATTCTGAGAAAAAGAGAGAAAAGAGAAAAGGAGAGGGAGAAGAAGAAGAGAGGAAAGAGAAGGAAGGATAAAGGCCATTCTAGGTTCAATTCTCATCAAGATTCTGCAGTAAATCCGTAAGCTTATCTAGAATTCAAGGCAAGTAATCTTTCTATACGCTTTACGCAAATTTTGATACTTTAGGCCCTATGTTCTTACAAAGAGAAAACATGAATCACACATTAGTATTCTTGTCTTGACTATTTCAAATGCTTTGTTATATGTAAGTCTTGTTGCTAATTGTGTAAAGTCTTGTTCCTTGGGCCATATTTCTGAAAATAGTTGTGTGGTGCTTTGTTGTTGTCAAGCTTGCCCATAAAGTGTATATTTTGACTTGCTTATTGTCTTGCTCTACTCTTATGTTGATTGTCTACACTTAGACGTTGAGAGTAAGTGCAGGAAGCTGAGGGATGAGTGTTGACATTGTTGTAGACTTGTTGTGTTGGGTATTGTTGATGATGACCTTTGAAGGTGGTGTATGATTGAAGAGTTAGAGTGGGTGTTGTTAGGTATAACTAAGCATCAATTCATGATTAGATGTATGTTAAGTATGATGAATCTAGTTGTTAAGATGGATCTTTAAGTGTTGAATCTGGAAGGGTTGAAGAAGAAAGGAGTTGGGTGGAAGTTACTGCAGAGAAACTGCAGTTTGGCATCGTCAGAACACTTCGAACGCCTACATGAGGCGCTTCATGTCACTATAGGCGCTTCATGTAGTGTTCCATGTGTCCTGGAGCTTTCCCGTACAGAAAAACTGCAATTTAGAACCGTCAGAACACTTCGAACGCCTACATGAGGCGCTTCAAGTCACATTAGGCGCTTCATGTGGTGTTCAATGTGTCCTGAATCATCCCCGAACACTTCGAACGCCTAGAATAGGCGCTTCATGTCCACATTAGGCGCTTCAAGTGGTGTTCCAAGAATACTGGAAGTCTTTTTGACCCTTTAGGCGCCCTATGTAAATGTAGTAACTTTATACACTTCTTTTGAACATAATATGCAAGGGTATTTGAGGTATATTTGAGGTGAGGATGGTAAGTTGATCAAGTTAGAATAAGATTGAATCTTGAGTGAGTTTGTAAGAAGAATGGGCTTGGAAAGACACGACCATAGAGTGTGTGAGGTGCAAGACCGTATGCTTGATAGGCAAGATGTATGTGTGTGCGTTACATGTTGATATGAAGCTATTTGTGCATCCTGCATCATGACATGGGCACTTGCATTTGATTTGAGATATGTTTTGCAAAAGAACAAGAAAGGTTTAAAGTTTTCGAAAGACAAAATGGCTGCTGGTTGATCGCAGGGTATAAAAGTCACGTCTGCGAAAGCAGGGTATAAAGAGCGTGATATGTGAATCAACAGCAGGGTATAAAGTATGTTATGGGGCCGTGGACCTATCAGCACGGAAAATGAAGTATTTTATGGGGCCGTGGACCTATCAGCACGGATATATGATATATGTAATGGGGCCGTGGACCTTTCAGCACGGATATATGATATATGTAATGGGGCCGTGGACCTTTCAGCACGGGGTATAAAGTTATGATGGCTGTGGACTGATCACCCACAGGGTATAAAGTTCTGCTACGCGAAGAATATGATATGTAAAGTGATGAAATGTTTTGTGAAATGACATGCATGACATGTTTATGAAAGAAGACATATGCATGGGTGTTGTGTGTGATTTTAAAGAAGTACATGCATCATGATACACGGAGCATAAGAAATGACATGCAAGAAACGTGACTAGTTTATGACTTGCTATATGATACGTTGTTTTAATACATGATGGTTCTCATATCTGTGTACATATATGTGCTTTATCTGTTTTGAGGAATTCTTATTAAGATGCTATTTGCTAACCCGAGCACCTTATTTTTGGGCAATGTCTTATACACTGGTGACTCGACGTGTGTGATTCCGTAAGGTGTATAGACGGGTTACTTGCTGGCGAAGTTTTCGCTAAGAACAATCATTCTATCTTCTTTTCAGGTGAGCCTGATTATGAGTTGATATTTATCGAAGACGACGGCGAATGGGCTCAATGGGACGATGGATAAGGGAATAGATAGATGCTGGACTATTTTGTTTAAGTTTGCAAAAAACTTATTGTTATTATGTTGTTCTAAAACCTATGTTGGCTAGATGAACAAACAGTTTTATTTCCGCTGCAGTTTCTGGTTGTAATATTGACAATGAAGGTTTAGGTTTTATGACGTTCCCGCTGGTTTTATCTTACATTATGAAGGATGTATGCTTGATCTGCTTGACGCTACGTAGTTCTCATAGTAGACTACGGCGGGTGCACTGGTTCCGATAACGGTATCGGGCTGGGGCGCTACAATATAATCCTCAAACGGCAGAGTAGAGTGAAATAAATGCCAAAGTAGGATTTTTATGGTTGGTGAATGCTGCTTGAACCAAATAAACTTAGCAGAAAGTAGCGTTGGCTTGGAGGTCCGATAAACATCATAGGCCGATTTTAGAGTGAATTCGCCCAAAGGTGTTGGCTTCCATGTAAGATGGGAACCTATGCCTGTCGTCTGCGAAATACAAGTGTCATGAATGCGACAGATGAGTTTCCAAATCGGTGAATCCGGCAGTCTTGGCCAATAATCCCCTCTCCGCCCGTATTTGACATGCATATACCGACTCCATAAGGTGTCATGCTTCTGATATAACCACAAATTCTGCAGTGATATGCCTGTTGCAGCATGTTAAGATCTCAAAGTCCCAAGCCTCCTTCCTCTATAGGCAATGTAATTTTCGACCATGCAACCCAATGATGGTGTTTGCCCCAATAAAAAGTTGCCATCTTTCTGTGTATCATTTTGATGACAGACTTTGGTAATCCTCCTGCTGCAATAATATGAAGAGGGAGCGCAGAAAGTACTGAACGCAGCAATACTAAACTACCCGCTGATGAAAGGAGACAGGAATGCCAACCATGTAATCGATCATCGATATGATATAGCAGAGTAGAACAAAAGCGGGAACGATTGATCCCTCTGTGGAGATAGGAACCTAGATATCGAAACGGTAGAGAAGAGAGTCGCATGCCAAATATTTCTTGGAAAGACCAACACCGATGTGGCGTAATGTGTGCCGAAGGGATGAGACTACTTTTTTGAAAGTTTACCTTTTGACCAGAAGCAGTTTCATACTCAGTTAAGAACGCGTGAAAGCGCCTTAAATTTTGTTGTGTTCCCTATAGAAAAATAAGTAGGTCATCCGCGTACGCTAAGTGGGTTATTGCAAAAGGAATGCGGCCTAGATGAAATGGCAGTATATGTCCCGCAGCAACCAATGAGTTTAATCCTCTGCTGAAACCCTCTGATGTTAAAATAAAGAGCAATGGAGATAAAGGATCGCCCTGTTTGACACCTCTGTATGGACGGAATGTAGGCGATGGCTCTCCATTTATCAAAACCGATAACGTAGTAGCACGTAGATGGTTAAAGATAATCCGAGTGAAAAAATCTGAAAAAACCAAACTGTCGTAGAAGCCGCTCTAGATAATCCCAACTGACCCAATAAAATGCTTTCATCATATCCAACTTCACGCATAAATGAGACCCACCTCTATCCAGCATATGTACCATTTCTCGTGCCAATAAAACTTGAGTTGAAATATCATGTCCGAGAAGGAATCATGTTTGCTCTGGAGAGATTAACTTAGGGAGAAGCGTTCCCAAACGTGTGGCAATAATGCGGGTACAAACTTTTCTCAAAAAGTTTGTGAGACAGATGGGTCGAAAATAACTGAACGACTGAGGGGATTGTGTCTTGGGTATCAAAGTAATTAAAGCACTAGCCATGACAGTGGGTTGTGGAATACCAAGAAAAAACTCCTGCACTGCTTTAACAGCATCAGAATGTATGATAGGCCAGCATGAACGATAGAACTTACCGTGGAACCCATCCGGTCCTGCGGCCCTCTAAGGGTCCAAGTGCCACACTGCCTCCTTTGCTTCAGGTTCCATAGGAAGCTGCGTCAGCATAAGATTTTCGGATTCTGTTACCAGTCGAGGAATGTGCGAAAGTAGAGAAGAATGATTTTGCGTTGATTCCTGAGCAAATAAATCAGTATAAAAAGAGACTGCAACAGACATAATCTCTGTTGGATTCGTCGATATCTGGCCCGCTGCATTGCGAATTTTCTGAATTCGCGGATGTGTTCGTTTCCCTTTGACAATGGCATGAAAGTACTGTGTGTTAGCATCGCCTTCCTTAAGCCATTTTATCCGGGCTTTTTGTTTCCAGAATTGTAATTCATAAGTAGGTGCTTGTAGATATTCTGCCTTGGATCTATGATACTCTTCTCTTGTTTCCGCTGTCGGATGCGCATCCAAGGCTGCCTCTGCATGATTAAGTTGAGCCTCTACATGTTTCAGATTGCTGAAAATGTTTCCAAAGATGTCCTTATTCCACCGTTTAATATCTCTTTTGAACGAAAACATTTTTTTATAGAAGCCATGCATGCCACCAGTAGTGGAATATGATAATTATGCCAGCTGCATATAAGAATGAAAATCGGAGTGATGTAGCCAGGCGCAAAAACCGAAATGAGCGTCTGCCAGGTGAGACACTTTGTCGACACAAGAATAATAATGGCATGTGATCCGATGTGACCCTCGGCAAATGCGATAACTGTATATCCTCAAACACATCCTGGAAAGCAGAATTTATAAAAATCCAGTCCAATCTACGACGTATCCGGCCAAGCCCTCTGCCGTCTGCCCAAGTAAATCTGGAGCCTTGATGTGGTGGCGTCATTAGGGAGCACGTTTCAATACACTCATTAAAGTCTTGTAATACTGCTAGAGACGGAGTTGAGCGTCCGCTATGATCCTCGATGGTTCGAAAAGTATTAAAATCACCTCCCACTACCCATGGCAATTGAGATGAATCAGCAAAGTCCCATAATGATTGCCAGAGTGGACGACGCTGAAGAGATCTGTGTTTCGCATACACAACAGATAAAACAAAAGTCCATTGCAGTGAGAGTGACTGCAAAGTAAAATGTACCACTTGATCTTGATCCTGAGTAGCAAGCAAACGAAATTCAGTATCACGCCAAAAAAACCAAATACGTTCCGATTGTGAAGCATAAGACTGTGAAAAACTAAGCCGTAAGGCAAATCCATCTATTCGTGAAGGTGCATGTTTGGGCTCGATCAAAGCAAGTAAATATAAACGATGTTCGTGAATCATTTGTTTTAATCTAGGTAATGAGGCACGCATGCCTCAGATGTTCCATACTAATGCATTCATTGAGTAAGAGAGGAGGTACTTCCCTGTATGATGTGCGACGCATTGCGCGTCAAGATCGTGGATGGCAGAAGAGGGGGTAAATCTTTGCGTGTCCTTCGCTTACGACATGGGACAACTGGTATAAATTCAGTCTCAGCAGCATGCTCTTCTAAACGTGATATTAATATCTCTTCATCCGGCGATGGCGGTATTAGTTGCATTTGACGTGCCACGTCCGCAGGGCATTAGGTATATCATTAACATGATCATCATTCGGCAAATCTGTATCTGATGAGTGACCCGTTTTGACTGGATTTATTTCGGTTTGTATATGCTGGTCCGCAGCATCATAGAGTTTCTCAACAAACTGGCCAGTCGAAGTATGGTTAATTGTTGTATCGAAAGGATGTATTGCTGCCATATCCGGTTGGTCATCATGAGCAGAATTATCAACAATTACATCTGGGTTTGGCGGAGGAGGTGTCGTCATTTTCTTTTTGACTAGGGTCCAGCGTTGCTTTGTTGAATGAGACGGCGGTGCGGGAGGCGGCAGTGGGGGGGCACGTTGTTGTTATCCTTAGGAGGGCATGCATTCGTTGCATGACCTAGTCTGCGGCATGAAGTGCAGAATAAAGGTAGATCTTCATAGACTACCGATTGTAAGATCAACCTACCCTTAGCCTACAAATATATTTTCTGTGGTAAGTCCTGAGAAACGTCAACCTCAACACAGACACGAGCCACTGACGGTCTCAGGCCATCAGCAGTCGCAACATCCAGTTTCAATGGCGTGCCAATTGGCCGAAAAACTTCAAAGAGAGCTGCACGGTGGTGTAGATGAATCGGCAGGGACGGCAGTGCAATCCAAACTGGGACAATGGGGACGTCGGCAGATGGATCAAAATCAACTGTCCACTTTGTAATCCTCATGTGACACCCAGAGATATGCCAAGAATGACGATAAAAGCATCTCAAATAATCTGCTTCATTGCGCAAATTTAAAAGTATATGAGATTGATCAATCAGTGTAATACGCAAATCCTGATGAAAACCAATTTTTTCAAAAACCTCACGTATAATTTTTAGAGGTGGCCGGCCATACCAGAAAGTGACAAGCAAAGAATACCTGTACGGCTCAGCAAGTGCATCGATCTCAGCGTCGAGAAAAGAAATCATGGGGATTCCTTTATACTGGGAAACCGTTTTCGGCGTAATGGAGATATTGCTTGAGGCGCCAGCTCCGGCGACAACCGCAGCAAACGTAGGTGCGGTTGTCATGATGAATGCGATGTGGACTGGAAAATCTGAAAATATATATATTTAAGTATATATATGCGTGTATATGTGTGGTGAGAGGAGGAGGAGACTTTCCTTTCTTAGTCTTGTTGCCTTTGTGCCTTGTCCAAATGTTGCTTCCTTTAATGAACTACTTAGTTTAATTAACTAAGTACTTCACTTAATGAACTAGTTTAGTTCATTAATGGTGGCACCTGAAAATAGTACAAACACAACAAATGTTTGCCATTTGATGTAAGCTTTAAAGCTTCATGGCTCGTTAGTACGGCAACATTATATATGAATTGTATAAAGCAAGTTATATGCAATATGTCATGCCTATTTGTGTCATACACGTTTTTATGCTCATTTAAATCATATATTTTGAAATCACTCAAACCCCCTTTTTCTCTACAAATAGGTTCATCTAGCCCGGAATAGGTTGGCATTGAATTGAAAGTCGGAAAAACTGGTCTAACGGACGCGTTTCAGGGGGTGGCGAGTGGGGCCCACACACGTGTTGAGAAAAGGGGTTTGAGTGATTTCAAAATGAATGATTTTAAATAACGTGTTATAAAGAAATGCATGACATATTTTATGACATAACACGTTGTTGCATGAAAGTTGCCTTATATAGTTCATATATAATGTTGCCGTACTAACGAGCCATGAAGTGTTAAAACTTACATCAAATGGCAAACATTTGTTGTGTTTGAACTATTTTCAGGTGCCACCATTAATTAACTAAACTAGTTCATTAAGTGAAGCACTTAGTTAATTAAACTAAGTAGTTCATTAAAGGAAGCAATATTTGGACAAGGCACAAAGGCAACAAGGTGAAGAAAGGAAAGTCTTCCACTCTCCTCCACACTTAATGCACGCATATATATACATAAATATATATATTTTTATATTTTTTGAAAAAGGCACATACACATGTATTCCAACGTACTACCGACACGTTACATATTTTACGTACGTACGTTAACGTCACACCACCATACTGAACTCATATTTATGAGTATATTCAGGTCTTATATCATATGATATAAGTCATGGTGATGACAAATTAAATACGACATGTTAAAAGGTTCTAAACCGCAAATTGTCGTATCGGACGAATACCGAAACTTCGCCAACGTGTCACGTACTTGCCATAAATAGATGGCCAGCCCCTACACCTTAAAAATATCAATAATTTTCGTGGCCTACATGTTATATGCAGCCATAAAATCATTCCATGTTGGCACACACAAATCACCCCACATTAGGGCCAAATTATGGAGATTCCAATTTCAATTTTGTCACATGGTTTAGGCACCACTTTAAGACCAGCCAAGTGCTGAATATTAAAGTTTAATTTATGTATATTATGTGTAACATAATATATATAACATGTGCAAAAAGATGGAATTTAATTAGAGAAAAATCGGGTAATCGATAAACATCGAAAATTCGGTTTTCTATGTACACGACACATGGAACATTTTGGCACATCATACAACATGTATCTAGATACTTTTTACATATAGTATACATCTCAGAGTATTCTAGAAAATTAAATTAAGGGATTAGAATATACCGTGTGTGTATTATTAAATGTGCACTATTTTACAAAGTTTGCAAAAATAAAATTCAGCACATGCATATATATGTTGAACACACCTATGCAGCTGAACATCCAACCAATCAATGAGTGCCAAGTAAGCAAGAGCTTAATGATCATCCAATGAGGAGATGCCAAGTAAGCAAAGACTTCTCATAATGATGCCATATACTCTCCAAGGACTTAGAAGATAATTTTCAAGAGGGTGAGTAGCAATAGGGGGCGGCCAAAACAATTAAAAAGGAAGGAAGAAGAGCAAAACAAGAACAAGAACAAGAGTTGCAAATTCAAAGATCAAAAGTGTTCTAGCCTTCTTCTTCTACACTCTCTTTCTTTCTTCTTCCTAAAAGCCTATTGTACTTACATTCATATACTTGAATAGGCTTCTCTTAGAACACCACATATTCTTTATCTTTGCAAAAGATTGATCAAGGTGTGATCAATCTTCAATCTTGCAAGGTGGTGGTGTTCGTACGTAATTGTATTCATCATACAAGGTTTGTAAAGGGTTGGAGTTGGTGTATAACTCCATCAACCCTGTGGTAACGTGTATTTGTATTGTGTGATTAGTGTGAACCGAGGAAGGTATTCCTCGAAGACTGGAGTAGGTTGTTTATAACTGAACCAGTATAAAATTCTTGGTGCCATTTACTTTCAGCACTGATTTTCTGTTTCAACACAGTTTACTGTTTTTAATCACGTCCGTAAAAATAGTAAACGAATTTCAAAAATCACGAAACTTTAAAGAAACTTACCCACACGTTTCAAGGTTCTTTTGGCGCAAGTTTCAACCCTTTTGGATAAGCATAAGTCACTCAAACGTCCAAAGTTCTGAGACTAGTGCAGTCTGATTTTCAGACTTGCAAAGGTTGAGACCTTGATCGTATTTGACTAACTTTCCAGAAGAATTTTTCAAAACTGTTTCAACCCATTTAAATACAACTTATAAGGGTTTAGTATTTAAATTTTCAGAGCATTTGGAGTTGTGTACAAATAGGAATTAATTTTTCAAATCAGTGTACCGTTTCTGGCATATTTGCGCAATCTGACCACCAACAAAATTTCAAGGGGTTAGAGGTTGAATTTAAATCTGAACTTTTTAGGAGACACTCATAACATCTGAGGGTAAGTTCTATCCAAATTTCAGAATTTGTGAAGACCTGCAACCTAGGTTTCAAAACGTTTTAAAACTGGTCCTGAAAACAGAAACTATTTTCAGAAGTTGGGTTTTTGGTTTAAAACAATTTTAAAAACCACATTTTCCGCACCCACTATTCAGCCCCCCTTTCTAGTGGTGGCTTGCAGATCCTACAACACGGCCCCTGACGGCGCGTCCAGACAGGCGCTGACGTGTCCACTTCCAAAAGATGCGTCTTGTTATAACGAGTCCAACGAACTGGTTTGAGTTCAATCGGAGTTAAAACGAAGATTTTATTGAGGTTAGAAGAAAATAGGAAAAAAAGAAAAAAATAAAATACAGGTCAGCGGGCCGGTTGATCCGGCTGACCCTGTTCTCAGGCGGGCTGGTCTGGCCAGGAGTGGGTTGGATCGGAAATTGTAAAAAAAAGGAAAGTGTGATGGACCGGGCCTGGCTGCCGGACTAGGCCGGATGACCAGCGGACCAGACCAGGACAGCAAACCGACCCAAACTGAAAATAAAAAATATCTGAAAATTAATTTCTGAAGTGAATAAACACTAAACAATTAATTAAAATAAGTTTAAAATTCAAAAAAAATATTTAATTATTAAAAAATTTCTAAATAAATTCCAGAAAATATAAAAGGTTAAAATTAAATTATTTTCACTTAATTTATAAATTTTGATAAATGTAAGTAATTAAAAATAATTAGTAATAAATAGAATTAAAGAAGGAAAATTAGGGAAAATTAGTGGAAAACTTAGAAAATTAATACAAGCTACGGACAAATAGCGGTGATGCTAAATAACAACTTTACAATATTCGTAAAACTTAGAAACCAAATATTGAGTCCCGAAGTTGGTGAGGATGGGCGTACGGGCCCCAGGCGACTTTGTTGTTGCATTCATGGCACGTGCATTTGCATTTGAAGTGGGTTGAGATGTACGGGTCTCAAACGCTCGAGTGGAGTGGATCGTGGTGTACGTACCATGGTTACTCGGTTATGGTGGATCATGGTGTACGGGCCATAGGCATCGGTTATGGTGGATCATGGTGTAGGGGCCATGTGCATCGGCTATGGTGGATCGTGGTGTACGGGCCACTGACATCGATCGGGGTGGATCGTGGTATGCAGGCCACGGGCATCCGCCAGGGTAGATTGTAGTGAACGGGCTATAGGCATCCGGTCAATCCCGGGATCATGCATTGCATATAGGTCTAGGGGCATATTGCATGACATGATTCTTGTTGCGTGTGACACGTGGATTGAGCATGCATCATGTACTTGCGCATTTTATGTGGAGCGTTTTACTTACCATATTTATTTTATCTTATGCATGTTATAGTGTGTTTATGTGCTATGTGGTTATATCATTTCGGTATGTATGTTTTGTATTTGTTTGAGGCGGGCATGTAATAGGTGATTTCTGTCACTCACCACTACTTCATAGGTGAGCCGGATGAGGACTACGGGCACATCTTTGTTGAGGACGGGATGGACATAGCTGAGTGGACTGGTTGATAGCTGCAGCTAGGATACAAGGGGGGACTCTACAGCTGATTTTTCGTAGTTATCTTTTGGGGATTTTCACAAACTTCTTTATTACTTTTTTATCAGAATTTTTATTCAATAATGTAATGACGATTACTGGAGTTAATTTAAGTTATGATTTACGTTTCCGCAAAAAAAAATCTACGTCATTTCTTGCGTGTATAGGATTGATTCGACGCCTTGTATTCTCCTTAGCGAGATACGACGGGTGCCCTGTTCCTGATGCTAGGGCTCGGGTGCAGTGCGCTACAGGTGGTATCATAGCCGAGGCTTCAGATCTGCCTCTGAAACGCATGATTAATTAGGTCATTTAGACATAAGTTATGATCTTTTGTAAAATTATGATTTTACCCCTAATAAACAAAGTAGACTTAAGATATGATTTTAGACCTAAGTTATGATCGGGTTATGGGAGGTGTCTGCCGACGGTGAGCTTTCCTTGCTTAGTTATCGGTTTATCAGCGTCCAACCCTTTCAACTTGCTCTTGACTAATCTGAATTCTTTTCATGAATTGGAACCCAAAAAAAATGCCTCAACGACGTGAGCTAGCTGGAAATGGGGGCCATAATGGTGGCGATCTGCAGGGTCAGGGGACCATCCCCCATGTACTTGCAGATACGCTGGCCACTTTGACTACATTGGTGGCCCAGCAGCAGGTACAGACAGCTCACTTGCAGCAACAGCAGGAGCAGCAGCAGCTGCAACCACCGGCGCCACTGGATCTGAGGTTCTACTATAGGGAAATGTAGGACGTCCGTAATTCGATGTTCAGAAGGACCCTTCATCGGAGAAGGTGGAGATATGCGACATGGCCGTTAATAACCACATGACCGCCCGTGATGAAAGTATAGTCACGGAGGAATGCAAGGTCGGGCCCCCGCCGCCACCATGTGCTAATTATGGATGCCATAATCGGGTCAGTATGGAGGGACTATGCAAGTATAAGTGCAACAATCGGGATGCTTTACGTGGGGGCGCACTGAGTAAGGGCCGGCACCACCATCACAACAAAATCAGGAGCAGCATAAAAGGAAGCAAGGATCAATGCCTAGATCCACGTGATGACTGATGCGGACGTCGAGGAGGCAGACGACGTCATACCAAAGTCAATCGCCGGCGATCAGGTATCAATGACTTATCATCAGTACAGGAGATGTTGGTCAGAGATAAAGGATCAGAGTAGCACAGCGGAATCGTGACTTTCTTAAGTTGTGTAAGTTCAAAAGAGGGGACCTCGGTGGATCCGAAGAAGATTAAGACAATTGCTGAATAGCCCTGACCAACCAAGGTGACTAAAGTAAGGAGTTTTCTTGGTTTAGCCAGCTGCTATAGGAAATTTGCTGAAGGATTCTCTCGATACTGGTACCCTGAGCAGACGGAAGTAGAAGAAGGCGAAGTTCGAGTGGATCGTTGATCTCAGCAAAGTTTCGCTGAGCCGAAAAGGAACACTTAAACACAAGATCATAATACATAATTTTGCTTATTAACTATATATACACACACTGATCAATACAACATACTTTAACGACATGTTTCCACATATTAAACATGTACTAGAACATCAACCATACAAAATCCAATGCAACTACACAAAGAAACATAACACAGTACAAAAAAAAAAGATATCACATAACATAATGAACTATGAATATACAGCAACATTATTCAACAAATTATATATATACCACATAAAAAAATCAGGTGCACAAACACAACATAATGCACACCATACTCATGCACGACATAAACAAATACATAACCTACAATAACATATAAAAAAATAACTTAAGTCGTTAGTAGTAAAATCGTAGTCACATCTGCAAAATCAGTACCTTGCCCCACTATCACATACCACCACTCCATGTCTAATAAAATTTACTAATTCAAGTATAACATGAACAATAAACACCACAAAAGTGCAAAAAAAAAATTAGGTGAAAAAAAGAAAAAAAATTTAACCACCATATTTTTTTGAATAAAGGCAGAATTTTATTGAAGTTCAAACGCCTCACTTATGGTGGGAAGGAACCATATTACAATAATGTATATCATACGAGAATAAAAAGTGTAAAGACGTGAGAATATGTAATCTCCAATCATATATGATATGCCGCATTAAAATCTTACCAAGTAAAACCACCCTTGTGGATAAAACCTTGGCGAAGGAAAAAGCATACATATTTACATCATTGGAGTGAAAATACATGAGTACAGTCACGGCACAACATAGAGGGAAGTACAATGAGTCTACGTTGAGATGATGAGGAGCCTCGCGATCATTACATGGAAAATCAACGAAGCTTTGCAGCAAGCAGCGGTGTGCTAGGTAAACAACAGCAGAAAGAATCATTGGTTGCCAGCTTTGAAGTTGCAGAATCCGGTTCAGCTAAGTACATGCAATCATAGATAGTGGTGATCCTCGACTGAAAACAGTAAAAGATGTATTAGTATCCATAGAGAGATATAATAGAGGGCGTCGGAGCATATTTTTTGTAGCTGACGTAATAGTTCAAGTATAGCATGCGATAATAAAGATGAATATGAAGGCATACCATGGTTGCCTGCATGACAAAGATGCAGGCAACAAAACAAATTTCCCAGCCATGAATTTTATGTTCTGAGCACATGTATCACACCGTCAGTATAATAGAAACCATGCGCCGCAGGTGGCAGCTGACTTGCAGATGTGAAAAGCTGCGTAACTGGGGACATGCGTGCGAATCGACTTAAATAGTGTGCAACCATGTTGATTTCCCGCGGGATGTAACGAAGCATACTGTGTGTGATGCTCAGAAATAGATTGAACCGGCCATATTCTAGTAATACTGCAAGCTGATTGTTGGATTGCTGAGTTATTTGCTTGCAGTCTGTCTCAATTATTAGTTGGCGATGTTGTAGGCCAAAAAACATAAGACTGTAAAGGAAAACTTGTATCTCTGCGCAAAGTGGTGGTAGGTGAGGTAATCGGAATGAAAGAGCTACAATCATATGGCCTTGCGAGTTCCTCAGAATTGCTCCGGCCGAAGCAGAAGATTGTCCAGCCGACGCATCAACATTAAGCTTTAATTTCCTCGATGGAGGAAGTTTCCATTTTAGTGGCAAAATGACTTTTGGCCGTAGTCTTGGGGAGAAGCCAGCATCAATGAGTGATGGCACATATTGTGCCAAAGACGTACTAGAAAGTGATGTGGGCCAATCATAGCATGTCTGGCGAGCAAGATTATAAATTTTTGTAACTGGCAAATCAGCATCTCCATATGTATGGTTTGTATAGACTCGCCAAATAGCCCAACATAGCATTATAGGGCCGATAACACAGAAGTTGCCTTTGAGAGTACTAGCAGTCTAGGATAACCACCATTGCAGCAAATGAGGTCGAAGGTATGTAACTTGAGGCAGTGGGCCATCTAGTAAGCAGGATAATTGCAACCAAGCAGGCTTGACATGAGGATAAAGAAGAAATAGGTGACTGAGATTGGCAGAATCATTCCGGCAAAAGGGACAGATAGTATGACAAATGACAGAAAGATGCCTCAAATTATCTTCAATTGGCAGTGCCGAATGTAACAATCTCCATGCAAATATGCTAATAGTTTTTGAGATGCCTCGCCACCAGATAAATTTGTGTGAGAACAAGTGCGCACGAGAAGGACGAACATCCTCATATGCCTGACGAATAGAAAAAGTACCAGACGCACTAGATCGCCATAATGGATTTGGGAAATCAGATGGAAGTTGTAGACATAAAGATTGAATAGAACATATTCTCTTCCATCCAGGAAAATCATATATGCGGGTTATATGATCCGTGCAAGTCCCGTAACGATTATGCATGTATGTCGTCCATAAGGATGTGTTAGTATGATAAGACCACCATAGCTTACGATCATAGGCGCGTTGAATATGTAGCAAATTACGCACTCCCAATCCACCTTCCATTTCCAGATAACATACTTCCTGGAATGAAATCCAGTGATGTTTATCACCCCACAAAAAGGATGCAATTTCCCGGTTAAGGGCATAAATAACACTTTTGGGTAGACGGGATGCAGCTAGAATGTGAAGTGGCATAGATGTCAGCACCGATTTTAATAATACCAGCCGACTCCCTGGCGAAAGAAGGCGACTAGCCCAGCCAGTAAGTCTCGCATCAAAATGTTGTAAGAGAGAAGTACAATATGAAGCTCTATTTATACCACGATAAAGATAAGACCCCAGATACTTGATCGGGAGTGAAGACGGCTGCATGGCCAAGACTTGTGCAACATTTTGCAACTGGTGTGTTGTTGCATAAGAGCTTATTACAAACTGATTCTTGGCGTAATTAACAAGCTGTCCAGATGCCTGCTAATATTCTTGGAGGAAAGTTTGGAACTTGGTTAAATTCTGCGTTGACGCATTTAGAAAAATCAACAAATCATCTGCATATGCTAAATGTGAGACTTGTGAAACCCGGCCCAATGCAAAACCTCGAAGAAGACCAGAGGCGAATAACTGATTAATACTGCTGTCGAAACCTTCTGAGCAAAGGATAAAGAGTAGGGGAGACAACGGATCACCTTGTTTGACTCCACGTGCTGGCGAGAAGAAACCATAAGATGAGCCATTTATGGCTATAGAGAGCTTCGAAAGACTCATGTTATTCAATATAATGCGGATGAACTGAGAATTGAAACCAAACTTAAGTAGTATCACTTCTAAGTATGACCAACTGAGTCGATCAAAGGCTTTGGTCATGTCTAGCTTGATCATGACATTGCCTCCATGAACTTTTCTATCCAGCAAGTGTATCATCTCATTTGCCATGAGTACATGTTCACTAATAACATGCCCTTTCAAGAAACCAATTTGCTCCACAGAAATTATTTTTGGAAGTAAGGTACTCATACGCAAAGCAACGATTCTAGTGCTAACTTTGTTGATAAAATTTGAGAGGCATATAGGCCGGAAATCCGCATAAGTAGTTGGCCGTGATTTTTTTAGGATCAAAGTGATCAGGGATGAAATCATTACCTGCGGAGGAGGGACACCTAGAAAAAATTCTTGAATTGCAAAAGTAACGTCAAGCTGCAGTATATCCCAACAGGTACTATAAAAATGGCCGTTGCAACCGTCGGCGCCACCGGCGCTGTTTGGGCTTAGGTTCCATACGGTAGATCGTATTTCATTTATGTCCGGCATGGCCATGAGCATATCATTATCTGCTTGTGTGATCAATGAAGGAATATGTTGAAGAAAGCCTTTGACTCCACTGACGGACTCTTGTGCGAATAAAGTTTTATAAAAAGAGACTGTTGCATCACCTAATTCTTGATTATCTTGTAGTGTATCTCCTGCTGAATTTTGTAGATCACGGATTTGTTGGCGTCGAGTCTGTCTTTAACAATCGCATGAAAGTGAGCTGTATTAGCTTCCCTCTCTGATATCCATTGAGTTCTAGACTTCTGCGCCCAGTAAGAAGTTTGTGCTTTTGTTGCTTGGAGAAGCTGAGCTTGAGCCAAGAAAAGGGCGGTCCTATTTGTAGGCGATAGATCAGCGTCAAACTGAGATTATAATCATTGATAAGTTGTCTCATCCAAAGCAACGTCGTTAAAGATGTTGCCGTATATGTTGCGGTTCCAACAACGTAGGTCTTTCTTAAGTCTATTTAACTTGGAATAGAGACTGCGCATGCCACCGGTTATAGGGTACTGTTGCCATTTTTCTTTCACAAAAGCCAAGAAGTCTGAATGTAAGGCCCACGCATTGATATATCGGAAAGGAATATGGGGTCTTACTTGAGATGTTGTGCATTTAAGCAATAGTGGCGCACGATCCGAAGTAGCCCTTGATAAATGATGAACCACAACATCAGCAAATAAATTTGATAATGAGACTATGCACAAATATCTATCCAGCCGACGCATAATTCTGCCATGTCCAGTCCCACGCGCCCAACTAAAAAGAGGACCCCTAAAAGGAAGATCTTGCAAACCACAAAAATCTACACACCCTTTAAAATCCTCTACTATGCGAAGAGATGGATTGGAGCGACCTTTATGTTCATCTTGGGAAAGAAAGGATTTAAAGTCACCACCTATTATCCACGGAACAGTTATGCTGCAAGATGCTTCAACAAGAGAAGCCCAAAGAGGTCGCCTGTCACATATAGTATGACGGCCATAGACGACCGACCAGGCAAAAGGTTGTTGCGTTGGTTGGTAAATAAAAGAGAAGAGAGTAGTTTGATCACCATGTTGCACGGAAAGTAACTATAACAACAAAGAATTCCAAAAGAACCAAATGTTGCCTTGACAAGTTTCAATAGCATTTGAGAAACCAAGCTTTAAGATAAAAGAGATGAGCTTGGAAGAGCGTTGTTTTGGCTCAATGATTACCAGGATTTCTAGCATTGAATGACGTAACAAATTTAACAACCAATCTAGAAATGTACGAATACCCCCAACATTACATGTAATGGCATTCATGATGATGTTTGCGGAGGAGTGGAGCCCATACGTGTTGCACTTCGAGTTACGACTGTCGATGGAGGCCTTGGCGGCAACTCATGCCGAAGTCGTCTTCTTCGTCATCACTAGAACTTGGCAGACATGAGGATAAGCGCTTGGTAATATTTTCAGCAGCCTCTGTCATCTGTTTCTGAAATTGTGATCTTGAATATGTGTCTATATGATTAATTGTATTGGTCATTTGATCAAGATCTGAGTCTGAGACTTGACAAGCGTCTAGATCATCTAGGGGCTCCTGTGTTTGCAGCATTTGATGGTCTGGTTCTCCTTGAAGTTGCTGATGTGAAATATCATCATTGTCATTCACAGCATTAACAGCTGCCTCTTGTGGAGATTGCAATAATGCTTCAGTGTCTTCTTGAACCAGATGGGAAGGGAAACCCTCATGGTTGTGAACATGATGAACATGATCAGAGGAAGGCTAGATGTTGTTTTTCAGGCTTGATACAAGGTTGGAGCTATTTGATTTTTCTTTGGAGTCCAGCGCGTAGATTGTTTTTCAGGCTTGGCTGGTTTATCAATAGAAACGTCACCACATGCAGAGGCAATGTGACCTAAACGACGGCAGTCCACACAGAAAGACAGAAGTTCTTCATAGACTATTTGCTGCTGAATAATTTTTCGCTTCCCTTGCAAAAATAGCTTCCTAGGGAGATCTTTCGAAACATCAGCTTCAACACAAACTCGGGCAATAGAGGGGCGAAGGCCATCAGCGGTGGCCACATCCAGCTTAATGGGGTGACCTACGACTCGTGCTATTTCCAAAAAGGCTGCCTTTTAATAAAAATGTAATGGTAAACCTGGAAAAGCCACCCAGATTGGAACGATTGGAGCATCTGCAGAAGGATCAAAATCAATTGTCCATTTGGTAACGCGCATTGTGCAATTAGCGATCGTCCATGATCGTCGATAAAAGCAGCGTATGTAATCTGGTTCATGAACAAAATTCATCAGTACGTGGGATTGATCCAAAAGTGTGATCTTTACTTCGGATTTGAAACCTATTCGATCAAAGACTTCGCGAATGATCTTCAATGGTGGCCGTCCAAACCAAAATGTGCCAACTAGCATAAACCGGTAAGGAGCGACCAGAGCGTCGATTTCATCGTCAGAGAAGGCGATCAAAGGATGGCCTTTGTGCTTGGAGATTGTCTTAGGTGATATGGATGCTCGGATGGAAGAAGAATTAGCCACAACTGCGGCGAAGGATCGTGCGCCGGCAGCGGAATCCGGAAGCCCTAGGGAAGACGACGCCATTATTTTAACCACCATACATATATACATACATACATACATATATATATATATATATATATATATATATATATATTATAAACCGAAAATTTTATTATGAGAAAACCTCACTTTTGGCGGAGGAAAACCATATTACAGTGTCAGAGTATGCGAATAAATGAAATAACGAACTAAGTATGACATATCTCCAGTCGTATATGATATGCCGCATTAAAACCTTGCCAAGTAAAACTACCCTTGTGGATAAAACCTTGGCGAAGGAAAAAGCGTACATATTTATACTTCTGTCATTGATATGAAAGGAACATAATATTGTGTACAAAGCTATGATTGCTGCAGAAGTTTGTGTGAGCAGTATGGGCCTGAATTCATTGAAAGGGTCGCTGCTTGGTCTTGACGTTTCCAGGATGAGCCAAACCTCGGAAGATGTCCAGGGAGAAGTGAAATCAATGACAGTGATTAACATAATAATAGAAAGCAGGAAAGACAAACACATACCGAAGGCCGCCTTGGCAAAATTTGTGCCAAGGCGACAAAGCGATGATATGACGCGCCAGGGGGGTCTTAGTTGTAGGGTCCTCAGATGCAGGATGAAATTGTTGCGCTTCCGTGATAAGTCTTGCCACCATGATATGTAAATTAATCTCACGATAATGGAGAGAGTATATCAATTCAACAAAAGTGTGAAAAATAATAATCTGAAGCATAAAGCCGAAATGCATACCCAAGTCGCCTTGACTAAGGAGCCAAGGCAACAGTGGTAAAGTTCCAGCACCACGAAAACTGATATTCTTCGCCATGTGGTCAACGCATGTATAGCATATGATCCAGCCACATAGTCCTCCAATGACCAATGAGAAAGTAGGGATGTGACATGATAACCAGGTTGCTCCAATGAAAAGAAAATGAGGTATGTTATGTATGTGAAAGAAGCAGCACAAATTGTAGATAAATGGATAGTCAACCATACCGTGCTTGCCTGCATCCCAAAGGGAACAGGCAAAAAATCTGAAATAGCGCCAATCCATATGGAAGACCGGATAGTGTCAAGGCACGCGCAAGTGAGCGGAAGTGAGATCCAAAGAGACTGCAGCACGTACCAGTGAAGGCAGAGTATGCGAAGTATAATGTTGAGTACATGGGTGTAACATTGCATGTTGCGCTAAATAATGTGCCGCCATGTTTGCCTCGCGATAAATGTGACGGTAGTCAAGACGATGGAGATGAACCAGCGTGTGAAGCTGTCGAAGATGATAGTTCCCATGTACAAGGTGCTGCCGTGTCAAACGATCTATCAACTGGGCACAATCCAACTCTAGGATAATTGTACGGTAGAAAGGAAGGAAATAAAGAAGTCCAAAGACAGCGGCTTGAATCTCTGCATGTAGTGGTGCACATGGGGGAAGTCTAAAAAAAATCGCTCCTAGGCATGAACCCATGTGATCCCGCAATATTGCGCCCCCTGGTGCATAATGTCTACCCACAGCAGCAT
Source organism: Eustoma russellianum (assembly GCA_036186865.1). Lineage (NCBI taxonomy): Eukaryota > Viridiplantae > Streptophyta > Magnoliopsida > Gentianales > Gentianaceae > Eustoma > Eustoma russellianum. The sequence goes on from AP025059.1 coordinate 20,774,221, forward strand.
CTACGTTTAATTTCAATCGACCAGAAGGTGGGGTGACCCAGCGAATTAGCAGCGGTCGGGGATGTTGGAGAGCTGGCAGCCAATGGAAAAGCTGCTGAGAGCCAGTAGAAATTTTAGATCCTGCAACCTTTTTGTGCCATAAAGTAATATCATAACGTATGGAGTGCTGTAGTGGAGTATCCGTTATATGAGTTTTGTCCTCATAGACCATGGAGGTATAAGCACACCAAATGTTATATGCGATAATTGCTGGGATTACTATTTTGTAAACTCCAATGAGAGAGGAAAAAGATGAACGATACCACCAAGAAAGAAGATACTGACGAAGCCATAATGATGATGGAAGTGGACAATGTAGCTCACTAGCAAAATAGTGCCAGATGGGACGCACATAAGAACAATATAAGAAGATATGATCCACCGTGGATGACTCGCGCTTACAGAATGGACATTGCGTTGGATGAGCCGTTAAATAATGTCCAATATAATCCTCAAAAGGTAATGCCGAATTAAAAAGACGCCATAAAAACAGTTGTATAGGAGGAGAGTGATGCTTGGACCAAATAAATGTTGTAGAGAGCAGTTTGGGAGAAGGTGTCCGGCAAATCTCATAAGCACTTTTGAGCGAAAATTCCCCCATTTGCGTTGGTAACCATGAAAGGTGGTCACCCTGTCCGTCAGTCTGTGTTAGGCAGAAGGAATGAATTCGGCAAATAATTTTCCATATGAGCGAGTCTGTTAACCATGGAAGATAATCTTGGCGGTGTCCATATTTGGCATGCATGTATTTTCTCCATAATGTTGAATTTTGTTGAGATGACCACCAGATTCGGCAATGATATGCTTTTTGTAACATGTTTATGTCTCGTAGACCTAAACCCCCCTCAGCCCGTGGCTAACTAATCGTAGTCCAGGAGACCCAATAGTGTCTACGTCCCCAATAGAATGCAGCCATTTTGCGATGTATCATTCTGATTACCGATTTCGGTAAGCCGCCTGCCGCAATGACATGAAGTGGTAATGCGGCTATTACTGAATGTAACAATACTAGCCGACCTACTGCTGATAGTACTTTGGAGTGCCATCCTTGGAATCTGTCATCAATATGCTACAGTAACGAAACACAATATCTGGAACGGGTGATACCCTTGTGTAAATAAGAACCAAGATAATGAAATGGAAGACCGGAAAGGTGCATGCCTAGCATATTTGTAAAATTTTGGCGTTGATGTGGAGTTACCCTGGCAGACGGAATAATACTGCTTTTTTGGAAATTTACCTTTTGACCTGAAGCAGTTTCATATTGTGTGAGAAAAGTATGAAAATGTTGAAGGTTCCGTTGTGTACCTAGGAGGAGTATGAGTAAATCATCCGCATAGGCCAAATGTGTAATTGTAAATGGGATGTGGCCCAGGAGGAAAGGTTGTAACACTCCAGCTGCTGTCAATGCTTTCAAGCCCCTGCTAAAACCTTCAGATGCTAAAATAAATAATAAAAGAGATAATGGATCCCCCTGCTTAACTCCTCTATACGGTCGAAAAGGTGAAGATGGCTGGCCATTGATTAATACTGCTAATATAGTGGCACTCAAATGATTTAGAATGATACGAGTGAAAAAATCGGAGAAGCCGAATGCATGTAGTAATAACTTCAAATATTCCCAGCTAACTCTGTCAGATGCTTTCATCATATCTAACTTTAGGCATAGTTGTGAGCCACCTCTATCCATCATATGAATCATCTCACGATCCAATAGTACTTGAGTAGAAATGTCCGTACCTGGTAGGAAACCCGTTTGTTCTGGAGATATTAATCGTGGCAATAATGTACTCAAACGGCTAGCAACAATTCTAGTACAGACTTTGCTTAAAAAATTAGTGAGGCATATAGGACGATAGTCACTGAAAGTAGCAGGGGAAGATTGTTTCGGAATCAAAGTGATTAATGCACTAGCCATAACTGTAGGCTGAGGAATACCAAGGAAAAATTCTTGTGCCGCTTTAACAACGTCTGTGTGAATAATTGACCAGCAGGATCTATAAAAGTTGCCGTTAAAACCATCAGGTCCAGCAGCACTATGAGGGTCCAAATGCCAAACCGCTGATTTTACCTCCTCTAGCAATGGGACCTGCGTGAGGAAGGCATTGTCTTCGGAGGACACTAACGATGGAATATGTTGAAGAATATTAGCATAATTGGCTGTAGGCTCACGAGCAAATAAGGCTATATAGAAAGATACTGCTTCAGCCATGATATCATCTGGGGCAGTACAAATAAGTCCGGCAGTGGTCTGTATTTGTTGGATCCTGAGGTTCAATCGTCTCCCTTTAACAATAGAGTGAAAATAACGGGTGTTAGCGTCTCCTTCCTTCAGCCATCGGACTCGTGCTTTTTGTTTCCAAAAATGCAGTTCATAAGAAGAGGCTTGAAGATATTCTGCCTTTGCTCTATGATACTTTGTCCAAGTTTCCTCCGTTGGATGCATGTCCCAAAGATGTTCAGCACGAGTGAGAGTGCTTTCGGCCTGTTGGACATTAGAGAAGATATTACCAAATATTTCTTTGTTCCACCGTAGCACATCCTTCTTAAGTTTGAATAACTTTGTGTAGAAGCCATACATTCCACCCGTAGTAGGATAAGAAGCCCATGCAGCGCGCATATAATTGTGAAAATCCGGATGCAACAGCCAAGAGTCTAGAAATCGGAAAGATCGACGCGTCGGAGTTGGACTGATTCGGCATAAAAGTAATAATGGGGTATGATCTGAAGCAATGCGTGGAAGATGTGTAAGTTGTAGGTCTTCAAATTTGTCATGAAATGCAGTATTGAGAAATAACCAATCTAATCTCCGGCGAACTCTTCCAAGACCCCGACCGTCTGTCCATGTGAATTTGGAACCATGAAACGGTGGCGACATCAAACCACATGATTCTATGCAATCATTAAAATCCTGTAAAGCTGTGAGTGAGGGCTGAGACCGTCCTTCATGATCCGAGATAGAGCAGAATGTATTAAAATCTCCACCCAGCACCCAAGGTAGAGCAGAATATTCAGAGAATGTACAAACGGAAGCCCACAAAGAACGGCGAAGAGATGGAGTGTGATTGCCATATATTGCCGGCAATACAAAGGTATACTGAAGGGGCCGATATAACAGTGTAAAATGGACTACTTGCCCTTCATCCTGCACTGTTACCAATGTAAAGTGTGAGTCACGCCAGAAAAACCAAATACATTCAGACTGTGATGCATAGGAATTAGAAAATCCGAAATCCAGAGCATAACAAGAAATAGTAACCGATGCATGTTTAGGTTCTATTATAACCAGTATATTTAACCGATGATCACGAATCAACTGATGCAGTCGTGGCATTGAGGCTCGCACACCTCTTATATTTCATATCATAATATTCATTAAGAGAGAGTAGAGTCACTTCCCTGAATTGCATGTGAAGCACTACGTGTAAGAATTGTAGATGGTGGCAATGGAGGAAGATCTTTCTTTGCATGACGCTTTCTACATGGAACAACTGGAATAAAGTCCTCTGTTGACTCCTGTAGCCGCGAGATTAAAGTATCCGTGTCAGGCGTGGGGGTAGTAGTTGCATGCGGCGGGCTACCTCTGGAACAGTAGGTATCTCGAGGTTATCTGCCACAGGTAACTCATTATCGGATGAATTTCCGATATCACGGTTATCGTGATTCATCCGCAGTGGTTCAGTAGGCTCCTCAGGATTGAAATTCGCCATAGGTGTATCGTCTTAGGTGGGTTGATCCTGAGGGGCTGGTGTGTCTTTCATAGGATGATCAATCACTGGAGGAACTGTTGGCGCATCTGGTTTCCTCTTCACTGGTGTCCAGCGTTGGGCCGGTGGTCGACGTGGAGGCGGTGGAGGTGGTGGCGGTATCGTCGCATACAGCCACTTCTGCAAAAGCTCATTACAGAAGAACAAGCAGGATTTGTGAAGGGACGAGACATTTCAGACCAGATTCTTCTGGCTCGCGAGATGGTTCACTTACAACAAACGAAAGTCAGAGGTTCAAACGCAATAATCAAACTGGACATGATGAAGGCTTTCGACAGAGTTAACTGGACTTTTCTTGCGAAACTTCTCGAAAAATTTGGATTCTCCAGCAGATTCAGCAACCTTATATTTAATCATCTTCGAGGCACGTACATTTCCATCTTGATCAATGGTGTCCCTGCGGGTTTTTTCCAGCCATCTCGAGGGGTTAAACAAGGAGACCCTTTGTCACCAATTTTGTTCATCCTAGCTTCAGAGGCATTTTCAAGGGGCCTAAATTCCTTAGTCACGCGGGGGGTCATACAGCCATTTCTTGTAGGAAGATCTAAAACTATTTCACATTTGGCATTTGCCGATGATCTTCTGGTATTCATTAATGGTGGATTACATAACTTGGTCAAATTCAGACACTTCTTGGAGCTATATCAACAGGCATCTGGACAAGCAGTGAATTTTCAAAAGAGTCATTTTGTGCCAGCCGCATATCTATCGTCTGCACAGATTCGCAGAATGGAACACCGCCTTCATATGACATCCATATCCTTGCCATTTAAATACTTAGGGGTCCAATTACACAGAGGCATAGAAAGGGTCTCACATTTCACAAGTCTGCTCTCGTCAGTTCAAGCTAAATTACATATGTGGCAGAATAAATTCCTTAATCATGCGGGCCGCTTGATTTTAATCAAACATGTCTTGGCTTCCATCCCCTTACATATACTGTCAACTTGCAAGTTGCCACAAAGCTTACTTCGTGCTATCATGAGATGGATGGTCAAGTTCTTCTGGGGAAGCACTCCAGATCACACTAGACATTCTTGGATTTCAAGTGAGTTGCTCTTCGGGCCAACAGCTGAGGGTGGTCTTGGCCTAAGGAAACTTGAGGATCTTCAAACAGCTTACTCATGCAGAATATGGTGGAAATATCAACAAAACAATTCTTTGTGGAGTAAATTTCTTCATTCCCGATATGCAAATAGAAATTCATATGATATGCGGATAACTGATTCACCAGTTTGGAAAAGAATATGCAGAATCCATCAATTTTGTGCTCATAGTATAGACGCAGAGCATTACACTATACGAGAAGCGTATGAACAAGTACGCCATCCCCGGACTCTTCGTCTCTCATACAAGTACATTTGGAATAAGCATATACCTCCAAATATTCGACTATTCTTATGGAGATTGTCTCAAAAAGCAGTACCATTACCAGAGACTCTACAAAGATTTGTTTATATTCATCCGACTAGATGTCCATTTTGCTTACGGTCACAAATCTCATCCGATCATGTGTTCTTGGGATGTTCTGAAGTTCAAGATATTTGGCAAATCTTTGCTGCGTATCTGGATGGCCCAATCATCAATGCACAAACAACACAGCAACAGCTCATGAAATGGTGGCTGTCAACCAAAGGTACAACGCTTAAAGGAATATTGCGAATAGTTGCACCAGCTTACATTGTTTGGGAATTATGGAAGTGTTATACTTCCATCATGTATGGGGATGGATTATGGAGAAAAATCTTCGGTGGTGGAAGCCATACGACGAGGAATTTACGATTGGATATCTGCTCAAAAAAGGCAAAAAATTCGCACGAGCTGACTCTGGACTTATAGCTGTCGGATTAAGCCCACACCTCCAAGTTTCAAGATGCAGACTAGTTTAAATGGACTCACCCTCCACCAGGAAGGTTAAAATTAAACACTGATGCAGCACATGGGAAGTACTCAGCCGCTTGCAGGAGCAATATTACGAGACTGCAATGGAACATTCTTAGGAGCAATATCATTCCACCTCCCGCTTTCTTCGCCAGCAGAGGCAGAGATTCAAGCTGCATATATTAGCTACATATACTTTGCTATGCATTGGGGTCCTATTGATATTGAGGTGGATGCACAGGGAAGTAATTCCACAGATTATGAACCCATGTCAAAGGCACACTTCCATCTTCAGGAATCTATTAATTTCGATGGGATCAGAGATAGCGTACACTCCTAGAGAGGCAAATCGACCAGCTCACTTTCTAGCTCAACATGGTCAAGCTCATCAACATCTTGCAATATTCACAACAGAAGCAGCACTTCCTCCACTAGTTCGAGCTAGCTATCGTACTGAAAACACCCCACATATAAGACATGGAACCAACTCTTAAACAGTGTTGTTGCCCGTATCATCAGATATGGGCAACGCTGTGGTATGCCTCCTTCTTCACATTATTCTTCATTGCGTCATAATTTTTGAGCACCCATGCTATATATCGTTACCCATATTGATTAATATGGGTAACCAGGGTAATTTTTGCACTGCTGAAATTGCTGTTTTTGGATTCAACTCACATACTATTGATGCTGCATATTACAGTCTATCACAATTTACTAACCATATGATGTGTTTGTGCATGGAATTTGGGGAGCACCAACAACAATGGCACTTCATATTTCGGTGGATCAAGCAGAGAACACGGGCTATTTACTTTCAACTACTGGACACTCCAACAATATCTGGAACATGCTCATGTATTGACGCCAATCATGTAAATATGTACGCTTTTTCCTTCGCCAAGGTTTTATCCACAAGGGTGGTTTTACTTGGCAAGGTTTTAATGCGGCATATCATATATGATTGGAGACTTCAAATCATATGTTCGTTATATTTTCATTTTGCATACATAGACAAACGTTGTAATACGGTTTCCCTCCACCATAAGTGAGGCATAATAAAAATTTCTCTTTGGTTTTAAAAAAAATGTATATGTATATATGTAAAGAAAATTTACCAGCTTGTTGTAACATACTAACCTAAAAAAATAATATGCACAATGTATACTTACTACAAAGATGTGTGCACCCTTACAGCAGTATGACTCTGTGAGCTGTAATGAACCAACCAACTTATTAAACCATATAATGTGATCAACACACAAAACACAAACAGTATAAGTGCGAAAGACAAATAATAAATGTTTATATACACATATACTTATACATACAAAGCTACTACATGAAAATACGAAGTAATAGATAAAAGGTCACAATATATATAGAATACAATAACAACATAGGAGTAGTGAACATACAAAAGATATATAATAAAACAGAAGTATATGTGCTAAAAAAACCAATATACAAAAAAAACACTCAGTCTCTTACAACTATAAAGAGGCATAAAGACAAACACAATTTGTTACAACCTTAATGATATAACGTAAATAAGTCGATTTAAGGAAACATACAAATAGATACACGAAACAAAAATAACTAAACGACGCTAAATAAATGTGCACAAGTATACATACAACTATTTCAATGACACCACAATGTAACTAATACAACAAATTAGTAATAAATATCATATATATAACGACAACAAACAACACGATACAATAACACAAATACTTTTCATACAAGTCATGGGTTACAAAATAGGGATACATCTACCGGTTTTAAAACAAATCATTAACATACACAATTAAAAGCATGCTAATTACGAGTTAGTAACGACACAGTATTGCATGATAGCATAGTAATAGATTAAAGTATAAATAACTTAGTAACAGAAACAAAGGAAATTAATTCTCATACATGAACACCCAAATAAATTATATATCTACATTACAGTAAAATATATGCATTTATGCATTTCCTTCAGAATTATATATATAACAATATTTATACAACAATAAGATAAGCTATACGGAAAAAGAAGATAGAGTACAAGTAAACCAAATATATTTTTTTAGTAAAAGACGGGCGGTACCGTCTAGCGTTTTATTAATATTGCCCTCACTTGTGGCGGAGGAATACCATGGTTACATGGACTGTAGGAGACTCTCCTACTAGATAATAATCGAAATCTATAAACTGTACATTAGGTCCTGTGTAAGAAGAATAATAGCTAGCGTATAAAAAGACCAACGTTTTAGAAAGCTGTAAAGCAAATAAAAATCTAAAAACAATTGTATATTTATGCAGCGGCGCAGTTCTTGATCGAGCTAGTCTTGTTCGCGGTGGAGGTGTCTCTGTCGGATAATTAGGCTCCCCAATGCAGGCCAGCAGCATTCCATAGTTTGAGGTCCTCAAAAAACAATAAATCATAAAACAATGAAATATGAATTCAAAGGATATAATACCACTGTTGGAGGACGTACCCATGTTGCCTGTATTTATGAAGAATATAGGCAACTTCCAA
>AP025059.1:20786221-20807486 GCA_036186865.1 Eustoma russellianum
AAGAAAGAAGATGTAGAAGAAGAAGGCTAGAACACTTTTGATCCTTAAACTTGCAACTCTTGTTCTTGTACTTGTTTTGCTCTTCTTCCTTCCTTTTTAACATGTAATGGCCGACCCCTATTGCTCTTTCCCCTCTTGAAAATTGTCTTCTAAGTCCTTGGGAGAATGTAAGACATCATTGTGACATGGTCTTGCTTACTTGTCACCTTCTCATTGGATGATCACTTAAGCTTTTGCTTACTTGGCACTCATTGATTGGTTGGATGTTGTCATCATTTGATGACTAGGAAAATCTGAGAATAACACTTAAAACATGTGCCAAAATCATCATAAAATAATTGCCATAATTCACAAGATCATCACATAAATTAAGCAAGACAATTTTCTCCAAAATATGATGAAAATTTCGGCCATTATGTCTCTTGCACATGCTGAAATTTCAGCATGTGTAACATTCACTTTTTGTTCAAAATATTGCCTATTTTGCATTGATTTAATCCAAGAAATCAAATGATAATTCAATCACCATTTAGTATGCAATATTGTCATCTTTTATGGAATAAAAATTAGTCACTAATAAGGCCTTAAAAACGCCTAGATGCATTGCACACATGCTGAAATTTTCAGCTTGTGTGATATCCAAGAATATCACTTTCTTTATTCCATAAAATATTTAAAACACTTCCAAATTGTCTTATAATTAATCCATCTTAATCAAGACACAAAATATGAACCATTAAAGTGAGAAAATCGCCCATGTTAATGCACACATGCTGAAATTTTCAGCATGTGTTACAAATGTGACATTGTTTGAAATGTTACCTTGTGTAGCTCCTTCCTTTATGTCACCAACATTGTATGATTGATTCTTGACCAATCAATATGCCAACAAGGCTCCACATATGCTCCATCTCAGCTGTAAGGGCGTGTATACATGTATATGCATGTGCTGAATTTCATTTTTGCTAACTTTGTAAAATAGTGCACATTTCAATAACACACATGTTATATTCCAATCAGCCCTTAATTTTATTTTCTAGAACACTTTAAGATGTATATCATATGTAAAAAGTGTCTAGATACGTGTCACATGATGTACCAAAAACGTTCCATGTGTTATGTGCGTAGAAAACCGAATTTTCGATATTTATCGATTACCCGATTTTTCTCTAATTTAAATTCCAACTTTTGCACATGTTATATATAATGTTATACATAATATATTATATATACTTTAAATCTCAGCACTTGGCTGATTTAAAGTGGTACCATAAACATGTGACAAAATTAAAATTGGAATCTTCACATTTTGGCCTAAATGTGGGATGATTTGTGTGTGCCAACATGGAAAGTATTTTTGGCTGATCATACCATGTGTAGCACGAAATTTTCATCAATTTTTGATGTATATGGGCTGGCCATTTATTTATGGCAAGTACGTGACACGTTGGCAAAGTTTCAGTATTCGCCCGATACGACAAATTTCGGTTTAGAACCTTTTATCGTGTCGTATTTAATTTGTCATCACCATATCTTATATCATATGATATAAGACCTGAATATACTCATAAATATGAGTTAAGTATAGTGGTGTGACGTTAACGTACGTACGTAAAATAAATAACGTGTCGGTAGTACGTTGGAATACATGTGTATGTGCCTTTTTCAAAAAATCTGAAAATATATATTTATATATGTATAGGCGTGTATATATATTAATGAGGGGAGGAGGAGAAAACTTTCCTTCCTTAGCCTTGTTGCCTTTGTGCCTTTTCCAAATGTGGCTTCCTTTAATGAACTACTTAGTTTAATAAACTAAGTACTTCACTTAATGAACTAGTTTAGTTCATTAATAATGGCACCTGAAAATAGTATAAACACAACAAATGTTTGCCATATGATGTAAGCTTTAACGCTTCATGGCTCGTTAGTCCGGCAACATTATATATAAGCTAAATAAGGCAAGTAATAGCAAAGTATCATACATGTACACGTTTGTATATATATCATGCATGTTTTATCTTATGCTCGTTTTTGTGCACATTTAAATCATGTATTTGAAAATCACTCAAACCCCTTTTTCTCGACATATATTTGTTCTCGAGCGCGCTCAAACAAATGTCTGTACGAGAATGAATTTTCGCCAAAGCGTATAGAAGTATATTCCTTCCAAATGACCCAAATTACAAGAGTTTGGACAGTGGCTCGTAGCTGGCCAATCATAGTGGTAGCCGAAGATGTACGCCACCACCGAATGAGATATGCTTGGATTGTGGATCGCCGAGGAAAAGGCCCCGCTAATAGAATAGACATTTCTTGCCAGAGCGAAAAAATATTCGGACAGTTGAGGAAAATGTGGTCTTGATTGTCCGAGTGAGTCTTGCAAAAGACACATTGCGATGGATAGATAAGTTGCCATGCCCGCAAATTATCTACCAGAGGTAATGCATGCATCCAAAGTTTCCATAAGAAAGTTTTTGCCCCATAAGGCAATGTCGGCCACCAAATATACTTGTGGCAATCAAAAGTGGTCAAATGGACACATAATTGGTTATAGGCCGACCGTAGTGAAAATTGGCCCTCCGAGTCGGCGGTGCAGGAAACGCCCCTCAGGTGATATGTAACCTGTTGATCCATGTATGAGTGTACTCTACAAATACGCTTCCATGTTGGTGAATCGTACAAGAGTGCCGAGATTGTACCCGGTCGTCCATTACCTTGCTCTACTGTAAGTTGCCCAAAGACTGTTGGAAGTATGATAACGCCACCATAAAAGGCCGTCATAAGCCTGCTGCAATAGGATTAGATTACGAATGCCCAATCCCCCATACTCACAGAACAACAGACAGAATCCCAAGCTCGCCAATGACGCCGTCCGTTCCATAGGTAATTTTCCATTCATCGTATTTCTTGTATTACACTTTTTGGTAGCTTCGAGCTTTCCATAATATGCAGTGGCAGAGATCCTAGAACATGCCGAATTAAACCAATCTTCCCACGAATGATAGCAGTTTGGAAGCCCAGGAATTCAGTTTTGCGTCTACATGAGCAAGCAAAGATGTGCAATAAGAGGCCCGATGATACCTTTATATAAATATGAGCCCAAGTATTTCATGGGCAAATGCGATAACCGCATGCCTAGTACATATGATGCTCGAGTTCCCGAAACATTTGCGCTTACCCACCACCTGACTTTTGAGGAAGTTGACTAATTGTCCTGAGGCATGTTGATAATCATCTAAAAATGTTCTGAATCGCCGCAGATTAGTCATTGAGCCAATTAAGGAAGATGACCTAAATCATCAGCGAACCCTAGAAGTGATATTTGAGGTACCCTTCCCGCATTGAAACCAACAAGTGTGCCATTCTGCATCAATGAGTTAAGGCCACGAGAGAAGCCTTTGGCCGCAAGGAATAAATAGTAACGGGGATAAAGGATCTCCTGTTTAACCCCTCTTGAGACTGGAAAAAACCCTACTGGTTTTCCATTAATGAGGACGGAGCACTGTGTAGCAGATAAATTGTTTAATATAATACGAACAATCTTGCATTAAAGCCCATTTCATATGACCTGGCGTAGATAGGACCAATTTACTCTTCAAAGGCTTTAGCCAATAGCAAGTTTGAAAATAACATGACCACCACATACCGGTCTGTCCAAAATATGAAACCATTTCTGAGCCAATATAACTTGTTCAGTTATATCTCTGCCTTTCAATAAAGCCCGATTGCTCTTGGGAGATTAGGTCTGGAAGATATTTTGCCAAACGTGTAGTAATTAATCGAGTTATCACTTTGGCCAAGAATTTGTCAAGCAAATGGGTCGATAGTCAGAGAATGTTTGAGGATTTATACCTTCGGTATTAAAATAATGAGCGATGCTGCTACTTGTCGGGGGGTGGTGGAATGCCCAAGAAAAATTCTTGCATAGCTTTATGCACATCCTTGCTGTATAAGCGCCAGAAATGACGATTATAAAAGATCCTGTAAATCCATCTGTCCAGCTGCACTCGTGGGAATCAAATCCCATACAATGTTTTCACCTCTGATATATCCGGCATAAGACATCAATGTTACGTTGTCTTCTTTGAGAGTATGGATGGAATTGTAGGACACTATAGAATTATCGGAGGCAACTTCTTCTGCGTGAACAATGCCTGGAAAAAACGTACTACCTCCGCTTCTATATCTGTTGCAGAAACACATGCTTCCCCATCTGGCTTTAGGATTCGATGGATCATCTGTCTGCTACGGTCTTCTCTTTCACAGTTTGATGGAAGAATTTTGTGTTTGCGTCACCTTCCTGTAGCCATTTGACATTTGCTTTTTTTGTTTCCAATATAATCTAACCCTTGCTTGAGCTAAACCGCAATGTAGCCAGCTGTGATGATACGCAGTCCGTGTGTCCTCCGTAGGAGAAGAATCGTATGCTGCTTCACATCGGAGCGTGGATGCCTCAGCCACTGCATCAAATACATTCCCAAAGACTTCCTTATTCCATCTTCGTAATTGCTTCTTAAGCTGATTAATTTAAGATAAAAAGCCACGCATGCCTCCAACAGTAGAGAAAGACTGCGAGTGATGATAAAAGAAGCTGTCGAATCTGCATGTGTGGTCCATACATCGAGATATCGAAATGCAGGTGCCGTGGGATTAGAATCTAATGTACACTCAAGAAATAAGGGGCATGATCAGAAGTAGCCCTACTGAGATGTTGATAAGACACCAAAGAGAAGAGGTCATAATAATCTGCTGAACACAAGAATCAATCCAAACGTCGCCATACCCGTCCGAGACCTCGACCATCACTCCAACGTAAATGGTGAGCCTTGAAAAACAATTCTTTGAAGGGAGCATGCATCGACAAAGTCTTTAAAAATCATCAAGAGAGCGTAAGGATGGCGCGGAACGTCTTTTATTGCTCATCCAATGATAGAAATGTATTGAAATCGCCACCAATCAACCATGGGATGTCTAGAGTATTATGCATATGCACAAGATCAGCCCACAACGGTCTACGTGCTGTCACTATATGCAATCCATAAACGAAGGTAGTCCAAAAAGAGTCACCTGACGCAAAACACACTTAAACCGCATAGAATGGTTTTTGTTCTCCTTGACGTTCACATTCTAGAGAAATACCGCACTGTGCCACATAATCCAGATATGTTCATTACAAGCTGATATAGCATGTGAGAATCCAAACTTCAGACGATATTGCGTTAATGTTGAAGTATTTGATTTGGGCTCAATAATCACCAAAACATGCACATGATAACGTCGTGTTTAAAGCCAAAACCCTACCAACAGATGTACGGAGCCATCTAACATTCCACATCAAAATCTTCATTGATCAGATAATACTTCTAATGAGTTAGAAAGGGCAGCCCTAGAACGAGTAAGCGGAGGGGATAAAGGATTTACCAAACGATTTTGACGTCGTAACAAGCGTAGCGGAACTTGAAAATCTCTTGCCTCAACAGACGTAGGAGGGTGTTAAATGAGATGATCCTGGGAGGCAAGGTCGATCACAATGGCCTGAACTAAATTAGCAGTATATTCCATAATATCCTCATCTGTAGGGATGGAAGGGGCTCATGCTGAGACCTATCAATCTCAACCTCACCATCGGAAAAAATATAAAGTGCAGAATTTTCCGGCAAGTATGCTAATAAACAATCATCTATACCGCGGTGACGTGCCACATTCGGCGAGGAAGAAACAGCGGCCTCTGTGAAAAGATCTGGCGATCCTAACAAGGCTGAAGGGGGATGATCCTTTGCGAGATTATTCTCTGCATGTTGTAAAAACTTTTTGGAGGTCCAACATTTTGATGTTGCATCCTTTGATTTTGGCGTATTGGCTGATTTTATTGGGGGTGGCTCAACTGGTGCTGGGACAGTCTCTTTACCACAATCTGCTACCTTGTGTCCCAGCCGAAAACATGATGTGCAATAGGAAGGTAGGTCTTCATACACAACAGGTTGAGTGATAGTCCGAGATGAAACTTGTATATGCACTCGGGATGGGAGTTCCTGAGAAATATCAATTTTAACACATTTACGTGTCGTTGAAGGACGCAAAACTAAGGCTGTAGCTGCATCAAGTTTCATCAGAGTGCCCAGCATGCGGCCTATTTGAAAAAGTGCGTCCTTTTGATGAAAATGCACAGGCAATCCTGGCAGTGATACCCAAATAGGAACAATTGGCACTTCAATTTTTGGATCAAAATCGGGTGTCCATTTTGTCACTCGAATATATTTCCTACTATAGTCCAACTTTGGCGAGCAAAACATCGCAGATAATCTGTTTCCAAAAGGATCCAACCAGTAAATGACGATACGGCACTGCCAATGTTGCGATTTCATCATCGGAAAATTGGATCATCCGATCGCCTTTATAGCGATGGATTGGTTTGTCTGTGATCTGCACGGCAGATTTAGAAAAAAAATGAAGCATACGATTTTTTCAGTCACAGTCGGCTGAGCGGGAAGATTATCAGCAGATGTATTGTCCATTGTATCCGGATGGGCAGTAATGGGCGGAATTGATGTAGAAGATAACGGCGGCCGTCGGCCGCCGATCGGGGGAACTGCAGTGAGGGTGGCCATTGGAGTCGCCAGAGAGAAAAATCGACCGCAAACATATATATTATGCCAAATATATATATATATATATATATATATATATATATATATATATATATATATAATTATCATTAACGACTAACATAAGTACAGAAAGAGAGATCAAGATAAACAAAGACTAAATTGAACACACATAGCGTGTGTACCGCTTAAGACTCAACTAACAAACAATATAAACATGATACGCAACATATTATATGTCTATACCAAACATGTTTAACGACTTAACAATTAAAATGACAAAACATATTAAACTCGTGTATGCTGATATATGTAAAGGACGGAACTACGTTCGAGAACTGCAATTCATCCCCAACCCGATAGGCGGTCGGAGATGACGATTAAGACTCTTAAGGGCATGTTGAGGGCTTGCGCACTGGAGCTCAGAGGGAACTGGATGGAATGATCAAGTTAATTGAGTTCTCCTACAACAATAGCTACTATAGTGCCACCAGCATGGCACCCTTTGAGACGCTCTATGAACGTAAGTGCATGTCCCCCTGTTCATTGGGATGAGGTTGGCGAGTGTACTATTACCGATCCTGAGTTGGTTGAACAAACTAGAGAAAAAGTAAAGTTGATACGTGATAGGCTTAAGGTTGCGCAAGACACAAGCAAAAGTTGGGCAGATTCAATGAGGCGTCCTTGAGAGTTCGATGTGTGCGAGAAGGTTTACTGGAGAGTGTCACCTCTGAAGGGGATTTCATGATTAATTTTGAAGGGTAAGCTGAGGCCTCGCTACATTGGTCCATATGAGGTGCTCGAGAGGGTCGGTACCTTGGCCTATCGATTAGCGTTACCCCCTGCATTGGCTCAGGTTCACACAAATTTTATGCTTCTCAGTAGAGGATATATGTTCCAGATCCGAGCCATGTTCTTAGATGGGCCACCATTGAGAATTCGACCGGACACGACCTATGAAGAGACTCATATCAGGATCATGGATCGCAAGGACCAGGTATTGAGACACCGGGTCACCTCTTATGTTAAAGTCCAGTGGACAAATCACATCGAGCGCGAGGCGACCTGGGAGCTCGAGGAGCAGTTGCAAGAGAGATATCCACAGCTCTTTGAATAAGGTACGTCAAGTTTCGATGACGAAACTTTTTGTAAGGTGGGTAGGATGTTACAGCCGTTATTTTTTAAATAATAATAATAATAATAATAATAATAATAATAATAATAATAATAATAATAAGAATAAGAATAATAATAATAATAATAATAATAATAATAATAATAATAATAATAATAATAATAATAATAATAATAATAATAATAATAATAATAATAATAATAATAATAATAATAATAATAATAATAATAATAATAATACTAATAATAATAATAATAATAATAATAATAATAATAGAGGGTAAAGATAAAATGTAAGGAAGGAAAAATCATCTAATTTAAATCATTCAAGATAACTACCTTATCCTATTCCCATAAATTATTCCATCAAATTCCTAAAATCTCTCTCCTAACCAAAATAAACTCTCCCAAACCCCATACCCTAGTAAGCGGCGCATTCTTGAGAGGAAAAAAAAGAAAAAGAACGGCAGTGAGGAGAGGGAAAAAGAAAGAAAAAAGGGAGAAGAAGAAGAAGGCTAGCGCGGTCTCTAATCCGACATCTAATCCGTATACATCACTCGTTTTAGCGTCAATGAAAGTAGCTGCTCAAAGGAATACGATTCAAGCATTGCCCTAATGTATATACTATGTGTTTTGTTGCCTTCAGTTGTTTAAATGAGAGCATATTAATTGATTTTGCATGTGTTTGGTGGGATTTAAATTGTTTATATGAAGGTATGATTGGATTTGTTGAAAAGGCATGTTCTTTGTGTACGTGGAAGCTGTTTTCTATATATGTGTTGTTGAATTGATAAAAAGGGTTAGGATTGGAATCAAAATGATACAACTTCCTCAAGATTAGGCTCCTTAATGGGTCTGATGGACGCGTTTCAAGGGGACGCGTGGGGCCCACGCGCGGCCCCTGACGGTGCGTTCAGACAGGTGCTGATGTGTCTACTTCCAAAAGATGCGTCTCGTTATATTGAGTCCAACGCAACTGGTTTGAGGTCAATCGGAGTTAAAACGAAAATTTTATTGAGGTTAGAAGAAAATAAGAAAAAAAGAAAAAAAAATTATAAAATCCAGGTCAAGCGGGCCGGTTTGTAGAGAAAAAAGAGTTTGAGTGATTTTCAAATACATGATATAATATGCACAAAAACGAACATAGCATAAACGTGCATGATATATATACATGTATGCATGATATCTTGCCATTACTTGCCTTATTTGGCTTATATATTATGTTGCCGTACTGACGAGCCCTGAAGCGTTAAAGCTTACATCATATGGAAAACATTTGTTGTGTTTATACTATTTTCAGGTGCCATCATTAATGAACTAAACTAGTTCATTAAGTGAGGTACTTAGTTTAATAAACTAAGTAGTTCATTAAAGAAAGCCATATTTGGAAAAGGCACAAAGGCAACAAAGCTAAGGAAGGAAAGTTTTCTCCTCCTCCCCTTCTTAATTACACACGCAATGTACACATATATTACACATATTTTCAGATATTTTTAACAAGGCACATACACATGTATTCCAACGTACTACCGACACGTTATATATTTTACGTACGTACGTTAACGTCACACCACTATACTTAACTCATATTTATGAGTATATTCAGATCTTATATCATATGATATAAGATATGGTGATGATAAATCAAATACGACACGATAAAAGGTTCTAAACCGAAATTTGTCGTATCGGGGGAATACCGAAACTTCGCCAACGTGTCACGTACTTGCCATAAATAAATGGCCAACCCCTATACATCAAAAATTGATGTAAATTTCGTGCACATCACTGAAAAATCAGGCAAAAATACTTTCCATGTTGGCACACACAAATTACTCCACATTAAGGCCAAAATGTGAAGATTCCAAGTTTAATTTTGTCACATGTTAATGGTACCACTTTAAACCAGCCAAGTGCTGAGATTTAAAGTATATATTATATATATTATGTATAACATAATATATATAACATGTGCAAATTTATCTCTCATACAATGTTGGTGAATTTAAGAGAGAAGCTACAAATGGTAAGAATTCAAAATTTATCTCTCTTATATCACATGCTGAAAATTTCAGCATGCTACAAACAAGCTGGCCGATTTTGTCAATTAAATGAGTTATAACTTGTCATCTTTTATTATGTGATTGATTGGAAGAAGAAATGGAAATGATTTGAATATTATTTAAATTAATAAAGAGTGATATTTTATATATCACACATGCTGAAAATTTTTCAGCATGTGTACAACTTGTGGTGGCCGAATTATTGGTCCAAATTGTGTCCAAGTTCATTTCTTATGTGATAACAATACTTACCATAACTTGGTGATTCAATTTTTAAAGAAAAATCAAGGTAAATTGGGCATTATTTTGAAAGAAATGGAATGATGCACATGCTGAATTTTCAGCATGGCAAGACTACTAGTTGGCCGAAATTATGCCTTGTTTGGGAAGGATTTTTAGTCTTGCAATTTATGTGAATATCTTATGATTTATGGAAGTTATTTTGTGATGATTTTTGGCACATGTTTAAGTGAAATTCTCAGATTTTTCCAAGTCATCAATGATGACAACATTCATCCAATGAGAAGGTGCCAAGTTACTGAAGACTAAATGATCATCCAATAAAAAGATGCCAAGTAAGCAAGACATTGTCACAATGATGTCTTACACTCTCTCAAGGACTTAAAAGATAATTTTCAAGAGGGGGAGACACCACCTAGGGGACGGCCTGCACACATTAAAAGGAAAGAGAAGAGAGCAAACAAAGCAAGAACAAGAATTGCAAAATCAAAGTGATCAAAAGCCTAGTTCTTCTTCTTCTACATTCTCTTTCTTTCTTTCTTCTTGTAAGCCTATTGTATTCGTATCTTTCAATCTTGAATAGGCTTGATATAGACCACCACATATTCCATATCTTTGTAAAAGATTGATCAAGGTGTGATCAATCTTCATTCTTGCGAGGTGGTGGTGTTCGTGCAAATTGTACTAACAATACAAGGTTTGTAAAGGGTTGGAGTTAGGTGTAACTCTATCAACCCTGCGGTAAGGTGTACTGCGTGTGTGTGATTAGTGTGAACCAAGGAAGGTGTTCCTTGAAGACTGGAGTAGGTTGTTTATAACCGAACCAGTATAAAATTCTTCGTGCCATTTACTTTCTGCATCTACTTTTCAGTTACTGCACTATTTACCCTTCTTGTTCGTATCCGTAAAAATAGTAAACGATTTTCAAAAATCACAAAATTTTTCAGAAATATACTTACACGTTCTAGGGTTAATTTGGCACAAGTTTCAACCCATTGGGATAAGTATAAGTCGATCAAACATCAAAAGTTCTGAGACTAGTGCAGTATGAATTTCAGACTTGCAAAGGTTGAGACTTTGATTGTGGTTGACCTACTTCCCAAAAGAATTTTCCAAAACTGTTTCAACCCAATTAAATATAGTGTATAAGGAGTTAGTGGTCAAATTTTCAGAGCATTTGGACATACACACAAATAGGAATTCATTTTTCAAAACCATCTACCGTTTCTGGCAGATTCGCACAATCTGATTACCAACGGTTTTTGAAGGGGTTAAAGGTTGAATTTTAATTTGAAATTTTTAGGGGACCCTCATAACATCTGAGGCTAAGTTCTCTCAAAATTTCAGAATTTTTTGAGACCTCTAACCTAGTTTTAAAAACGTTTTAAAACAGGTCCTGAAAACAGAATCTGTTTTCAGAAGTTGAATTGATCAAGGTTAAAGAAATTTTAAAAACCACACTTTCCGCACCACCTATTCAACCCCCCCTTTTCTAGTGGTGCCTTGCAGATCCTACACGGTTGACCCAGTTGACCCGGTTCTCTGGCCAGACCGGAAATTGTAAAAAAAAAGGAAAATGTGATGGACTGGACCTGGCTGCCGGACCAGGCCGGATGGCCAGCGGATCGGACCAGGACAGTAGGCCGGCCCAAATCAAAAATAAAAAAATTCTGAAAATTAATTTGTGAAATAAATAAACAATAAATAATTAATTAAAGTTAGTTTAAAATTCCAGAAAAATATATTTAATTATTAGAAAATTCTAATAAATTCCAGAAAATATAAAAAGTTAAAATTAAATTATTTCCACTTAATTTCTGAATTTTGATAAATGTAAGTAATTAAAAATAATTAGTAATAAATGGAATTAAATAAGGAAAAATTAGTAAAAAATTCTAGAAAATTAATACAAGCTAAGGACAAATAGCGGTGATGCTAAATAACAACTTTTCAATATTCGTAAAATTTACGAAACAAAATATTGAGTGCCGGAGTTGGTGAGGATGGCCGTACGGTCCTTAGACGACTTTGTTGTTGCATTCATGGCACGTGCATTTGCATTTGAAGTGGGTTGAGATGTACGGGTCTCAGACGCTCGAGCGGAGTGGATCATGGTGTACGGGCCATGGGTACTCGGTTATGGTGGATCATGGTGTACGGGCCATGGGTATCGGTTATGGTGGATCATGGTGTAGGGGCCATGGGCATCGGTTATGGTGGATCATGGCGTACGGTCTACGGACATCGGTCGGGGTGGATCGTGGTATACGAGCAACGAGCATCCGTCAGGGTAGATTGTAGTGAACGGGCTACAGGTATCCAGTCAATCCCGAGATCATGCATTGCATATAGGTCTAGGGGTATATTGCATGACATGATTCTTGTTGCGTGTGACACGTGGATTAAGCATGCATCACGTACTTGCGCATTTTATGTGGAGCGTTTTACTTACCGTATTTATTTTATCTTATGCATGTTATAGCGTGTTTATGTGCTATGTGGTTATATCATTTCGGTATGTATGTTTTGTATTTGTTTGAGGCGGGCATGTAATAGGCGATTTCTGTCACTCACCACTACTTCCTAAATGAGCCAGATGAGGACTACGGGCACATCTTTGTTGAGGACGGGACGGACATAGCTGAGTAGATTGGTCGATAGCTGCAGCTAGGATACGAGGGGGGACTCTACAGCTGATTTTTCGTAGTTATCTTTTAGGGATTTTCACAGACTTCTTTATTACTTTTATTATCAGAATTTTTATTCAGTAATGTAATGCCGAATATTGGAGTTAATTTAAGTTATGATTTACGTTTTCGAAAAAAAAAATTCTGTGTCATTTCTGGCGTGTAAGAGATTGATTTGACGCCTTGTATTCTCTTTAACGAGATACGACGGGTGCACTGTTCCCGATGCTAGGGTTCGGGAGCGGTGCTCTACATCAATATTCTTATTTCTATGATTCTTAGATGAAGTAGGCTTAGATTTGTTTTTAAAAGACTTTCTCATAAACTTTCTTTGTTAAAACCCCCCCCCCCCCCCCCCAAACTTTTGGAAGATAAAATAAAGGGACCTATTATGCTGAGCGATGCATATAGATCCGAGGGAACTGGTATAAATCTCATTGTGACAATTTTGAAATGTTCTGTAAACACTGAGCTCAAAGACAAAAAGTAGAAATTTGCAACTTTGTCAATGAGAAGGAAGAAAACATGGAATCTGCAAGCTCTAAGGTGGGAGAGAATAACAGAAGCAAAACAAGAAAAGGCAAAACAGGAATCTCATGAGAAAGTTTTGATGAGGGAGTGGGTTCTCCTCCCACCTGTACCAGAGGCCTCTTAGCCAGGTGGGATGTAAATCGAGGGATGTGCTCCACCGGCAGTCCTGCAAAGGGAGAGGACACACGAGACTCAACCAACCCAGAGGCAATTCTTGTAATATTTCAATAAGGATTGTCTCCACACGGACTCGAACTCGGGACGTCGGGGTTCTAACCCCAATTATCTTTGCTACTTACCACTGGACTATTGCCATGGGGCATCTCATGAGAAAGTTGGGAGTGAAGAAGAGGGTTCATTTTCAATTTTTCCTTTTCCCGTTGAATTCTTGGACGCCTTTTTAGCAGCGTGAAAGAGAAAAGGGAAAAAAGAAAAGAAAAACCAAGCGAAAGTAATTTGCAACTTTTTCTCTGCATAATCTGAAACATCCCAAAAGCAATGTCCCCTCCATTCTCGAGAATAGGATCACCTCACCGCAAGGGTGCTGCCACATAGCCGCGCGACACGTAGAAGCAAAAGGTGGTAAGGCTAGATGAGGCTATTACTGCCACTTGTCGCGTGGTCACAAAAGGAGTGAGGAGATCCAACCTTCTCCATTCCTGTCTACTATTTTGGATTCTAGTGAAGTATTCCCAGCTTTCACGTTCAATTGTTAAGTCCCTTTGTTCAATCGTCTTCTCTACTTCTTGAATTCAGTCTTTCAGTTTTTTTTTTTTTTTTGAATCCCAGAATCTTGAGCTCCCAAAAGATCATTACTTTGAAGCTGAATCAAGAAAATTTTCAGTTGGGTTTTGTTAGATGGTTGGAAAAATTATGAGGGCAGGGTTAAGTACGATTCTGCAGACACTGACCGCAGAAGCAGCAAGTGTGCCTAATCAATCAATTTCAGAAGCTGCAAAACGGAATCACGGCCGCACGACGCTGTTGCATGTGGCGGCGACGCTTTTGGGTTCCCCATCTGGGTTTCTCAGGAAAGCATGTATTCGTTCAAATCCCAATTCTTCTCATCCTCTCCAGTGTCGTGCTTTAGAACTCTGCTCTAGTGTTTCCCTTCACCGTGTTCCGACGGCTTAGAACATGGCTTCGGGAGCCAAGCCTCCGATTAATAATGCGCTCAGGCTCACCAGCGGCGTGGATGTCCTGAAAATCAACAACAGCCGCATTTAGCTGTGAAGGTTGAGCTTGAGCATCTGATAATTTCGATTTTGGATGATCCAAGTGTGAGTAGACTGATGCGTGAAGTAGTTTTTCGAGCCCGGCTGTTAAGGCTATGATTGAGCAATCGTTGAATTCTAGTTCTAATTCTAATTCCTTAAAGCAGAGTCTATTACATGGGAATGGTAATCATGGAAGTGAAAGATCTGTCAAGAACTCTCTAATCATTTCAGTTGGAAAGGAGTTGCCTTTGGATCAGATAAAGGAATTAGGTAGTTTAATTGTGATAAACCAAGATTGAATCATCTGTTAGTCAATAAGCAGTCAGACTTCCGTAGGCTTGGTGTTTGGATATCATAGCACAGCAACTCAGCAATTCAGTAGCTCGGCAGCTCGGTAGTTCAGTGCCTAAATATGACAGTTTAGCCTCAGCCACACTTTAGTAGAGCAGACCAACGAGTACGCCAAGGATTTCACTTCGGCTCTAACTTCAGCATGTGGCTATACCTCGGGCCACTTCATACAGATTGCCTAATCATACACTTCGAAGAAATTCAGCTGTGTACCACAGCAAGGCATGCACTTCGGCAAGGGTCAGCTATGTACCACAGCAAGGCATGCACTTCGGCAGGGGTCAGCTGTGTACCACAGCAAGTCATGTACCCCGGCAAGGTTCAGCTGTGTACCACAGTTAATGAACCCTGCTAAGATATTATTTCATGGGACCCTCAAACAGGGATACTCCTCATAGTGACTACAGCTGGCTATCCTTCCTGAACATGCCAAAGTCATGAACAGCCGGTTACATCAACCAGGCCGACCTATTGATCACATCAATCAGGCTACTAATCACAGCAGTCCTACCGTATTCTAGGCTTCCTACCCTAAGCAAAGATCTTATCTTATTATCCACTATTTGAAGGAAAAGGCGGGAAAGTCTATAAAAGCGAGGGAACCAGAATGAAAATGTGGGGGGGAACGGAGGAGTTCAGATTTCTTCACTAAAAAGTATATTCATATCTTGTGCTCCTCGGCAAACACTGTGAGAACCTCTTAACTCGTCCCTTTACATTATAATCTCATTGAGATATGGCCCAAACTGACTTGAGCGTCGGAGGGTTTTTTCCGGGGCCAACCCCCCGGGACCTCTGACCTGTGCTACATTGTGCAGGATATTTGGCGCTATTCCAGCTACTCATTATCAATTCCAGTTGACAGATTCTTTGTGTTAACTGACGAAGTTAAATCGAGGTCACCTTGACCCTTGGTGAAGATCCGACTTCATCATTTGGCGCTAGAAGGAGGGCCCCTTTAGTCCTTTAACCCAGAAAATAGCCACTCAAAGTTTCTCTAACGATTGTTCAGAGGCCTTTCTAATCGTCTGAGGAAGCTATTGAGAGAAAGATGAGTAATAGAGATAGTCAACAACCCATGACATCTAGGAGGAGTCAAAGATCTTCTCAACAACAAGCTGATCAATACTCTACAGAGCCGGGAGAATCCTCAACCCCCGTTGCTTTCACATATGAAGAGCACATGCGAGTCATTCGCTATGTGGCTCAAAACCCGGAGGTCTTTCAAGCAGTGGTAAGGGAGATGAAGGGGAAGGCGCCTGCAGAAAAGTCCAGCGGACCCCGTCTCCATAACTCCCATCCACTGGATCACATGGAGTATTCTCCTACTCGGTCTGGTTATTGTCCCAGGCGCCAGAGAAGGCCTGTGGCCAAAAGAAAGTAGCCAGAACAAAAGCCTAGCCACCAAACCTCGAGTTATAGTCAAAAAGTTTCTCTGCCCTTCAAACATAGCAGGAAAGATGAAAATAAGGGCAAAGCACCATTGCAGGAAAGATGCGCTGTTAAGATTCGGCTGGGAGGCCGAGGGGAGGAAAAGAATTCTCTGCTGGCCTCTAAGGCTCACATCCTTTTTATATGAGGAAAAAATCTCTGGCAAAAGAACCCCAGCCCCTCGCTGGACCAATCCGTAAAAGAAACCATCAACTGTACTGCCTCTATCACCATGATATTGGACATGATACGGAAGATTGTAGACAGCTTGGGCAAGAGATTGGACGCCTTATTGAGGTAGGTCACCTGCAACGCTTCTATAATCCCAGGTCTAGGCTTCACAACAGGCTAGACTTTGGTAAACCCCCTCCAGTGGAGAGTTGTAAACCCGGATATCACCAGGGTTATCTAGGGGATACAGATTCGGATATCGATGAGGGAGGAACACGGATTTTTGAGCATATAAGGCTAATCTAATGACCGTATCAAATCGTGGTATGTTTCTTCTTGTCTTCATCCGGAATCCCCCGGCCCAGCCTTATGTCATCAAAGGATCAATCTCTTATATTTAAATGGGTCTTTTAAGTCACCACATGGTGCATAATTCATGATTGTCTATTATCCACAACGAAAATGGGGGCATACCCAGCAGGTCTGGAAGGTTGAGCAGACTCAACAACATCTTTACCCAACAGGTCTGGAAGGCTGAGCAGGTCTCAGCAGGATGGGACGGGTTTCTCGATATTCTTACTTATCTGGTCTAGAAGGTTGAGCAGGTCTCAACATCATCTTTACCCAGTATGTCTGGAAGGCTGAGCAGGTCTCAACAGGATGGGACAGGTTTCCCGATATTCTTACCCAGCAGGTCTGGAAGGTTGAGCAGGTCTCAACATCATCTTTACCCAGCAGGTCTGGAAGGCTGAGCAGGTCTCAGCAGGATGTGACAGGTTTCCCGATATTCTTACCTAGCAGGTCTGGAAGGTTGAGCAGGTCTCAACATCATCTTTACCCAGTAGGTCTGGAAGGCTGAGCAGGTCTCAGCAGGATGGGACAGGTTTCCCGATATTCTTACCCAGCAGGTCTGGAAGGTTGAGCAGGTCTCAACATCATCTTTACCCAGCAGGTCTGGGTGGCTGAGTAGGTCTCAGCGGAGCAAGTCAAGTTCCCTATATTTCTTCCCTAGCAGGTCTGGGTGGCTGAGCAGGTCTCAGCGGAACAAGACAAGTTCCCTACATTTCTTCCTCAGTAGGTCTGAGAGGCTGAGCAGGTCTCAACGGAACAAGACAAGTTCCCTACATTTCTTCCCCGGCAGGTCTGGGTGGCTGAGCAGGTCTCAGCAGAACAAGACAAGTTCCCTACATTTCTTCCCCAACAGGTATGGGAGGCTGAGCAGGTCTCAGCGGAACAAGACAAGTTCCCTACATTTCTTCCCCAGCAGGTCTGGGTGGCTGAGCAGGTCTCAGCGGAACAAGGCAAGTTCCCTACATTTCTTCCCCAGCAGGTTTGGAAGGCTGAGCAGGTCTCAGCGGAACAAGACAAGTTCCCAACGTTTTTTTTCCAGTAGGTCTGGGTGACTGAGCAGGTCTCATCGGAACAAGACAAGTTCCCAACATTTCTACCTCAGCAGGACTGGAAAGGTTGAGCAAGTCTCAGCGGAACAGGATAAGTTCCCTATATTTCTACCTCAGCAGAATTAAGAGGTTCGGCATAAGTTTGCCAACATTCCAACTCAGCAAAACTGAGAAGCCAAGCGTAAAAACAGAAGCTTGATGCTTTGATAAAGGAATTAGTGTACGAGAGATACACCTATGATAAAGACAAAGACAAATACTTGCCAACTGAGCAAGTAAAGACGAAGACAAATACTTGCCAACTGAGCAAGTAAAGACGAAGACAAATACTTGCCAACTAAGCAATACTTGCCAACTGAACAAGTAAGGTCGAAGACAAATGATTGCAAACTGAGCAAGTAAGGCCGAAAACAAATACTTGCCAACTGAGCAAGTAAGGCCGAAGACAAATGCTTGCAAACTAAGCAAGTAAGACTAAGGACAAATGCTTGCAAACTAAGCAAGTAAGACTAAGGACAAATACTTGCAAACTACATCCATAGGGCGAGTTGAAGACAAATATTTGCAAAAAAGCAAATAAAAGAACTTTGCAGAGTAGAGGATAAACATTCGCCATCTATGGAAAAAGATGGAAAAACTAGAAGAAGTCAGAGCAAAGGTTGGACAAAACAGGCTTTCATTACTTTCATTAAGTATGAAATCTATTACAACTACAAGCTGTTTACCAGGAAGATGGAAAAACTAGAAGAAGTTAGAGAACAAAATAGACTTTCATTACTTTCATCAAGTATGAAATCTACTACAACTGTAAACTGTTACAAGGAAAGTCCTATTCAACTACGTCTTTTCTCCTCAGCTTCGAAAACTCAGTAATCTGGATACAGCTTCAGATTTGGACTACGAAAAGCAGCGAATGATCCTTGTCCAGATCTGGGTAGACTTCGCGGTAATCGCCCCCTCTATGGTTACATGGCAGAACAAAAGTTTTGCCGCATTGTTGCCGCCCTTGCTTCACTGCTACCATGTCTTGAAGATGGCCTGCGAAGAATGTAATCGCAACTGTTCCCTGCTTCACTGGAAGAAGAGGGATTTGTGCGATTACAACACAGCAAAGTGAAACCTTTTCTGGTAAGGGACGTGTTGAAGGAGAACCCCTATCGAGAAATGACAGAGGCCCTAAAACAAAGAATACGACGATAAATGAAAATGGGTTGCAGGAAAGGAACAATCTCCGTGAAGAAAGATTGTTCCCATCAGAACCAGATTCTTTATGAAAGGACTGAGTCTCACAGGTATTTTCCAGATTCTTGAAGCATGAAAGGGCATGCATGTTTCGGAAGTGTTTACATAGAGATAAAAGGATGGGTTGAAAGGAAGAAAGGTAAAAAGCACCAAGATAGGCATCAAGGATGAGAAACTTCAGCGAAGGATGGAGAATGGAAGGATGGAAGCGTCTCTATTTATAGGCGGAGGAAGGGAAAAAGGCCCCCCTGTTCATTTGAATTTTGAAATTCGAAAAGACAGAAGTTCATGCATTTCCTTCCCTCGGGAAGCGAGACCGCCAAGAAAGCAATAAGAGAGCCTCGGGACTATCACATGCGTTGAAAGCGGAAGAAAATAGATGAGCTTATAATTAATGGAAGCTGGACACGTCATAAAGAGAAGATTTGTATGCCTTCGTAGTTCAGTTCAGCCACACAAAATCTGGGGGCAAATGATAAACCAAGATTGAATCATCTGTTAGTCAATAAGCAGTCAGACTTCTGTAGGCTTGTTGTTTGGATATCATGGCACAACAATTCAACAGTTCAGTAGTTCGGCAGCTCGGTAGTTCAGTGCCTAAATAAGGCAGTTTAGCCTCAGCCACACTTTAGTAGAGCAGACCAACGAGTACGCCAAGGATTTCACTTCGGCCCTAACTTCAGCATGTGGCTACACCTCGGGCCACTTCATACAGATTGCCTAATCATACACTTCGAAGAAATTCATCTGTGTACCACAGCAAGGCATGCACTTTGACAGGGGTCAGCTGTGTACCACAGCAAGTCATGTACCCCGGCAAGATTCAGCTCTGTACCACAGTTAATGAACCCTGCTAAGATATTATTTCGTGGGACCCTCAAACAGGGATACTCCTCATAGTGACTACAGCTGGCTATCCTTCCTGAACACGCCAAAGTCATGAACAGCCGGTTACATCAACCAGGCCGACCTATTGATCACATCAATCAGGCTACTAATCACATCAGCAGACCTACCGCATTCTAGGCTTCCTGCCCTAAGCAAAGATCTTATCTTATTATCCACTATCTGAAGAAAAAGGCGGGAAAGTCTATAAAAGCGAGGGAACCAGAATGAAAATGAGGGGGGGGACGGAGGAGTTCAGATTTCTTCACTAAAAAGTATATTCATATCTTGTGCTCCTCGGCAAACACTGTGAGAACCTCTTAACTCGTCCCTTTACATTATAATCTCATTGAGATATGGCCCAAACTGACTTGAGCGTCGGAGGGTTTTTCCCGGGGCCAACCCCCCGGGACCTCTGACCTGTGCTACATTGTGCAGGATATTTGGCGCTATTCCAACTACTCATTATCAATTCCAGTTGACAGATTCTTTGTGTTAACTGACGAAGTTAAATCGAGGTCACCTTGACCCTTGGTGAAGATCCGGCTTCATCAAATTGAAAATAGAATGAACGGAAATGGTGGAATAATTTTTGATTTGGGGGATTTGAAATGGCTTGTGGAACTGTCTCACTTTTGGTAATTATTGTGGGGTGATGCAGCAGCAGCAGCAAGTGTTTCTGAGACTGGGGGGCTGGCTGTGGCAGAAATTTCGAATTTGTTAGCAAGATTTGCTAAGATTGGTAAGGTTTGGTTGCTTGGAAGTGCCACATGTGAGAGTTACATGAGGTGCCAAGTTTATCATCCTATTATGGAAAATGATTGGGATCTGCAAGCACTGCCAATCGCTTCTCGGTCGCCTGTACAAGGAATTCTTTCGCGGCTTGGAACTGAGAGAAATTTGAGTAACACCAGATCTCTGAATCCCATGGCATGCTTGCAAACTGCCGTGCCTGCTTTGACGAGGCGATTATCTGAGAGTGAAGATCCTTCTAGGAAAGTTTCCTGTTGTCCACTGTGTTTGTAGAAGTATGAGGAAGAGCTGAGCGTCATGACCAAAGAGCTTGAGAATTTTCCATCTGAAAATAAATCGGAAGCTACTCGGCCTCCTCTGCCAAAATGGTTGCAACATGCTAAAGTACATAATGGTGGTGTCAATGTAACTGATCAATCAAATAAGGACACAGCCGCTTTTGAAGCAAAAAACTTGAGAATTACAAAGAAAATGGAGCGATGTATGCTTGAATCTCTATCCTAACTTTCATAAAAGCATAACATCTGAATTACAAAAAAAAAAAAAAAAAAA
>AP025059.1:20807496-20830693 GCA_036186865.1 Eustoma russellianum
AAAAAAAAAAAAAAAAAAAACAATAACATCTGAGAGAATCATCTCTCCTTCAGTCCCTGCTATGAGATCAAATATAACATCTGATAGTATTGCTTCTTCTACTGTTCCTGCTATGAGCTTAATCAACCGAAAGCTGCTGCTTAACCAACCTTCACAACCTAAATCTAAGTCAGCCTACATACTTGGTGACATGCTGCAATTTAATACAACCCCTGCTACTATGCAACCCTCACAGCGTGTGAATAGTCCTTCTGCAAGCCTTGTGAGGACAGACTTAGCTCTTGGCCTGAAAGTATCTGGACCATCTGAGAAGACATATGGGGCTGATGTTAGGGGCTAAACCGAGACCACCCCTAAAGGAGCAAAATGGAAATTTTACCTAGGAAAATAATATTATAAATGAGCCAACCATTAGTTCTAAGAGTTGGAATTATTAGAAACATGAAATTAGTTCAATATCGAGCATTTTCCATGCATACGACAAAAAAGTTTTAAAAAGCGACATGTTTTATTATACAATACATATTTACAAAAAATGGCTATTACGCACACGTTTTAAATGAGTTTTTACACGACATGTTAATAAGTATGATTTTATCCCACGAAAAGTTCTAAAAAGGATTTTAACGAACTGTACCTTGCGTCGACTGATTCCATACGACTTATATGTGATCATATTGGCCGAATGTAACACCTTGTCTGGGACAAGGGATCTCTGCCTTTATGATGTATGCAGGCCGAGTGTAACACCTTGTCCGAGACAAGGGATCTCTGCCTTTATGATGTATGTTGGCCCAGTGTAACACCTTATCTAGGACGAGGCATCTCCGCCTTTATGATGTATGTTGGCCGAGTGTAACACCTTGTTTGGGACAAGGGATCTCCGCCTTCATGACACATGTACTATGTCTGACTGAGCTTTTAACACCTTGTCCGGGACAAGGGATCTTCGCCTTACAGAAGGTATGTATGTTTCATGTTTTACTTTTTGGCCTAAGTGTAACATCGTGTCTGGGACTCGAGATCTCCGCCAAGACATGTCACCGTTAGTCTATATACGTATGATGTAACACCGCGGTTGGACCATCAGGATCCATAGACGATACTTGACTACTTGGGGAGTTCAGTCAGTGTCTCTTGTATACCATTCATATATGTTATGTTTTATGCACAGCTGTGACAGATCTGATACAATGATTTTTGAAATGATTATGATTTGAGAAATTTCTCTGAAAAACGATGCATGACTTTTGTCATATAAGCATATGATATTTATGCGAGCCTACCTATTAGACCTATGTTTAGATCCTTAGTAGGCAGAGGATGATTGTACCACGTAGGGCTTGGGCATAGACACAAAAAGAAATTGACTACAAAGCATAAGAGCATGAACTAACCACTACGTAAGAAGAAAAGAAATACAAAAGTTAAACAAATCATTTATCTGTGATTGATTTCTGCAATTCGTGTGTTCCTATGTATCTATTTTTCTTTACTTTATCTGTTATTACATGGTACGTTATGTCACTGTTCATGTTTTATTTACTGTTCACCATGCATGATCCACATGACAAACCTAGGTGGAAATACTTGCTGAGCGATTTGTTATCACTCACTCTATCATTTACCATATCGCAGGGCCAAGAGCTAAGTCCGACACAGTTAAGGATGAGCTGAGGGTAGATTAAAAGTGATAAGCGAATGAGGCCAGGTTTATGTAGTTTCTTTATGTTATTTTGGATTTGTATTACGACTTTGTACTGATGATATTTGAAATGTATTCAGGTTTAGTTTTCTGTACGGTGCATGTCTATACGCTTTGTATGCTTATGATGCTTCCGTGATATCAATACATGTTTGTGGTGATATGTATGCAAACGTGATCAACGCCTTGTATTTTCCGTAGCAGAGTATGGCAGACGAACCGTGCCGAGACCCTAGTCCGGGGCTGGCGCTACATTCTTAATCCTTTAGCCAACAAGATTATATCTTCATAATCAGAATCTGTGTCACTATCATCTACGCGATCAGAAGAAGTAGAGACATATTCATTTGATTTAAACGCTATGGTCTTGCCTTGTGTATAAGTTGATTCAGATTTCCTTAGATGAGTTTGTTTTCATGTACATTTAGAGATCCGATTCTTCCATTTTTGTTGACTTTTTTCTTTACTTTCTTCAACTGCCGTCACTTTAGGATCCCATTCGGGCTTCTCAAGGCTTTCTGTATTTTTTCCTATGAAGAGAAAACCTTTCCAAGAGAATTATCGATATTAGTCAATGTCAAATCCATATCAACAATAGATTCATTTGGCAATAATTTAAAGGATTCAAGAGTAGACGTAAGCATATTGATCTTAGACTTTCTTACTTGACTACTTCCTTCATGCTTCATTTCTACACAGTTCCACATCTCTTGAGCACTAGAGCAATTAGAGACATAACTAGATTCACTTTTACTCAAGCCATTTAAGAGAAGTTGCATGGCTTTAGCATTTATACTCAACTTCTTCTTATCATTACTAGTATATTTTTGTTTAGGTTTTACTACCTCTAAAGTAACACCATCAACCGTGGATATTTTAGATGGAACAAAATGACCATCTTCTATTATAGACCATAAATATATATTAATAGCCATTAGAAAGAGTTTCATGCGAAGTTTCGATTGATTAAATGACTCATCCTCAAAAAGTGGAGACTTTTGGCCTGACATACCTTCTTGCTTGGTTTTGTGGCTAGTGGATGCCATCTCACAAAGATTTGTAGAGAAAAAGGGGTTTGAGTGATTTCAAATTATATGATTTAATATGCATAAAAAAGTGCATAAGATAAATGTGCATGATATATTGCATATTACTTGCCTTATATAGTTCATATATAATGTTGCCGTACTAACGAGCCATGAAGCTTTAAAGCTTACATCAAATGGAAAATATTTGTTGTGTTTATACTATTTTCAGGTGCCACCATTAATGAACTAAACTAGTTCATTAAGTGAAGTACTTAGTTAATTAAACTAAGTAGTTCATTAAAAGAAGCTACATTTGAACAAGGCACAAAGGCAACAAGACTACGAAAGGAAAGTCTCATCCTCCTCTCTTCATCTAATATACACGCCTACATACATATATAAATATATATTTTCAGATTTTTTGAAAAAGGCACATACATATGTATTCCAACGTACTACCAACACGTTATATATTTTACGTACGTACGTTAACGTCACACCACCATACTTAACTCATATTTATGAGCATATTCAGGTCTTATATCATATGATATAAGTCATGGTGATGACAAACTAAGTACGACACACTAAAAGGTTCTAAACCAAAAATTGTCGTATCGGACAAATACCAAAACTTCGCCGACGTGTCACGTACTTGCCATAAATAGATGGCCAGCCCCTACACCTTAAAAATCATTATTATTTTTGTGGCTATGATGTTATTTCCAGCCATAAAATCATTCCATGTTGGCACACACAAATCACCCCACATTAAGGCCAAATTGTGGAGATTCCAATTTCAATTTTGTCACATGTAAATGGTGCCACTTTATACCAGCCAAGTGCTGAAAATTAAAGTTTATATTATGTATATTATGTGTAACATAATACATATAACATGTGCAAAAATTTGGAATTTAATTAGAGAAAAATCGGGTAATCGATAAACATCGAAAATTCGGTTTTCTACGTACACAACACATGGAACATTTTTGGCACATCATACGACACGTATCTAGACACTTGTTACATATCTCATACATATTAAAGTGTTCTATAAAATTAAATTAAAGGCTGATTGGAATATACCATGTGTGTATTATTAAATGTGCACTATTTTACAAAGTTTGCAAAAATAAAATTCAGCACATGCATATACATGTTGGACACGCCTATACAGCTGAGATGGAGCATATGCGGAGCCTTGTTGGGATATTGATTGGTCAAGAATCAAGCTTACAAGATTAGTGATTTAAAGAAAGAAGC
This sequence comes from Eustoma russellianum, assembly GCA_036186865.1. Lineage (NCBI taxonomy): Eukaryota > Viridiplantae > Streptophyta > Magnoliopsida > Gentianales > Gentianaceae > Eustoma > Eustoma russellianum. The sequence goes on from AP025059.1 coordinate 20,811,496, forward strand.
TACAAAAGATAATGTTTCAAATTTTATCTCATTTGAAACACATGCTGAAAATTTCAGCATATGGAAGATAGGCTGGCCGATTTTTGTCATTCATGAGAGGATATTTTGTGTCTTGAAACATGTGATCAATTGAAAGAAGAATTGGAAGTAATTTGAATAAGATATAAAGTCATAAAGTGTGATATCTTGAATATCACACATGCTGAAAAAATTTCAGCATGTGTGTGTATTCACCTTGGCCGATTTCTTGGCCATGTTGGTGTCCAAATTTCATTTCCAAATTTGATGAGAATATTTTCTACAAATTGGTGATTTATTTTAAAGAAAAATCAATGAAAATTTGGAAGTAATTTGAATTATATCACCATATATCGCATGATGAAATTTCAGCATGTTGTAGGATCTGCAAGGCACCACTAGAAGGGGGGGTTGAATAGTGGGTGCGGAAAATGTGGCTTTTAAAATTAGTTTGAACCAAAAACCCAACGTCTGAAAACAGTTTCTGTTTTCAGGACCAGTTTTAAAACGTTTTGAAAACTAGGTTTCAGGTCTTCACAAATTCTGAAATTTGGAGAGAACTTAGACTCAGATGTTATAAGTATCTCCTAAAAATTTCAGATTAAAATTCAACCTCTAACCTTTTGAAAAATCGTTGGTGGTCAGATTGCGCAAATCTGCCAGAACCGATACACTGATTTGAAAAATTAATTCCAATTTTTTCACAACTCCAAATGCTCTGAAAATTTAACCACTAACCCCTCATATGTTATATTTAAATGGGTTGAAACAGTTTTGAAAAATTCTTTTGGGAAGTTAGTCAAATACGATCAAAGTCTCAACCTTTGCAAGCCTGAAAATCAGACTGCAATAGTCTCAGAACTATGGACGTTTGAATGACTTATACTTGTCCAAAAGGGTTAAAACTTGCGCCAAAAGAACCCTAGAACGTGTGGTTATATTTTCTGAAAGTTTCGTGATTTTTGAAATTCGCTTACTATTTTTACGAACGTGATTAAAAACAGTAACTAGTGCTGAAACAGAAAATCAGTGCTGAAAGTAAATGACACCAAGAATTTTATACTGGTTCGGTTATCAACAACCTACTCCAGTCTTCAAGGAACACCTTCCTTGGTTCACACTAATCACACAACTCAAAAACACCTTACCACAGGGTTGATGGAGTTACACACCAACTCCAACCCTTTACAAACCTTGTATGATAAATACAATTGCGCACGAACACCACCACCTTGCAAGAATGAAGATTGATCACACCTTGATCAATCTTTTACAAAGATATATAATGAGTGGTGGTCTATGTCAAGCCTATTCAAGATTGAAAGATATGAATACAATAGGCTTACAAGAAGAAAGAAAGAAAGAGAATGTAGAAGAAGAAGGCTAGAACACTTTTGATCCTTGAACTTGCAACTCTTTTTCTTGTTCTTGTTTTGCTCTTCTTTCTTCCTTTTATCACATTATGGCCGACCCCTTGGTGTTTCTCCCCCTCTTGAAAATTATCTTTTAAGTCCTTGAGAGAGTGTAAGACATCATTGTGACAATGTCTTGCTTGCTTGTCATCTTCTTATTGGATGATCATTTAGTCTTCGCTTACTTGGCACCTTCTCATTGGATGAATGTTGTCATCATTGATGACTTGGAAAAAATCTAAGAATTACACTTAAACATGTGCCAAAATCATCACAAAATAACTTCCATAAATCATGAGATACATCACATAAATTGCAAGACAAAAAATCTCACAAAATTCACCTAGAATTCGCCCATTAAGTGACATTGCCATGCTGAATTTTCAGCATGTGCATCATCCAATTTTATTCAAAATAATGCCAAATTTGATTTGATTTTTCTTTAAAAAATGAATCACCAACTTATGGTAATTGTTCCTATCACATGAGAAATGGATATAGACACTTTTAAGACCATACATTCGGCCACACCATGTCTTCACACATGCTGAAAAATTTCAGCATGTGTGATATGTAGAATATCACACTTTATTAATTTAAATAATATTCAAATCATTTCCATAACATCCCCAATTAATCCTCATGATACAAGACACAAAATATAGGCTCATATGAAGATAAAATTCGGCCACCACATTAGTGCACATGCTGAATTTTCAGCATGTGTCACAATTGTGACAAAATTTGAAATATTACCTTTTGTAGCTTCTTTCTTTAAGTCACCAACTTTGTATGATTGATTCTTGACCAATCAATATGCCAAAAAGGCTCCACATATGCTCCATCTCAGCTGTAGGTGGCGTGTATACATGTATAGCATGTGCTGAAAATTATTTTTGCTAACTTTGTAAAATAGTGCACATTTAATAATACACACATGTTATATTCCAATCAGCCCTTAATTTAATTTTTTAGAACACTTTAAGATGTATAACATATGTAAAAAGTGTCTAGATACGTGTCACATGATGCACCAAAAATGTTCCATGTGTTGTGTGCGTAGAAAACCGAATTTTCGATATTTATCGATTACCCGATTTTTCTCTAATTTAAATTCCAACTTTTGCACATGTTATATATATTATGTTATACATAATATATATAATATATACTTTAAATCTCAGCACTTGGCTGGTCTAAAGTGGTACCATTAACATGTGACAAAATTAAACTTGGAATCTTCACATTTTGGCCTTAATGTGGGGTGATTTGTGTGTGCCAACATGGAAAGTATTTTTGGCTGAACATATAGTCATGTGCACGAAATTTTTATCAATTTTTGAAGTATAGGGGCTGGCCATTTATTTATGGCAAGTACGTGACACGTTGGCGAAGTTTCGGTATTCGTCTGATACGACAAATTTCGGTTTAGAACCTTTTGTCGTGTCGTATTTGATTTGTCATCACCATATCTTATATCATATGATATAAGACCTGAATATACTCATAAATATGAGTTAAGTATAGTGGTGTGACGTTAACGTACGTACGTGAAATATATAACGTGTCGGTAGTACGTTGGAATACATGTATATGTGCCTTTTTCAAAAATCTGAAAATATATGTAATATATATGTATATGGCGTGTCACATTAAAGAGGGGAGGAGGATAAAACTTTCCTTCCTTAGCTTTGTTGCCTTTGTGCCTTTTCCAAATGTGGCTTCCTTTAATGAACTACTTAGTTTAATAAACTAAGTACTTCACTTAATGAACTAGTTTAGTTCATTGATGATGGCACCTGAAAATAGCATAAACACAACAAATGTTTGCCATATGATGTAAGCTTTAACGCTTCATGGCTCGTTAGTACGGCAACATAATATATAAGCTAAATAAGGCAAGTAATAGCAAAGTATCATACATGTACACGTTTGTATATATATCATGCATGTTTTATCTTATGCTCGTTTTTGTGCACATTTAAATCATGTATTTGAAAATCACTCAAACCCCTTTTTCTCTACAATCTCCCCCTTTTGATGATTTTCAAAATAACTTATGCACATGATTTAAATCCTATCGCTCCCCCTTCAATTATGCATAAATTCAAAATTTGAAATTTAAATTTCGAATCCGCTCCCCCTTGATTTATGCAATCAGTATCTCTCTTCCCCTTAAATCATGCTTTCTCTCCCCCTTTATTTTAGAAAGCAAATCAAAAGATGCCTGTAAAGATGAAGAAAAAAAATCATGCATTTCATATACGTGCGTTCGTAAGGGTTATTTATTCAACTCTTTGAAAATATCCCTTTTGGTACCCAAATTTGGGTGACCTTTCTAGGTCTTCCAAAAGGTGAGAAAGATGATGAAAATGATACATAGTATCCGTTGGGGGCAAATGCATTTGGCCTTTGGCCAAGAGTCCCATCATGCATATAGTATGATTTTCGTTTTTGGTTTGCATGCACGGGGAGTGATCTAGATGCATTTTTATGATATGAATGTCGCATATGCATCAGTGGCTTTCTATATGGTATGTGATTTCTCTTTATATGATAAGAAGCACGATGTGATGAGATAAATGGTGTACTAGTCTTCTTCTCATATTTATACGGCACATAATTATACTTCGTATGAGAAGAAGAAGAGATATGACGAGATGTGGGGAGAGGGGGTTTTTGCTTTATTTTAGGCGCTACGTATGCCTTTGATGTGTCTACTTTCTTAGACAAAACAAACTTGGATGGTTTAGATGATGCTTCGTTTGTCTCGCTGTATCCTAATCCAGTTTTATCACTGTCATGTTTTTGTGATAAAATAATGCGATCTAGCATGTTGGATCCCGTATCAAATTGTTTCATCATTTTTTCTAAATCAGTATTCCTTGATTTCAAACTTGAAATCTCGGATTTCATTTCATTATTTTGCGTGGTCAATGATGAAATCTCTGTCTTTAATGCATTGATGATGCATGATGACTCTTCTTTAGAATCGTTTAATTGAGTGACAAGATTTTCGTTAGAAGATTCTAACATCTTCTTGTCTTCAATTAATCCCTTCTTTTGTTTTGCAAGAGTTCTAGCAAACTTATGTAATTCAAGATATTCGACATATAAATCATCATAAGATAGTTCAGAATCCGAGTCAGAATCAGAATTTACCTCATTTTCAAATATTGGAGGCATTTGGCTTGACATACCTTCTTGCTCGGTTTTGTCGCTAGTGGTTGCCATCTCTCTAAGATCGTTGGATCCTTTTGTTGTGACTGTTCCTGCGCTCTGATACCAATTGTAGGATCTGCAAGGCACCACTAGAAGGGGGGGTTGAATAGTGGGTGCGGAAAATGTGGCTTTTAAAATTAGTTTGAACCAAAAACCCAACGTCTGAAAACAGTTTCTGTTTTCAGGACCAGTTTTAAAACGTTTTGAAAACTAGGTTTCAGGTCTTCAAAAATTCTGAAATTTGGAGAGAACTTAGACTCAGATGTTATAAGTATCTCCTAAAAATTTCAGATTAAAATTCAACCTCTAACCTTTTGAAAAATCGTTGGTGGTCAGATTGCGCAAATCTGCCAGAACCGATACACTGATTTGAAAAATTAATTCCAATTTTTGCATAACTCCAAATGCTCTGAAAATTTAACCACTAACCCCTCATATGTTATTTAAATGGGTTGAAACAGTTTTGAAAAATTCTTTTGGGAAGTTAGTCAAATACGATCAAAGTCTCAACCTTTGCAAGCCTGAAAATCAGACTGCAATAGTCTCAGAACTATGGACGTTTGAATGACTTATACTTGTCCAAAAGGGTTAAAACTTGCACCAAAAGAACCCTAGAACGTGTGGTTATATTTTCTGAAAGTTTCGTGATTTTTGAAATTCGCTTACTATTTTTACGAACGTGATTAAAAATAGTAACTAGTGCTGAAACAGAAAATCAGTGCTGAAAGTAAATGACACCAAGAATTTTATACTGGTTCGGTTATCAACAACCTACTCCAGTCTTCAAGGAACACCTTCCTTGGTTCACACTAATCACACAACTCAAAAACACCTTACCACAGGGTTGATGGAGTTACACACCAACTCCAACCCTTTACAAACCTTGTATGATAAATACAATTGCGCACGAACACCACCACCTTGCAAGAATGAAGATTGATCACACCTTGATCAATCTTTTACAAAGATATATAATGAGTGGTGGTCTATGTCAAGCCTATTCAAGATTGAAAGATATGAATACAATAGGCTTACAAGAAGAAAGAAAGAAAGAGAATGTAGAAGAAGAAGGCTAGAACACTTTTGATCCTTGAACTTGCAACTCTTTTTCTTGTTCTTGTTTTGCTCTTCTTTCTTCCTTTTATCACATTATGGCCGACCCCCTGGTGTGTCTCCCCCTCTTGAAAATTATCTTTTAAGTCCTTGAGAGAGTGTAAGACATCATTGTGACAATGTCTTGCTTGCTTGTCATCTTCTTATTGGATGATCATTTAGTCTTCGCTTACTTGGCACCTTCTCATTGGATGAATGTTGTCATCATTGATGACTTGGAAAAAATCTAAGAATTACACTTAAACATGTGCCAAAATCATCACAAAATAACTTCCATAAATCATGAGATACATCACATAAATTGCAAGACAAAAAATCTCACAAAATTCACCTAGAATTCGCCCATTAAGTGACATTGCCATGCTGAATTTTCAGCATGTGCATCATCCAATTTTATTCAAAATAATGCCAAATTTGATTTGATTTTTCTTTAAAAAATGAATCACCAACTTATGGTAATTGTTCCTATCACATGAGAAATGGATATAGACACTTTTAAGACCATACATTCGGCCACACCATGTCTTCACACATGCTGAAAAATTTCAGCATGTGTGATATGTAGAATATCACACTTTATTAATTTAAATAATATTCAAATCATTTCCATAACATCCCCAATTAATCCTCATGATACAAGACACAAAATATAGGCTCATATGAAGATAAAATTCGGCCACCACATTAGTGCACATGCTGAATTTTCAGCATGTGTCACAATTGTGACAAAATTTGAAATATTACCTTTTGTAGCTTCTTTCTTTAAGTCACCAACTTTGTATGATTGATTCTTGACCAATCAATATGCCAAAAAGGCTCCACATATGCTCCATCTCAGCTGTAGGTGGCGTGTATACATGTATAGCATGTGCTGAAAATTATTTTTGCTAACTTTGTAAAATAGTGCACATTTAATAATACACACATGTTATATTCCAATCAGCCCTTAATTTAATTTTTTAGAACACTTTAAGATGTATAACATATGTAAAAAGTGTCTAGATACGTGTCACATGATGCACCAAAAATGTTCCATGTGTTGTGTGCGTAGAAAACCGAATTTTCGATATTTATCGATTACCCGATTTTTCTCTAATTTAAATTCCAACTTTTGCACATGTTATATATATTATGTTATACATAATATATATAATATATACTTTAAATCTCAGCACTTGGCTGGTCTAAAGTGGTACCATTAACATGTGACAAAATTAAACTTGGAATCTTCACATTTTGGCCTTAATGTGGGGTGATTTGTGTGTGCCAACATGGAAAGTATTTTTGGCTGAACATATAGTCATGTGCACGAAATTTTTATCAATTTTTGAAGTATAGGGGCTGGCCATTTATTTATGGCAAGTACGTGACACGTTGGCGAAGTTTCGGTATTCGTCTGATACGACAAATTTCGGTTTAGAACCTTTTGTCGTGTCGTATTTGATTTGTCATCACCATATCTTATATCATATGATATAAGACCTGAATATACTCATAAATATGAGTTAAGTATAGTGGTGTGACGTTAACGTACGTACGTGAAATATATAACGTGTCGGTAGTACGTTGGAATACATGTGTATGTGCCTTTTTCAAAAATCTGAAAATATATGTAATATATATGTATATGGCGTGTCACATTAAAGAGGGGAGGAGGATAAAACTTTCCTTCCTTAGCTTTGTTGCCTTTGTGCCTTTTCCAAATGTGGCTTCCTTTAATGAACTACTTAGTTTAATAAACTAAGTACTTCACTTAATGAACTAGATTAGTTCATTGATGATGGCACCTGAAAATAGCATAAACACAACAAATGTTTGCCATATGATGTAAGCTTTAACGCTTCATGGCTCGTTAGTACGGCAACATAATATATAAGCTAAATAAGGCAAGTAATAGCAAAGTATCATACATGTATACGTTTGTATATATATCATGCATGTTTTATCTTATGCTCGTTTTTGTGCACATTTAAATCATGTATTTGAAAATCACTCAAACCCCTTTTTCTCTAAACATGTCAAGTATTCATTATGGCCGAATTTATCACCTTGTTTGGAGAAATTTTATCTTGCTTGATTTGGATGATAATCTTATGAGTTATGGCAACTATTTTATGATGATTTTGACACATGTTTTTAGTGGAATTCTCAGAATTTCTAAGTCATCAAATGATGACAACATTCAACCAATCAATGAGTGCCAAGTAAGCAAAGGTTAAATGATCATCCAATGAGGAGGTGCCAAGTAAGCAAGATCATGTCACAATGATACCACACATTCTCCCAAGGACTCAGAAGATAATTTTCAAGAGGAGGAGAGCACCTAGGGGGGACGGCATTATGCTTAAAAGGAAAGGAAGAAGAGCAAAACAAAGACAAGAACAAGCATTACATTCTTGAAGATCAAAAACGCCAATAGCCTCTTCTTCTACACTCTCTTTCTTTCTTCTTTCTAAAAGCCTATTGTACTTATATTCATATTTTTGAATAGGCTTATCTTAGACCACCACACATTCATTATCTTTGTAAAAGATTGATCAATGTGTGATCAATCTTCAATCTTGCAAGTTGGTGGTGTTCGTGCGTATTGTATTCATCGTACAAGGTTTGTAAAGGGTTGGAGTTGGTGTGTAACTCAATCAACCCTGTGGTAAGGTGTATTTGTGTTGTGTGACTAGTGTGAACCGAGGAAGGTGTTCTTCGAAGACTGGAGTATGTTGTTTATAACCGAACCAGTACAAAATTCTCGGTGTCATTTACTTTCAGCACTTATATTCTGTTTCAGCACTGTTTATCCGTTTTGTTTACGTTCGTAAAAATAGTAAACGATTTTCAAAAATTACGAAACTTTGCATAAACATAGCTACACGTCTTAGGGTTAATTTGGCACAATTTTCAACCCTTTTGGACAAGTATAAGTCACCCAAACGTTCAAAGTTCTGAGACTAGTGCAGTCTGATTTTCAGGCTTGCAAAAGTTGAGACTTTGATAGTTTTTGACTAACTTCCCAAAAGAATTTTTTAAAACTGTTTCAACCAATTTAAATATAACATATAAGGGGTTAGTGGTTAAAATTTCAGAGCAATTGGAGTTACGTACAAATAGGAATAAATTTTTCAAAACAGTCTACCGTTTCTGGCAGATTCGTGCAATCTGACCACCAACAATTTTTGAAGGGGTTAAAGGTTGAATTTAAATCTGAAATTTTTAGGAGACACTCATAACATCTGAATTTGAGTTCTCGCAAAATTTCAGAATTTTTGAAGACCTACAACCTGATTTTAAAAACGTTTTAAAATTGGTCCTGAAAACAGAAACTGTTTTCAGAAGTTGAGTTTTTGGTTTAAACTAATTTTAAAAACCACACTTTCCGCACCAACTATTCAACCTCACCTTCTAGTGGTGCCTTGCAGATCCTACAAGATTGTTAGATCTTCTTGTCGTGAGTGAACTTTTCTCTGATACCACTTGTCGAACCTGTGCGGGGGGTTGAATAGTGAGTGAAAATTGGTGTTTAAATATGTTTGGTGACCAATACTCATTTCTGAAATCATAATCTGTTTTCAGACTCCATTTTTGAATAATTAACTGAATAGGTTCTAGACCTTCAAAATTTGTAAAATTTTGACACCCTATACTTTCAAATGTAAATATATGCCATAAAATTTGAGATCAAAAGTCAAAGTATAAAGCCCTGAATAAGCCTTTTTGATTGAACCCAGGTTTTGATTGAACCCTATCAATCAGTGAAAACTTTCCCTTATAATGCAAAATGAATTCCCAATTAATGACAACTACAAATGATCTGAAATTTTAGTGAAATGTCCCTTAAGATTTCTAGTTTAATGGGTTGAAACAGTTTCACAAAATTCCTTTGGCAAGTATGTCAACTACGTTGATGTGCTCAAGTTCTGCCAATCTGAAAATCAAATTACTCTAGTCTCAGAACGTTGAACGTTTGGATTACTTATACTTATCCAAATTCGATGAAACTTGTCTTAAATTAAACCCAAGACATTTATCTGTATCTCTATAAAATTTGGTGATTTTTGAAAATTGTTTGCTATTTTTCTGAGTTGGTTTGAAAAAATTGTAAAAAAGTACTAAAAACAAATGTGATGAAAGTAAGAACACACATATTTTTATACTTGTTTGGTCAATGTGACCTACTCCAGTCTTGGAGGGCAGCTTCCTCAGCATTTACTAATCACCAAGTTGTAGGACCTGTATAGCACCACTAGAAGGGGGGGTTGAATAGTGTGTGCGGAAAATTTGGTTTTTAAACAGTTTTGGCCCAAAAACCTAACTTCTGAAAACAGTCCCTGTTTTCAGATCTTAATTTGAAATAATTAAAAGGCCTAGTTAGAGACCTCTAAATATTATGAAATTTGGTATGAATGAACTCTCAGATATTATAAGTATCTCATAAAAATTTCAGAATAAAACTCCACTCCTAACCCTTTGAAAATTTGTTTTTGGTCAAATTGCGTGAAACTGTCAGAAACCGTACTCTGACTTGAAAAATTTATTCCGATTTATTCGTTGTTGGATCTGCAAGGCACCAATAGAAGGGGGAGGGGTTGAATAGATGGTGCGGAATTTGTGGTTTTTTAAAATTTGTTTAAACTTGAACAATTCAAGTTCTGAAAACAGTTTCTGTTTTCTGGACCTGTTTTAAAACGTTTTTAAAACCAGGTTAGAGGTCTCCCAAAATTATGAAATTTTGAGATAACATAGCCTCAGATGTTATGAGGGTCCCCTAAAAATTTCAAATTAAAATTCAACCATTAACCCCTTCAAAAACCGTTGGTACTCAGATTGTGCAAATCTGCCAGAAACGGTAGATGGTTTTGAAAAATTAATTTCTATTTGTGTGAACGTCCAAATGATCTGAAAATTTGACCACTAACTCTTTATATACTATATTTTAATGGGTTGAAACAGTTTTGAAAAATTATTTTGGGAAGTAGGTCAAATACAATCAAAGTCTCAACCTTTGCAAGTCTGAGAATCAGACTGCACTAGTCTCAGATCTTTTGATGTTTGATTGACTTATACTTATCCAAAAGGGTTAAAACTTGTGCCAAATTAACCCTAGAGCGTGCAAGTATGTTTCTGGAAATTTTTATAATTTTTGGAAATCGTTTACCATTTTTCCTGATGTAAACAAAATGGATAAACAGTGCAGTAACAGGAAAGTAAATGCTGAAAGTAAATTGCACCGAGATTTTTATACTGGTTCGGTTATAAACAACCTACTCCAGTCTTCAAGGAACACCTTCCTTGGTTCACACTATTCACACACACAACACACCTTACCACAGGGTTGATAGAGTTACACCTTAACTCCAACCCTTTACAAACCTTGTATGGCTAGTACAATTTCCATGAACACCACCACCTTGCTAGAATGAAGATTGATCACACCTTGATCAATCTTTTACAAAGATGAATGAATGGTGGTTTATATGAAGCCTATTCAAGATTGAAAGATGTAAAGAACAATAGGCTTTTTACAAGAAAAGAGAAAGAAAGAAGATGTAGGAGAAGAAGAGCTTGGCAATTTGATCACTTTGGAATGCAATTCTTGTTGTTGTATTTGTTTGCTCTCCTCTTCTTTTTTTTAATTGTGGCAGCCGTCCCCCCTCTCTTGTCTTCCCTCTTGAAAATTTACTTTTAAGTGCTTGAGAGAGTGTAAGACATCATTGTGACAATGCCTTGCTTGCTTGGCATCATTCTATTGGATCATCATTTAGTCTTTGCTTACTTGGCACCTCTTTATTGGCTCAATGTTGTCATCAAGATGACATGGAAATAATCTGAAATAAACACTTTAAAATGTGCCAAAAATCAAACGTAAATTCATACCAGAAGTCAAGAGATGCACCATAAATTGCAAGACCAACAAATCCCTTCCTTCTTAAGGAAAAAATCGGCCACTATGTACAATTGCCATGCTGAATTTTCAGCATTTACATCATTCAATTTTATTCAAGATAATTCCCAATTTACTTTGATTTTTCTCATTAAAAAGAATCACCAATTAATGGTAAATATTACTATCACATGAGAAATGAATATGGACATCTTTATGCTCTTAAATTCGGCCACACCATGTCTTCACACATGCTGAAAAATTTCAGCATGTGTGATATGTAGAATATCACACTTTATTACCTTACATAATATTCAAATCATTTCCATAACATCTTCAATTTATCCTCATGATTCAAGACACACAATATCTGCATTTTCAACTGAAAATTTCGGCCAGCTATGCTTCATCATGCTGAAATTTTCAGCATGTTACATAAGTGAGATATATTTGAATTTACCTTTTGTAGCTTCTCTCTTTGATTCACCAACATTGTATGATTGATTCTTGACCAATAAATATGCCAACAAGGCTCCACATGTGCTTCATCTCAGCTGGATGTAACGTTATGTGATGTATATACATGTACTGAAATTTATTTTTGTTAACTTTGTAAAATAGTGCACATTTAATAATACACACATGTAATATTCCAATCAGCCCTTAATTTAATTTTCTAGAACACTTTAAGATGTATATCATATGTAAAAAGTGTCTAGATACGGGTCACATGATGTACAAGAAAAACGTTCCATGTTATGTGCGTAGAAAACCGAATTTTCGATATTTATCGATTACCCGATTTTTCTCTAATTTAAATTCCAACTTTTGCACATGTTATATATATTATGTTATACATAATATATATAATATATACTTTAAATCTCAGCACTTGGCTGGTTTAAAGTGGTACCATTAACATGTGACAAAATTAGACTTGGAATCTTCACATTTTGGCCTTAATGTGGAGTAATTTGTGTGTGCCAACATGGAAAGTATTTTTGGCTGATTGTATCATGTATGGCACGAAAATATCATCATATTTTGATGTATATGGGCTGGCCATTTATTTATGGCAAGTACATGACACGTTGGCGAAGTTTCGGTATTCGCCCGATACGACAAATTTCGGTTTAGAACCTTTTATCGTGTCGTATTTAATTTGTCATCACCATATCTTATATCATATGATATAAGACCTGAATATACTCATAAATATGAGTTAAGTATAGTGGTGTGACGTTAACGTACGTACGTATATAACGTGTCAGTAGTACGTTGGAATACATGTGTATGTGCCTTTATCAAAAAATCTGAAAATATGTATAATATATGTATATGTGGCGTGTTTAATGAAGATGGGAAGGAGGAGAGAACTTTCCTTCCTTGGCCTTGTTGCCTTTGTGCCTTTTCCAAATTAATCTTCCTTTAACGAACTACTTAGTTTATTAAACTAAGTACTTCACTTAATGAACTAATTTAGTTCATTAATGGTGGCACCTGAAAATAGTATAAACACAACAAATGTTTGCCATATGATGTAAGCTTTAATGCTTCATGGCTCGTTAGTACGGCAACATAATATATAAGCTAAATAAGGCAAGTAATGGCAAGTTATCATGCATACATGTACACATTTATGCACGTTTATACACACACACACACACACACATATATATATATATATATATATATATATATATATGCATTCAAATTTCTTATTTTGAAATCACTCAAACCCTCTTATTTCTACAATCTCCCCCCTTTTGATGATTTTCAAAATAACTTGTGTACATGATTTAAATGCTATCTCTCCCCCTTGAACTATGCACAGATTTGAAATTTGAATTTCGAATTTCAAATCCGGCTCCCCCTTGATTTGTGCAATTAAGATCAATTAACAATCAGTGTCTCTCTCTCCCCCTTAAATCATGCTTTTCTCTCCCCCTTTATTTTGGAAAGTTAATCAAAAGATTCCTGTCAAAAAGGAAAGTAAACCAAATAATATCGCATCAAATCATATCAACGGGAATCATGCCTAATTTAGAACGAAGAGATTCATATGTGGCTTGATTTAAGGCCTTTGTAAATATATCCGCTACTTGTGATTCTGTGCGTACGTGATCTATGACAATATTACCATTGTTAACGTGATCACGAAGAAAGTGATAGCGAACTTCTATATGCTTAGCCTTAGAGTGTAACACGGGGTTCTTAGACAAATTTATTGCACTCATACTATCACAATATATAGGAATTTTATTTACGGTAATTCCAAAGTCCAAAAGTTGTTGTTTTATCCACAACAACTGTGTGCAGCAAAGGCTAAGAGCCATATACTCAGCCTCAGTAGTGGACAAAGCAACACTTGCTTGCTTTTTGGAAAACCATGAAATAAGGGAATTTCCTATAAATTGGCAAGTTCCGCTCGTGCTTTTTCTATCTATTTTGCAGCCACCATAATCTGCATCAGTGTAAGCATGTAAGTCAAATGTAGAATCCTTATCATACCAAATACCTAAGGTGGGTGTGTGCTTAATATAACGGAATATTCTTTTTACCGCATTTAAGTGTGACACCTTAGGTTGACTTTGAAAACGAGCACACATGCATACGCTAAACATGATGTCAGGCCTACTAGCAGTTAAATATAGTAAAGAACCTATCATAGATCGATATAATCCATTATCAACGTCTTTACCATGTTCATCTTTGTCTAATTTAGTAGTGACACTCATAGACGTGGGGGAGGGTTTCAAATTTTCAAAATTAAACTTTTTGATCATGTCATTTACATACTTAGCTTGGCTTATATGAATTCCTTTACTCGTTTGTTTAATCTGCAAGCCAAGAAAATAATTAAGTTCACCAACCATAGACATTTCAAATTCAGCTTTCATACAATTTTCAAAATCTTTAACGAGTCTATGTGAGGTAGAACCAAAAATAATGTCATCTACGTAGATTTGAATAATAAGTAAATCTGATTTTTCTTGTTTCAAAAATAGTGTACTATCTATAGTACCGCGTTTAAAATTATTTTTTAAAAGGAAAGTGGCAAAACGATCATGCTTTAGGCCATATAGTGCCTTCTTTAGTTTGTACACGTGATCTGGATGTTTCAAATCTTCAAAACCGGGTGGTTGCTTCACGTATACTTCTTCTTGTATGAATCCGTTTAGAAAAGCACTTTTGACGTCCATTTGATACAATTTAAAATCTTTCATGCAAGCAATAGCAAGTAAGAGTCGTATAGCTTCTAAACGTGCTACGGGTGCAAATGTTTCGTCGTAGTCTATTCCTTCTTCTTGATTATATCCTTGAGCTACGAGTCTTGCTTTATTTCTAACGACCTTTCCTTCTTCATTCATTTTATTCCTAAATACCCACTTTGTGCCTATTATAGTCTTATCTTGTGGTCGTGGCACTAAATCCCATACATCATTTCTAACGAATTGATTAAGTTCGTCATGCATAGCATCAATCCAAGATGAATCACTCAAAGCATCATGCACATTTTTGGGCTCAATTTCAGAAATCATAGCATGAAATTCATTTATTTCATCCAAAGTGATTCTTCTACGTGGTCGCACACCGTGAGTGATGTCGCCTATGATGAGATCATGTGGGTGATCTCTATGCCATCTTGGTTGATTATTCTCTAAGTTATCATGCATTTCTATATGATCATGCATTTCTAGTGTCTCATTCATATCATGCATATCAAAAGAATCATTATCTTCATTCAAAACGGGTTTCAATTCAAAATCATCGTCATATTCCTTATCTTTATCAATCTCACCAAATTCATTGAATTTAACATGAATAGATTCTATGATTTGTCTAGTGAGAGGATCATAACATCTATATGCCTTTGAATTTATAGAATACCCAACAAAAATGCACTCAATTGATTTGGGTTCAAATTTATCTAAATTATCTTTTGTATTCAAGACAAAGCATTTACATCCAAACACACGAAAATAGTCAATCTTAGGCATGCGATCATTCAAAATTTCGTAAGGCGTCTTGTTTATTTTCTTTCTTATAGATAGGCGATTTACAATATAGCATGCATAGTTTACGGCTTCTGCCCACAGAAATCTAGGCAATTTATTTTCGCAAAGCATGGTTCTAGCGATTTCTTGTAGTGTGCGGTTCTTTCTTTCTACTACTCCATTTAATTGTGGAGTTCTAGGTGGCGAAAACTCATGTTTAATTCCTTTTTCTTCACAAAACGAAATCATCTCTTTATTTTAAAACTCACCGCCTCTATCGCTTCTTATTCTTTTCACATTTACACCGTATTGATTTTCAAGTTGTTTGATTAATTTAGCAATCTCTACGGCGCTATCATCCTTATGTGCAAGAAATAAAGTCCAAGTATAACGAGAAAAGTCATCAACAATTACGCATGCATAGTGACGCCCACCAAGGCTTGTAGTACGACTAGGACCAAACAAATCGATATGCAATAGTTCTAGTATTCTAGTCGTGCTTATTTCATTTTTCGGCTTAAGTGACTCACGTGTTTGTTTGCCTTTTATGCAAGATTCATACTGTAGGATCTGCAAGGCACCACTAGAAGGAGGGGGGGGGGGTTGAATAGATGGTGCGGAAAATATGGTTTTTAAAATTTCTTTAAACCTAACCAATTCAAGTTCTGAAAACAGATTCTGTTTTCAGGACCAGTTTTAAAACGTTTTTAAAACTAGGTTAGAGGTCTCCAAAAATTATGAAATTTTGAGAGAACTTAGCCTCAGATGTTGTGAGGGTCCCCTAAAAATTTCAAATCAAAATTCAACCTTTAACCCCTTCAAAAACCGTTGGCACTCAGATTGTGCAAATCTGCCAGAAACGGTAGATGGTTTGGAAAAATTAATTCCTATTTGTGTGAATGTCCAAATGATCTGAAAATTTGACCAATAACTCTTCAAACACTATATTTAAATGGGTTGAAACAGCTTTTGAAAATTCTTTTTGGAAGTAGGTCAAATACACCCAAAGCCTCAACCTTTGCAAGTCTGAAAATCAGACTGCACTAGTCTAAGAACTTTTGATGTTTGAATGACTTATACTTGACCAAAAGGGTTGAAACTTGTGCCAAATTAACCCTAGAACGTTTATGTATGTTTCTGGAAATTTTTATAATTTTTAGAAAACGTTTACTATTTTTACGAACGTGAACAATATGAGTAAACAGTGCAGAAACTGAAAAGTAAATGCTGAAAGTAAATTGCACCGAGATTTTTATACTGGTTCGGTTATAAACAACCTACTCCAGTCTTCAAGGAACACCTTCCTTGGTTCACACTATTCACACACACACCACACCTTACCACAGGGTTGATAGAGTTACACCTTAACTCCAACCCTTTACAAACCTTGTATTGCTAGTACAATTTGCACGAACACCACCACCTCGCTAGAATGAAGATTGATCACACCTTGATCAATCTTTTACAAAGATGATTGAATGGTGGTTTATATGAAGCCTATTCAAGATTGAAAGATGTAAAGTACAATAGGCTTTTTACAATAAAAGAAAGAAAGAAGATGTAGGAGAAAAGAGGCTTGGCACTTTGATCACTTTAGAATGCAAATCTTGGTGTTGTTTTTGTTTGCTCTCCTCTTCCTTCCTTATAGAAGTCCAGCCGTCCCCTATGCCTTTCTCCCCCTCTTGAAAATTTCCTTTTAAGTGTTTGAGAGAATGTGAGACATCATGGTGACAATGCTTTGCTTACTTGGCATCATTCCATTGGACCATCATTTAGTCATTGCTTACTTGGCACCTCTTGATTGGCTCAATGTTGTCATCATTTGATGACATGGAAAATCTGAAATAATCACTAAATATTTGCCAAAAAATCAATCATTAAGTCATACCATAATTCTCAAATTCTCTCATAAATTTCAAGACAAGAAAATATCTCCTTTCCTCCTCAAAAAATTCGGCCAGCACCTTTTTTTCAATGCTGAAATTTTCAGCATTTACAACATGAGATAAATTCAGATTATTTTCCATTTTCCTTTGAATTTTTGTCATAAAAATAAATCAATTATATAAGGTAAGTCTTGCTCACAAATGAAGAGTGAACTTGGACACAAAGAGAGGCAAAATTCGGCCAGCACACCCTTCACACATGCTGAAAAATTTCAGCATGTGTGATATGCAAAATATCACACTTAATTACCTTACATAATATTCAAATCATTTCCATAACTCCTTCAATTTATCCTTTAATGAAAAATTGACAAAATATCTTGTCTTAACCATTAAGAATTCGGCCACCAATGTGTGTAACATGCTGAAATTTTCAGCATGTGACATAAGAGAGGTATATGTTGAATACTTACCTTTTGTAGCTTCTCTCTTTGATTCATCAACATTGTATGATTGATCCTTGACCAATCAACATGCCAACAAGGCTCCACATGTGCTCCATCTCAGCTGTAGTAACGTTTAAATGTGTATATACATGTGCTGAAATTTATTTTTGCTAACTTTGTAGAATAGTGCACATTTAATAATACACACATGTAATATTCCAATCAGCCCTTAATTTAATTTTCTAGAACACTTTAAGATGTATATTATATGTAAAAAGTGTCTAGATACGTGTCACATCATGGTCAAGAAAAACGTTCCATGTTATGTGCGTAGAAAACCGAATTTTCGATATTTATCGATTACCCGATTTTTCTCTAATTTAAATTCCAACTTTTGCACATGATATATATATTATGTTATACATAATATATATAATATATACTTTAAATTTCAGCACTTGGCTGATTTAAAGTGGTACCATAAACATGTGACAAAAATAAAATTGGAATCTTCACATTTTGGCCTAAATGTGGGATGATTTGTGTGTGCCAACATGGAAAGTATTTTTGCCTGATTTTTCAGTGATGGCACGAAATTTACATCAATTTTGATGCATATGGGCTGGCCATTTATTTATGGCAAGTACGTGACACGTTGGCGAAGTTTCGGTATTCGCCCGATACGACAAATTTCGGTTTAGAACCTTTTATCGTGTCGTATTTAATTTGTCATCACCATATCTTATATCATATAATATAAGACCTGAATATACTCATAAATATGAGTTAAGTATAGTGGTGTGACGTTAACGTACGTACGTAAGATATATAACGTGTCGGTAGTACGTTGGAATACATGTGTATGTGCCTTTTATAAAAAATCTGAAAATATAGTATATATATGTATAAGTGGCGTGTGGAATTAAATGTGGGGAGGAGGAGAAGACTTTCCTTCCATAGCCTTGTTGCCTTTGTGCCTTTTCCAAATGCATCTTCCTTTAATGAACTACTTAGTTTATTAAACTAAGTACTTCACTTAATGAACTAATTTAGTTCATTAATGGTGGCACCTGAAAATAGTATAAACTCAACAAATGTTCGCCATATGATGTAAGCTTTAATGCTTCATGGCTCGTTAGTACGGCAACATAATATATAAGCTAAATAAGGCAAGTAATGGCAAGTTATCATGCACACATGTGCACTTATGCACGTTTATATCTTATGC
>AP025059.1:20836941-20942675 GCA_036186865.1 Eustoma russellianum
TTGATACTTCGTTAGTATCAACGTATCCCAATCCAGTTTTGTCACTGTCATGCTTTTGTGATAATATGATGCGATGCAGCATGTTTGACCCTGTATCAAATTGTTTCATCATTGTCTCTAAATCTGTATTCCTTGATTTCAAATTTTAAATCTCGGATTTCATTTCATTATTTTGAATAGTTAATGAAGAAATCTCGGTTTTTAATGCAGTGATGACACATGAAGACTCTTTCTTTGAATCGCTTAATTGAGCGACAAGATTCTCGTTAGAGGATTCTAACAGTTTCTTGTCTTCAATTAATCGTTTCTTTTCTTTTGCGAGAGTCTTAGTGAATTTATGCAGTTCTGGATACTGACTAAAAAGATCATCATAAGAAGGTTCAGAGTCAGAGTCAGAATCAGATGATACCTCATTAGATGCTTTGGAAGCAAAGCATACTTGAGCGGTCTCCTCTTCGGTCTCAGTTTCAGAGTGTGATGAATCACTCCAGGTGGAGGCCTTTAGTGCACGTTTCCTTTGTTTAGGATCTGAGACGAGTCTATTTTTGTTCCGCTCCTTGTCAGGGTGCTTATTAGTTTGCTTTTCTTTGTTTGGGCAGTCATATGATAAGTGTCCGAGTTTGCCACATTCATAACATTTAATGTCTTTATCGTTTGACTTGTTTTTATTTCTCTTAGATGTAGTGCCCTTGTTTTTATTTCTAAATGACTTTCTCATGAATCTTCTTAGTCCTTTAGCCAATAGGATTAAATCATCATTATCCGATTCGGAATCACTATCATCTACGTGATCGGAGGGAGGGGAGACGTATTCATTTAATTTAAAAGCAATGGTTTTACCTTGTTTAGATGATTCCGATTTCCGAATAGTAAGTTTGTTTTCATAAACCTTGAGTGACCCAATTAGTTCTTCCATCTTTATTGATTTGGTTTCTTTGCTTTCTTCTATAGCAGTCACTTTAGGGTCCCATTCAGAAGGAAGGCTTCGTAGGACTTTCTGTACCTTTTCCTACGTAGTAAAAGCCTTACCAAGAGACTCAAGAGAGTTATAGATGTTAGTTAAACGAAGATCCATATCTACAATCGACTCATTAGGCAGCAATTTAAAAGACTCAAGAGTAGACATGAGCATATTAATTTTTGACTCTTTTACTTGACTCGTGCCTTCGTGTTTCATTTCTAGATTCCTCCACATTTCTTGTGCACTCGAACAATTTGACACATAACTGGACTCACTCTTACTCAATCCATTTAAGAGTAACTGCATGGCCTTAGCATTCATACTAAGTTTCTTTTTATCTTCACTAGTATAGTCTTGTCTAGTTTTAACGACTTCTAGTGTGACTCCGTCTACAGTGGATAACTTAGACGGGACATATGGACCATCTTCAATTATTGACCAAAGATCTATATCTATAGCCATAAGAAAAAGTTTCATTCTAAGTTTCCATTGAATAAAGGACTCACCGTCGAAAAGTGGAGGCCTTTGGCTCGACATACCTTCTTGTTCGGTTTTGAGATTTGTGGATGCCATCTCACTGAATCGTTGGATTCCTTGTAGTGAGTATTCCTGCGCTCTGATACCACTTGTTGGATCTGCAAGGCACCACTAGAAGGGGGGGGGGTTGAATAGATGGTGCGGAATTTGTGGTTTTTTAAAATTTGTTTAAACTTGAACAATTCAAGTTCTGAAAACAGTTTCTGTTTTCTGGACCTGTTTTAAAACGTTTTTAAAACCAGGTTAGAGGTGTCCAAAAATTATAAAATTTTGAGAGAACTTAGCCTCAGATGTTATGAGGGTCCCCTAAAAATTTCAATCTAAAATTCAACCTTTAACCCCTTCAAAAACCGTTGGTACTCATATTGTGCAAATCTGCCAGAAACGGTAGATGGTTTTGAAAAATTAATTCCTATTTGTGTGAACGTCCAAATGATCTGAAAATTTGACCACTAACTCTTTATATACTATATTTTAATGGGTTGAAACAGTTTTGAAAAATTCTTTTGGGAAGTAGGTCAAATACAATCAAAGTCTCAACCTTTGCAAGTCTGAGAATCAGACTGCACTAGTCTTAGAATGTTTGATGTTTGATTGACTTATACTTATCCAAAAGGGTTGAAACTTGTGCCAAATTAACCCTAGAGCGTGCAAGTATGTTTCTGGAAATTTTTATAATTTTTGGAAATCGTTTACTATTTTTCCTGATGTAAATAAAATGGATAAACAGTGCAGTAACAGGAAAGTAAATGCTGAAAGTAAATTGCACCGAGATTTTTATACTGGTTCGGTTATAAACAACCTACTCCAGTCTTCAAGGAACACCTTCCTTGGTTCACACTATTCACACACACAACACACCTTACCACAGGGTTGATAGAGTTACACCTTAACTCCAACCCTTTACAAACCTTGTATGGCTAGTACAATTTCCATGAACACCACCACCTTGCTAGAATGAAGATTGATCACACCTTGATCAATCTTTTACAAAGATGAATGAATGGTGGTTTATATGAAGCCTATTCAAGATTGAAAGATGTAAAGAACAATAGGCTTTTTACAAGAAAAGAGAAAGAAAGAAGATGTAGGAGAAGAAGAGCTTGGCAATTTGATCACTTTGGAATGCAATTCTTGTTGTTGTATTTGTTTGCTCTCCTCTTCTTTTTTTTAATTGTGGCAGCCGTCCCCCCTCTCTTGTCTTCCCTCTTGAAAATTTCCTTTTAAGTGCTTGAGAGAGTGTAAGACATCATTGTGACAATGCCTTGCTTGCTTGGCATCATTCTATTGGATCATCATTTAGTCTTTGCTTACTTGGCACCTCTTTATTGGCTCAATGTTGTCATCAAGATGACATGGAAATAATCTGAAATAAACACTTTAAAATGTGCCAAAAATCAAACGTAAATTCATACCAGAAGTCAAGAGATACACCATAAATTGCAAGACCAACAAATCCCTTCCTTCTTAAGGAAAAAATCGGCCACTATGTACAATTGCCATGCTGAATTTTCAGCATTTACATCATTCAATTTTATTCAAGATAATTCCCAATTTACTTTGATTTTTCTCATTAAAAAGAATCACCAATTAATGGTAAATATTACTATCACATGAGAAATGAATATGGACATCTTTATGCTCTTAAATTCGGCCACACCATGTCTTCACACATGCTGAAAAATTTCAGCATGTGTGATATGTAGAATATCACACTTTATTACCTTACATAATATTCAAATCATTTCCATAACATCTTCAATTTATCCTCATGATTCAAGACACACAATATCTGCATTGTCAACTGAAAATTTCGGCCAGCTATGCTTCATCATGCTGAAATTTTCAGCATGTTACATAAGTGAGATATATTTGAATTTACCTTTTGTAGCTTCTCTCTTTGATTCACCAACATTGTATGATTGATTCTTGACCAATCAATATGCCAACAAGGCTCCACATGTGCTTCATCTCAGCTGGATGTAACGTTATGTGATGTATATACATGTACTGAAATTTATTTTTGTTAACTTTGTAAAATAGTGCACATTTAATAATACACACATGTAATATTCCAATCAGCCCTTAATTTAATTTTCTAGAACACTTTAAGATGTATATCATATGTAAAAAGTGTCTAGATACGTGTCACATGATGTACAAGAAAAACGTTCCATGTTATGTGCGTAGAAAACCGAATTTTCGATATTTATCGATTACCCCGATTTTTCTCTAATTTAAATTCCAACTTTTGCACATGTTATATATATTATGTTATACATAATATATATAATATATACTTTAAATCTCAGCACTTGGCTGGTTTAAAGTGGTACCATTAACATGTGACAAAATTAGACTTGGAATCTTCACATTTTGGCCTTAATGTGGAGTAATTTGTGTGTGCCAACATGGAAAGTATTTTTGGCTGATTGTATCATGTATGGCACGAAAATATCATCATATTTTGATGTATATGGGCTGGCAATTTATTTATGGCAAGTACATGACACGTTGGCGAAGTTTCGGTATTCGCCCGATACGACAAATTTCGGTTTAGAACCTTTTATCGTGTCGTATTTAATTTGTCATCACCATATCTTATATCATATGATATAAGACCTGAATATACTCATAAATATGAGTTAAGTATAGTGGTGTGACGTTAACGTATGTACGTATATAGCGTGTCAGTAGTACGTTGGAATACATGTGTATGTGCCTTTATCAAAAAATCTAAAAATATGTATAATATATGTATATGTGGCGTGTTTAATGAAGATGGGAAGGAGGAGAGAACTTTCCTTCCTTGGCCTTGTTGCCTTTGTGCCTTTTCCAAATTAATCGTCCTTTAATGAACTACTTAGTTTATTAAACTAAGTACTTCACTTAATGAACTAATTTAGTTCATTAATGGTGGCACCTGAAAATAGTATAAACACAACAAATGTTTGCCATATGATGTAAGCTTTAATGCTTCATGGCTCGTTAGTACGGCAACATAATATATAAGCTAAATAAGGCAAGTAATGGCAAGTTATCATGCATACATGTACACATTTATGCACGTTTATACATATATATATGCATTCAAATTTCTTATTTTGAAATCACTCAAACCCTCTTATTTCTACATTCGTAACTCCAAATGGTCTGAAAATCAATGAAAAACCCCTTAAGTTATGTATTTTAATGATTTGAAACAGTTTTTGAAAATTCCTTTGGATATTATGTCAACCACGTTGAAGTTCTCAACCTTTGTAAATCTGAAAATCAGATTGCACTAGTCTTAGAGCTAATTACGTTTGACTAACTTATACTTATTCAAATGATTTGAAATTTGCGCCTAATGAAAGCTAGGATATGTGGCTATGTTTCTGCAAAGTTTTGTAATTTTTAAAAGTCTCTTACTATTTTTACAATTACAGGAAAATCAACACAGAAACTGAAAAATGAAAGTAAAGTGCTAAAAGTAAAGACACCAAGGATTTTATACTGGTTCGGTTAAATCAACCTACTCCAGTCTTCGAGGACACCTTCCTCGGTTATCAATAAACGCAAAATAACACCTTACTACAAGGTTTACTGGAGTTACACACAAACTCCACCCTTTCACAAACAATACAATTAATCACATGGATCACGAACACCACCACCGAACGGATGAAGGTTTGATCACACCTTGATCAACCTTTTACAACAAATAGAACATGTATGGTGGTGTAATCAAAGACTATTCAATATGATGAATATAAGAACAATAGGCTTGAGAGAAGAAGAAAAAGAAAGAAATGAAGAAGGAGAAAGTAGAAGACACTATTGCACTTAAGAGAATATGAGAGTTGTCTTGACTTTTTTTGTTCTCTTCTCTTCTTTTTAATCCATCTTGGCCGCCCCCTTAGGGTTCTCTACCACCTTGAGAATTCTCTTTAATGCCATTGGTTGATTGCCTTGTGTAGATATGGCACTACCTTGCTCACTTGGCACATTTTGATTGGATGGATGTCTTGGCTTTGCTTACTTAGCACTCTATGATTGGTCCAATCTTGTCACCATTTAGTGACTGTAAAATCTGAGAATAAAATGATAAACATGTGCCAAAAAGAGTTTAAAACGTTTCAAAATAATCAATAATTAATCCCTTCAATTTTGGGAAGCAAATTTGTCATCTTCAAGAGGTAAAAATTCGGCCAGCACTCTTTCTCACATACTGAATTTTCAGCATGTGTTATATTTGCCAAATTTTTAAATTGTACCTTGTGTAGCTCTCTCCTTTATGTCACTAACCTTGTGTGGCATATTCTCCACCAATCAAGATGCCAACTAAGCTCCACATAGGCTCCATTTAGGCTGAAGTAGGCGTGTAGAATGTCTCCAACATGTGCTGAATTTCACTTTTGTAAACTTTGACAAATATTGCACAATAATTACACATATATGGTATATTCCAATCAGCCGTAATTTGAATATTCTAGTACACTTTAACCTTTCGTGAATATGTAAAAAGTATTTAGATACATGTTACATGTCATGCAAAAATGATCCATGTGTTATGTTCGTAGAAAACCGAATTTTCGACTTTCGTCGATTACACGATTTTTCTCTGATTAAATTCAAAATTTTTGCATATGTTATATATATTATGTCGCACATAATATACATAAAATAAATTAAATATTCAGCTAATAAGGCTGAGATATAGGCGCCCCATGTGACAAACAAAATTGAATTTGAAAACTCTACAATTTGGTTTTAATTGGGGGTGATTTTTGTGTGCCAACATGGGATGATTTCATGGCTGAATATATCATGTAAGACACGAAATATTTGGCTGTTTTTATAGTATATGTGCTGGGCATCTATTTATGGCAAGTACGTGACATGTTGGCGAAGTTTCGGTAGTCACCCGATACGACAATTTTCGGTTTATAACCTTGTAACGTGTCGTTATAATTTTATCATCACCATGACTTAATCATATGATATAAGACCTGAATATACTCATAAATATGAGGTAAGTATAGTGGTGTGACGTTAAAGTACGTTTGTAATATATGTAACGTGTCGGTAGTACGTCGAAATATATGTGTATTGTGCTTTTTTTTAAAAATCTAAATATAATATATATATATATATATATATATATATATATATATATATATATATAACATGTATGCGAAATGGAGAGGGGACTTTCCATGTTTCAATTTGTTGCCATCATGCCTTCTCTAAATATATCTCCATTTAATGAACTACTTAGTTCATTTAACTACGTACTTCACTTAATGAACTAGTTTAGTTCATTAATGGTGGCACCTGAAAATAGTTCAAACACAACAAATGTTTGCCATTTGATGTAAGCTTTAAAGCTTCATGGCTTATTAGTATGGCAACATTATATATAAAGTATATACGGCAAGTTTATCACAAAGATGTGTTAAGCAATAAAATTGTCATGCATTTCTTAAACACGTTGTATTTAAATCATGTATTTGTAAATCACTCAAAATCTTTATCTCAACAATCTCCTCCTTTTGATGATTTACAAAATAACATTATTTCATGATTTAAATATGACCGCTCCCCCTCCAATCGAGCACAAATTCGAATTACGAATTTTGAATTGTCTCCTTCTTGAATTTTGCAATCATGCTCTTTCTCCCCCTCAAGTCACTCTCTCTCCCCTTAAATCATGCACTTTCTCTCCCCCTTTATTTTGTAAATAATATCAAATGTACATGTAAGAAAGAAATAGTAGTTTATAGTATATTGACAAAAACTCATGCATTTCAAGTACACTCTTAAAGGTTATTTATTCAACCCTTTGCAAATGTCCCTTTTGGTACCCAAATTTGAGTGACCTTCCTAGGTATTCCAAAAGGTGAGAAAAGAGATGAAGACGTAATATAATAGACATTAGGTGGGATTGCGTTTGGCCTTTGGCCGAGAATCCCATCATGCATATAGCATGGTTTTCGTTTTTGATATGCATTTTGGTTAGTATGCATAGTGCGTGATCTAAATGCATTTGTGTCGTATGATCGTCGCTTATGCATCGATGGTTTCTTTTCATATCTATATGGCACATAATTATATCTCGTATGATATAAAGATGAAGCACGATGAGATGACATAGAGGGGATCTAGGCGTCTTCTTAGGCGCCACATATATCTTAGACGCATCTATTTTCTTAGATGGAATGTAATTGGTTGATTTGTTTAGTGTCTCCTTTTTCACAACGTATCCTAATCCGGTTTTGTCGTTATCATGCTTTTGTGAAGAAATGATACGATCTAGCATGTTTGTACCTATGTCAAATTGTTTCACCATTTTTCTAGATCTATATTCCTTGATTTCAAATTTGAAATTTCGGATTTCATTTCATTATTTTGTGTCGTTAATGATGAGAACTCTAATTTCAATGAATTGATGATATAAGATGACTCTTCTTTTGAATCGTTTAATTGAGAAACAAGGTTCGTGTTAGAAGATTCTAACAACTTCTTGTCCTCAATTAATTGTTTCTTTTCTTTTGCAAGAGTCTTTGTGAATTTATGCAATTCTAAATATTGACTAAACAAATTATCATAAGAAGGTTCAGAATCAGAATCAGAATCAGAAGATACCTCATTTGATGCCTTAGATATAAAGCATACTTGTGCCGTTTGTTCTTCGGTATCGTCAGTCTCAGAGTCGGATGAGTCACTCCAAGTGGTGACTTTGAAGGCCCTTCTCCTTTGTTTAGGTTCTGAGACGAGTCTAGTTTTGATCCGATCCTTGTCAAGGTGTTTGTTTATTTGTTTGTCCTTGTTATGGAAATCATTTGGCAAGTGTCCAAGTTTTCCACATTCATAACACTTTATTTCCTCATTATTTTTATTTCTATGGTTCTTAGATGAAGTAGGCTTGTGTTTGTTTTTAATTGATTTTCTCTTGATCTTTATTAATCTTCTATCCATCGTGATTAGATCTTCATCATCGGAATCTGTGTCACTATCATTTACATGATCATAAGAAGTACAGAAGTATTCATTTGATTTAAACGCTATATCTTGTTTAGAAGTAGATTCGGAATTTCTTCAAGTGAGTTTGTTTTCATATACCTTTAACGATCTGATCAATTCCTCTATTTTTATCGATTTAGTATCCTTACTTTCTTCGATTGCAGTGACTTTTGAATCCCATTCAGATGGGAGACTCCTTAACACCTTTTGAACCTTTTCTTGTGTAGAAAAAGCTTTGTCAAGCGACTCAAGAGAACTGTAGATGTTAGTCATTCGTAAGTCCATATCAACGATAGATTCATTGGGAAATAATTTAAAAGACTCAAGAGTGGACATAAGCATATTTATTTTAGACTCCTTAACTTGGCTAGTCCATTCATGTTTCATCTCAAGAATTCTCCACATCTCTTGGGCACTAGAACAATTAGACACTTAACTTGATTCACTTTTACTTATCTCGTTTAAAAGTAATTGCATGGCTCTAGCATTCATACTCAACTTCTTTTTGTCATCACAAGGTATTCTTTTTTCAATTTTACAACATCGAGTGTGACACCATCAACAGTAGATAACTTAGAAGGGACAAAAGGACCATCTTCTATAATTGACCACAATTCTATATCAATGTCCATAAAGAAAAGTTTCATTCTAAGTTTTCATTATATAAAAGACTCACCATCGAAAAGAGGAGGCCTTACGGTTGACATTCCTTCTTGCTCGGTTTTGTAGTTCGTGGTTGCCATCTCACTAAGATCGTTGGATCTCCTTGTCGTGAGTATGCCTGCACTTTGATACCACTTGTAGGACCTGTATAGCACCACTAGAAGGGGAGTTGAATAGTGTGCGTGGAAAATTTGGTTTTTAAAAAGTTTTGGCCCAAAAACCTAACTTCTTAAAACAGTCCCTGTTTTTAGATCCTGATTTGAAATAATTAAACGACCTAGTTAGAGACCTCCAAAAATTATGAAATTCATTATGAATGAACTCTCAGATGTTATAAGTATCTCATAAACATTTCCGAATAAAACTCCACTCCTAACCCTTTGAAAATTTGTTTTTGGTCAGATTGCGCGAATCTGCTAGAAACCGTACTCTGACTTGAAAAATTTATGCAGACTAATTCGTAACTCCAAACGGTCTGAAAATTTAATAAAAAACCACTTAAGATATTTATTTTAATGGGTTGAAACAGTTTATTAAAATTCATTTGGATATTATGTCAACCATGTTGAAATTCTCAACCTTTGCAAATCTGAAAATCAGATTGCACTAGTCTTATAACTAATTATGTTTGACTGACTTATACTTATTCAAATGAGTTCCAAATTGCTCCAAATCAAAGCTAGGATATGTGGTTATGTTTCTACAAAGTTTGTAACTTTTGAAAGTTGCTTACTATTTTTACGATTGCAACGAAATCAACGCAGAAACTGAAAACTGAAAGTAAAGTGTTGAAAGTAAAGACACCAAGGATTTTATACTGGTTTGGTTAAATCAACCTATTTCAGTCTTCGAGGGCACCTTCCTTGGTTATCACTAAACACAAAATAACACCTTACCACAAAGGTTGCTGGAGTTAAACAACAACTCCACCCTTTCACAAACAATACAATCAATCACATCGATCACGAACACTACCACTGAACGGGTGAAAGTTTGATCACACCTACCTTTTACAACAAATGGAACGTCTATGGTGGTCTAATCAAAGCTATTCAATATGTTGAATATAAGAACAATAGGTGTAGTGCCCGTACTCGGCCTGCCCGGGTACGGTGAACCTACCGTACTTTGCTACGGAAAGTAGCATGGGTCAATGCTTAACATATCACAGTCCATTCCAAAATCGTGGACTACAATGTCATCATCTTAACAGGTAAGAAAATTTTAGGCAGAATAAAAAACTGTTAAGAAAACTTCCCGAATATCCGACATAGAGTTTATAACCAAGTTCACAAAATAAAAATAAATCCGAAATCAATGTCCCCAAAATAAGTCTGCAAAACATAATCCATCATAAAAGTCCTTAAGCTGCAATCTACTCTCACGTCTACGGATACGGAACTCGAGGCTCATCGTCAATCCATTCTACACCATTCCCTGCAGGCTCTGGGGGGGAAATTAAAAGGGTGTGTGACAAAGTCACCAGCAAGTATACCATAAACAATCACGAATTGAATGGAAACTGTACACAGGAACCAATCCCAAAAATTTCAACTTTCCCAACATACATGTCCGTCAACCCAATAACTGCAAAGGTAATAAGATCATAACTTAAGTGATAATAAACTTAAGAATCCTACTCACAATCATATGCAATGCGTATGAATATGCAAATGTAATGCATCATGATATGATGAAAACAAATTTCAATCATTCTTACGTTCAAAACATAATCGTCGTAAAACAAAGAGTAGAGAGGGTTCAGATCTATTATCTTCGGATCTGAAACGGTCATACCATTCCCTTCAGATCTATTATTTCCAGATATGAAAACGGTCATGCAATCAATCATCATCATCATCAGGTCTATTATCTCCAGACTTGGACGGTCATAAATCGTCATCCTCAGGTCTATTATCTCCGGGTCTAGAAGATCATAAATCATCATCCTAAGGTCTATTATTGTTATGCCCCACACTCTCTGTAGAATAATTAAAGGATAAAAGGAAATTAAATGAGATTAATGACAATTAATAGTAAGGAATTAAGAATTAAATATTAGATTTATTAGTATTTATTAAGGGATTGAATATTAGAATTAATTAGTATTTAATTTAGAAGTAAATATAAGAATTTAATTATTTAAGATAATTGAGATAATAGAATACAATTTATAAATACCAGTTTCACCCCTACCAATAATAAAAACTGAGAAAGCGTCAGTTTCTTCATTTTGCCAGAAACTGTCGACTTCTTTCTCCCCCTCAAGCCCTAGCCGACTCTCCCAAGGCGTAGAAGAGGAAAGATAGCCTCCAGGAACCGATCCAGCCTCAATTCGTTCTCCAATTCGATTGATAGTAATCAAAGGCAAGTAATCTACTTATGAGTTCCTACGATTTGCAAAAGAAAAGGCCTATTTTTGATATCAAAATGGATCACCATGAAGTAGTTTGTTTCTGTGGATCTATACGTGATTTATGTGGTTTGGTTTTGAGATTTGGCCGCTATTTGATGGAAATCGTTTGTTGTGGTTGTTGATTATATGAGATCATGCAAAACCCAATCCCTTGAACCCCATTATGTTGCTATTTTCGGTTGAAGGGGAAGGGGAGTGAAAAGATGAGATTTCCGGTTCGTTCTAATGGATGATTTGAGTTTTAGGCTTGAATCCTTGATTTGTATGTGAAAGGTTTTGTTTTGGTGAATTATGTGTGGGTTGATAGTGAGGATTAGGCTTGGAATGGTTGGAAGAAAGTTGGAAATCGATTGGGGTGTAGATCTGCAGTTTCTGCAGAAATCGCAGGATGAAAATTCTGGAGAACGTGAACATCGATCAATCGATGTCAGAGACTGACGTACATCGATCGATCGATGGATAGCTGAGGGAGAGGCTGATGTGTTTCAGATGTACATGGATTGATCGATGTATAGTTGAGTGAGAGATCAAGGTGCTCTGATGGACTTCGATCGATCGATGTGAGGGGACGACGTCACTTCGGTCGATCGATGTAGGCTGGGTGAGAGATCGAAATGCTCTGATAGACGTCGATCGATCGAAGTGCTCTGGAAACGTAGCCAACATACTAAGGAACAATATTGATATGCCCAGACACCACATATAAGTCTAAATAAGCAAGATCAAGGCCTCACAATTCACGCCATCAAACTGTCCTGTTTTCCAGTTTTGTACCGTGAACTTCATCTCAGTTGTTAACCCTTAAAACAGTGGTACAAGACAATTTCCTTACATAGACCGGTGCATCTATT
Organism: Eustoma russellianum; assembly: GCA_036186865.1. NCBI lineage: Eukaryota > Viridiplantae > Streptophyta > Magnoliopsida > Gentianales > Gentianaceae > Eustoma > Eustoma russellianum. The sequence continues at coordinate 20,849,375 of AP025059.1, forward strand.
CCTTAGGTAAATACCACAAAAATTTCAAAGCAATCCGACATTGTTTAAAGGGGTCATTTAATTATCCTTCTCAGTCTAGGTACCTGCAGAATCTGCAGTGACCAAATCTTACTCAAAATTCCATTGAGGCCAAACCACAAGCTCTTTTACAGAATTTCCACCACACAAATTTACTATACATATCAAGCTACCAGCACAACAAAATTTAGCTCATTTACACCTTCCTAAGGTTCATTTTAAGGCAAGGCATGTTCCTACCAAAACTGTCCTGTTTTAGAGAATCTTACATTTCTTCACTAATATTCTTCAAACATTTCATAACCCAACTTCAACCATTAAAATAACTTGCTAACCACCAAGTATACATGTTAACGTGAACTTTTCAGGTCTCCTAGTATTCTTTAAACTACGTCATACCCCCACGCCAAATAGCCCCATAGAACATGCCATTTTCATACATTTTATGCTTCATAAAGTCTATCCTTAACAAGAATTAGTTCACTATTCAACCAATCACCGAAACCGCCCATTATTGTGAAGCATAGGTCTCATATCATGTTTAAGTTACGCACATATCATATCCATAGAGAACATCACTCAACATGCCAACACTTTCCCTTATAAAACAACCAATTTCTCATGCTTAGCACTTAGTACCTCAACTAAGATTCATGACTTAAAATAACTAGACATTCAAGCATACAATTTCACAAATAAGTCAAGAATGTCTAGAGTATACTTGTCTCTTTTGAGCTTAGAAACTTTCCCTAGCTTGAGCCTTGGTTGAAATGATGGATGTTTCCTCCAACTTCACTATAGAGCACACGGTTTTTAGAAAGGAAATGAAGGTGAACATTAGCTACTATTTAAATAAAGAAAAGAACTAGATTTAGGCAAGGTTTCCTTACCAAAATAGAACTTAAGTGGAGATTGAAAGAGATCCAACCACCAAGATGTTAGCACCACCTAATAGGTTGACAGATCTTCACCTAATGAGTATTAGAGGGTCACGGTTTCCACAGGGAGAAAAAGGTACAAGGTGAGCTTTACAATTTGCAACTTGGAATTCACTTTGGAAGTTAGAATGCAACTTACCTAGATGAGGTTTAGAGGTTAAGATGAAGATGGTCTTGAGTTCCCTTAGCCAAGCTTGCCGTATGAAATGAGATGATTGAAGAGTAGCCTAAGTGTGCAAGAGGCCTTTAGTGATTAGCTTGATAAACCATTTAGAGTATTGTGAGGTAGGAATGAAATGAAACTTCTAGGATAAACTTGAAGGAGGTTTCATGGGGTAAAAAGAGAAGGTACCCAGCGGTCTTGAGATAAAGGAGAAGAAAAGAGACTCTTTATGTGCATGGAACATAATCATGAAGGGTATTTAGTGTCTTGAGCCATTTACTACTTGGTTGATTTTGAGGATAGGTTAAAGGAAAAGTAACTAAAGCGGTTAGTTGGGGTATTAAGGATAAAAGAGATCTCATGGATCCCCCATGATGCATCCGGTGGTTCTTAAGGGGAAAATGGAGGGAATTCTTCAAAATTCTTGGAACAACATCATAAGGCTATTAACTCATGTGTAAGCATTTTTAGAATTATTTTTAGAAAAGTGGTTAGTTGGCTTTTAAGGAGTGAGATTGTTCTGAAGTCCCCAAGACCCCATGTAGGCCAGATTTTTCTAAAAAGTTGGGAGGGTATAATTGTCATTTCACTTGCTTCATAGGAAATACTTAGACAATTATACCATTTCTTATAATATTTACTTTAAGGAAATTTGATTGAAGAAGAAATAATGAAACTTAACAAAATGCAGTTGGAAGGACTGATATCTTATTAAATCACTTCATAAGAGTCGGAGATACAGAATGATTTCTGTTGGGTATAACATCCTCCCCGCTTTATCACAAGTTTCGTCCTCTAAACTTATGAACACTAGTCAAAGTGATGTGGGTGTGAGCTCCTTATGCTTTCTTCAGTTTCCCAAGTGGCTTCATCAATCGAGTGATGCTTCCATTGCACCTTAACCATGGGAATAGATCACTTTCTTAGGGTCTTTTCCTTTCGATCAATAATCCTCTTAGGCTCTTCTTCATAAGATACATCGGCTTGAATCTTTAACAGTTGCTCCTCGATGATATGGTTGGCTTCGTGCATGTACCGAAGAAGCTGGGACACATGAAATACATCGTGCAACTGAGACAGCAACGGCGGTAGTGCTAACCGGTAGGCAACTTCTACAATCCTTTCAAGAACTTCGTATGGCCTGATGAATCTTGGACTCAGTTTACCTTTTGTGCCAAACATCTTACGCCCTTCGATGGCGAGTCCTTTAAGAACACTTTCTCACCTGCCTGGAATTCCAATGGTCGACGCTTTTCGTCGGCCCAAACTTTGCCTCTACCTTGAGGCGCCTTCAACCTTTGCTGGACAATCATCACTTTTTCTCGTGTTTTCTCCACTAGGTCGGGTCCTGCAAAAATCTTGTCTCCAATTTTATCCTAATAAAGTGGACATTGGCACTTTCTTCCATACAACGCTTCATAAGGGGTCATTCCAATGGATCGGTGATAGCTATTATTATAGGAAAGCTCAACCAACTTATGACTTTTGTCCCAACTTCCTCCAAAATCAAGGATACAAGCGCGTAACATGTCCTCTAGTGTTTGGATTGTTCTTTCCGATTGACCATCAGTTTGAGGGTGAAATGCTGAACTCATCTGAATTTCAGTGCCCATCGCTTTTTGGAAGGCTGTCCAAAATCTAGAAGTGAAGCGAGGGTCGTGGTCACAAACTATACTCATGGGTACTCCGTGCAAGCATACAATCTGATCAATATACATGGAAGCCAATTTCTCCATAGAGGCTTTGATTAACATGGCCATGAAATGGGTGGACTTTGTCAAACGATCAACCACAACCCAAATAGCATCATATCCATTCCTTGTCTTTGTAGGTCAGTCACAAAGTCCATGGTGACGTGATCCCATTTCCACTCAGGAACTTCAAGGGGTTGCAGTAATCCTGCTGGACTTTTATGCTCCGCTTTCACCCTTTGGCAAATGATACGCTGTCACCAGAACTTCTGCTTTAAATCTTGATATATCTTGTTGGCTCCTGGATGAATAGATAGGCGGGAACTATGGGCTTCCTGAAGGACTTCATTCTTTATGACATCATCATTGGGTATGCATAAACGACCCCTGAACCATATGCTGTCATCACTGCGGATCTCGAAATCTTCATATGGCCTTATTTTCAACTTATCCTTGATCTTTTTCAAAGCTTCATCCTTTCCTTGAGCCTTTTTAAATTTATCGATTAATGAAGGAATTAAGACCAACTTAGAAAGAACATCATCAATGGAATCAACCACTTCAAGGTCAAACTCTTCCATATCGCGCTGCAAGGGCAGTTGACGCGGATGGATTGTTTTTCAACTCAAAGAGTCGGCAACTCTATTAGCCTTTCCTGGGTGGTATTAGATTGAGAGATCATAATCCTTTATCAGCTCTAGCCATCGGCGTTGGCGCATATTTAACTCCTTCTGGGTGAAAAGGGTACTTAAGGCTTTTGCGATCGGTAAAGATTTCACACCTTTCACTTTATAGATAATGCCTCCATATCTTTAGGGTGAAAGCTGCGGCTGCAAGCTGAAGGTCATGGACTGGATAATTCTGCTCAAACGGCTTGAGCTGACGAGATGCATATGCAATCACTTAATCTTTCTGCATTAATACACATCCGAGACCTTTTTTGAGGCATCGCTATACACCACGAAACTCTCACCAGGGACAGGTTGAGCCAAAACTGGAGCAGATGTCAACTTCTCTTTCAACTCTGCAAAGCTCCTTTCGCAGTCTGAATTCCATTCGAACTTTGTCTTCTTCTGCATCAGTCGGGTGAGAGGCATAGCAATCTTAGAAAATCCTTCAACGAATTTGCGATAGTAGCCAGCGAGACCACGAAAGCTTCGCACTTCTGTGACATTTGTTGGCCTTGGCCATTCCGTGATGGCTTCAATCTTTTTGGGATCCACTGATATCCCATCCTCAGATATGACATGGCCAATAAATGATACGCTGTGCAACCAAAATTTGCATTTACTAAATTTGGCGTACAACTGCTTCTTCCTTAAGATATCAAGAACGATCCTCAAGGACTCTTCATCTGGCGAATAAATTAGGATATCATCAATAAAAACCACAATGAATTTATCTAGTTGTTCCTGAAACGCTTGATTCATAAGGTCTATGAATGCCGCACAGGCGTTTATCAATCCGAATGGCATCACAAGGAATTCGTAATGTCCATATCGCATCCTGAACGCGGTTTTTGGAATATCCTCGGCTTTGATCTTCAATTGAAAATATCCAGAGCACAGATCAATTTTACTGAAGATTTGTGCTCTCTGTACCAAGATGCCTTTAGACAGGGCTCAAAAATTTTTTTTTATCAAAATAAAACTTATTAATTGCTTACCCAAAGCTGGTCAAACAGATCATCAATCCTAGGCAGCGGGTACTTATTCTTTATCGTAATCTTGTTGAGCACTCTATAATCTATGCACAAACCCATGCCTCCATCCTTTTTCTTTACAAATAACATGGGAGCACCCCAAGGCGAGACGGTTGGGCGGATAAGTTTCTTCTCTAAGAGCTCACGTAACTGCTCTTTTAGTTCCTTCAATTCAGCAGGCGGCATTCAGTATGGTGCCTTTGATATAGGCTCGGCTCCCGGAATTAGATTGATTTCAAATGCAATCTCTCGATCTGGAGGAAGGCCCGACAATTCCTTTGAGAAAACATCAGGATACTCCTGAACTACTGGGAATTGAGAAAGATTAGATGGCTCTTGATCGACACTTAAAGCATAAACTAAGAATCCTTCATGTTCTTTCTTCAACGCACAACGAGCACATGCCACATTCACATAGACATTCTTGGGGAATTTCTTCAATTTTGAGCCTCCATGAAAAGTTACTTCTTCGCGTGCTGGGTCCTTAATTGTAACCCGTCTCTCGTGACAATAAATGTGCACGTAATTCTTGGAGAGCCAATCCATTCAAGAATTATGTCAAAGTCGCTCATAGTTATTGGAATCAAGTCTGCTGCAAACTGTTGCTCATCGAACTCAATCTCACATCCCTTGTACAATTGGTGAGAAACAAGCACCTGATCACCAGCTGCTTGAACTCTATATGGCATCCCAAGATGGATGTGGCCATGATCAATATTCTTCGCAAACATCCTTGAGATAAATGAGTGGCTAGCGCCACTATCAAGCAATACATTCGCAGGCATACTACATACTAAGATAGTTCCTGAATCATGTAAGATTGACTAAGAAACAACAAAACAACAATTTCTTGCAAATATAGACATTGCATAAATCTTAAAACATACCAGTCACAACATCAGTGGCTTCATCAACAGCAGCATCGGTCATGACGTGGACCCTTGCATTTGCGCGTTGATGCTGGTTCCTTGGTTGCTGCTGCTGCAGGTCTCCTTTTTCCAGACAATCTTTGATTAAATGGCTGACTTTTCCACATCCAAAACACGTAGTTCCCTTGTCTGGACAATTCTTAAGCACATGGCCCACCTTACCACACCCAAAACATTTCCCTTCCTGAATAAAGCATTCTCCCACATGGTTCTTTTGGCGATCAGGACAAACTGGAAAAGCTGGATGTTGTTGATCCTGGTTTCTTGTCTGATTCTTTTTTTGAAAATTCTGTTGCTGTGGGCGGTGCTGAAAGCAATTTTGATTCTTTCCCTGACGACCGGGTCCTCTGAAATTCTGCTTTGTTGCCTTACGGGATCCCCCACTACCGGATGCTTCTTTTCCACTCTTTTAATGAATCTCATCATGACGAATGATGTCTCTCTCAATCCTGAAGAAGGCATCAAGCAATGCTACAAAATTTGCGGGATTTGCATTAACAAGCCAGGTCCTGATCCTCGGATTTAACCCTCTTTCAAATTTCAACATCTTTGTCTCTTCATTATTCATCGTCGATGGTTGAAATCTCCTTAAAGCTATAAAATTATTGGCATAATCAGCAACGGTCATCCCTTGCTCTTTCTTCAGTGATTCAAACTCATGTCTCTTTTGCAGCTTAACTGAAGGAGGAATGTAGAACTTATTGAATTCTTGCAAGAATCTTTCTCACGGTATCGTTCTTGGCAGAGATTGCAGGTTAGGTTTCCACCACTGATTTGCTTCTCCAAGCATAAATGGTCTAAAAGCTTGTGTTTTCATTTCTTCGGGTGCACAGATCAATTCAAAACAGTTCTCCACTTCATCAAGCCACTTTTCTGCGATATCAGGATGTGATTTTCCTTCAAATGGTGGCACATTAGCTCTCTTAAGTTTTTCAAAATAATATTGCGCATCTCTAACTGGATCATGCGGTTGAGGAGGGGCATTTTGCTGTATCATAACCTGGCCAATCTGAGTCACAGTCTGACGGAAAGCCTTAGAAGCATGGATATCAGGAATCATCGGAGGTAAGGGCCCCTGAGTTCGAGGATTGTTCTGAGTAGGAGGTGGGTTTTGATCTTGCAGTGGTGGTGGCGGAGGGACCTGAGCAGGTGGAGGAGGAACAAGCTCTTGAGGTTGTGGACGAACCGGCTCCTGTGTAGCCGGTCAGGCTCTAGCGTGTCTGCCACGAGGTCGAGCCATCCGCACTATAAAGCATCAGAATTTATTCAGAGTTGAAAAAAAAATCACGATATCTGAGAGAAATAAAATCATAAATTAAAGGAAACTTAACAAAGAGGAGAGGAGATAAGATTCAGAGTAGATTTTGAGGCATTTAGGATCTTGTTGACTAGGGTTTAATGATTAAATTAGGGTCCTAATTCCAGTCTAAGTCATCCTAGTCTAAAGTCGACACTCTTCTAAGATCATGACTTAGGTCTAAGATTAAACTTAGACTTCTAGAATCATAATTTGGTTCTATATTCTGCCCGAATCTAGAGCTTGGGATCTGATACCACCTGTAGCACCCCGTACTCGGCCTGCCGGGGTACGTTGCACCCGTCGTACTTCTCTACGGAAAGTACCAGGCATCAATGCTTAACATATCACGGTCCATGCCAAAATCGTGGACTACAATGTCATCATCTTAACAAGTAAGCAAATTTTAGGCAGAATAAAAAACTTTCAAGAAAACTTCCCGAATATCCGACATAGAGTTTACAACCAAGTCCGCAAAATAAAGATAAATCTGAAATTGTTGTCCCCAAAATAAGTCCACAAAACATAATCCATCATAAAAGTCCTTAAGCTGCAATCCACTCTCACGTCTACGGATATGGAACTCGATGCTCATCGTCAATCCATTCTACACCATTCCCTGCAGGCTCTGGAGGGAAAAATAAAAGGGTGAGTGACAAAGTGACCAGCAAGTATACCATAAACAATCATGAATTAAATGCAAACTATACACAAGAACCAATCCCAAAAATTTCAACTTTCCCAACACACCATCCTTCAACCCAATAACCTCAAAGGTAATAAGATCATAACATAAGTGATAATAAACTTAAGCACCCTACTCACAATCATATGCAATGCGTATGAATATGCAAATGTAATGCATCATGATATGATGAAAACCAATTTCGATCATTCTTACGTCCAAAACATAATCGTCGTAAAACAAAGAGTAGAGAGGGTTCAGATCTATTATCTCCGGATCTGAAACAGTCATACCATTCCCTTCAGATCTATTATTTCCGGATCTGAAAACGGTCATACAATCAATCATCATCATCAGGTCTATTTTCTCCGGACCTGGACGGTCATAAATCATCATCCTCTATTATCTCCGGGTCTAGACGGTCATAAACCATCATCCTTAGGTCTATTATCTCCAGGCCTGGACGGTCATAAATCATCATCATCATCAGATCAATCAACCCCGGATCTGGAGCGGGTTGTGCTGGCCAGAAAGTAATGATACCGTAGGAATCTTTGTTAAAATGAAAACTCATATTCAAAAGAGCTTTCTTACAATTCTTTGGCACAAAAGTCATTCTCATAAGTTGTATGAACATGGAAAATGCAATGCATGATATGCAACATGAAATTCATGACTAAATACATCATAAAAAGCATATACGGACTCGTCTCTTAAGCTGGAAAACAGTCCAGCAGAAATGCCCTGTTCACACGGCCTCAACTTACAAATCCAGAGCCTATTTCCAGAAACGTTTGCCACAAACATGCATAATGTAATCTTAGATACATGCCATAAAAATTTCGTAACATTCTGAGATGTCTAAGATCCTCAAAACATTAAATTACCATCAAGGGGTACTGCAAAATTCTGCAGCGCAGTACCTGCCTTACCTCAGTTCCAAGGGTCATAATACAATATTCAATTAGGACTATCACCTGAAAACGTAGCCAACATACTAAGGAACAATATTGATATGCCCAAAAACCACATATAAATCTAAATAAACAAGATCAAGGCCTCACAATTCACGCCATCAAACTGTCCTGTTTTCCAGTTTTGTACCGTGAACTTCATCTCAATTGTTAACCCTTAAAACAGTGGTTCAAGCCAATTTCCTTACATACACCGGTGCATCTATGCCTTAGGTAAATACCACAAAAATTTCAAAGCAATCCGACATGTTTAAAAGGGTCATTTAATTATCTTTCTCAGTCTAGGTATCTGCAGAATCTGCAGTGACCGGTACTTACTCAAAATTCCATTGAGGCCAAACCACAAGCTCTTTTACAGAATTTCCACCACACAAATTTACTATACATATCAAGCTACCAGGACACCAAAATTGAGCTCATTTACACCTTCCTAAGGTTCATTTTAAGGCGAAGCATGTTCCTACCAAAATTGTCCTGTTTTAGAGAATCTTACATTTCTTCACTAATATTCTTCAAACATTTCTTAACCCAACTTCAACCCCTAAAATATCTTGCTAACCACCAAGTACACATGTTAACATGAACTTTTCAGGTCTCCTAGTGTTCTTTAAACTACGTCATACCCCCCACGGCAAACAGCCCCATAGAACATGCCATTTTCATACATTTTATGCTTCATAAAGTCTATTCTTAACAAGAATTAGTTCACTATTCAACCAATCACCGAAACCGCCCATTATTCTGAAGAATAGGTCTCATCTCATGTTTAAGTTAGGCACATATCATATCCATAGAGAACATCACTCAACATGCCAACACTTTCCCTTATAAGACAACCAATTTATCATGCTTAGCACTTAGTACTTCAACAAAGATTCATGACTTAAAATAACTAGACATTCAAGCATACAATTTCACAAATAAGTCAAGAATGTCTAGAGTATACTTGCCTCTTTTGAGCTTAGAAACTTTCCATAGATTGAGCCTTGGTTGAAATCGATGGATGTCTCCTCCAACTTCACTATAGAGCACACGGTTTTTAGGAAGGAAATGAAGGTGAACATTAGCTATTATTTAAATGAAGAAAAGAACTAGATTTAGGCAAGGTTTCCTTACCAAAATAGAATTTAAGTGGAGATTGAAAGAGATCCAACCACCAAGATGGTAGCACCACCTAATAGCTTGAAAGATCTTCACCTAGTGAGTATTAGAGGGTCACGGTTTCCATAGGGAGAAAAAGGTACAAGAGCTTTACAATTTGCAACTTGGAATTCACTTTGGAAGTTAGAATGCAACATACCTAGATGATGTAGGATCTGCAAGGCACCACTAGAAGGGGGGGTTGAATAGGTGGTGCGGAAAGTGTGTTTTTTAAAATTTGTTTAAACCTAAACAACTCAACTTCTGAAAACAGATTCTGTTTTCAGGACCAGTTTTAAAACGTTTTTAAAACCAGGTTATAGGACTCCAAAAATTCTAAAATTATGAGAGAAATTAGCCTCAGATGTTATGAGGGTCCCCTACAAATTTCAAATGAAAATTCAACCTTTAACCCCTTCAAAAACCGTTGGAAATCAGATTGCGCGAATCTGGCAGAAACGGTAGACGGTTTTGAAAAATTTATTCCTATTTGTGTGTATGTCCAAATGCTCTGAAAATTTAACCACTAACTCCTTATATACTATATTTAAGTGGGTTGAAACAGTTTTGCAAAATTACTTTGGCATGTAGGTCAACTACAATCAAAGTCTCAACCTTTGTAAGTTTGAAAATCAGACTGCACTAAACTCAGAACTTTTGATGTTTGATCAACTTATACTTATCCAAAGGGGTTGAAACTTGTGCCAAATTAATCCTAAAACGTGTGGCTATTTTCTGGAAATTTTCGTGATTTTTAAATGTCGTTTACTATTTTTACGAATGCAAACAAAAGAGTAAACTGTGCAGTAACTGAAAGTAAATGCTGAAAGTAAATGGTACCAAGAATTTTATACTGGTTCGGTTATAAACAACCTACTACAGTCTTCAAGGAACACCTTCCTTAGTTCACACTAATCACACACACGCAATACACCTTACCACAGGGTTGATAGAGTTACACCCTAACTCCAACCCTTTACAAACCTTGTATGATGAATACAATTCGCACGAACACCACCACCTCGCAAGAATGAAGATTGATCACACCTTGATCAATCTTTTACAAAGATATGGAATATGTGGTGGTCTATATCAAGCCTATTCAAGATTGAAAAATATGAATACAATAGGCTTTCAAGAAGAAAGAAAGAAAGAGAATGTAGAAGAAGAAGAGCTAGGCGTTTTTTTTCACTTTGATTTTGCAATGCTTGTGCTTATCTTGTTTTTGCTCAACTTCTTTCCTTTTAAACTTGTTGCAGCCATCCCCTATAGGTATCCTCCCCCTCTTGAAAATTATCTTCTAAGTCCTTGGGAGAATGTAAGACATCATTGTGACATGGTCTTGCTTACTTGTCACCTTCTCATTGGATGATCATTTAAGCTTTGCTTACTTGGCACTTCATTATAGGTTGAATGTTGTCATCATTGATGACTTGGAAAAATCTGAATATATCACTTAAACATGTGCCAATATCAATCACAAAATAATTTCCATAAAGCTCAAGATTGTCACATAAATGTTGCAAGACAAAATTTCTTTCACACTAGGTATGAAAATCGGCCATAATAAATATTTGCCATGCTGAATTTTCAGCATGTGTTACATGGTTGTACAATTAAAAATATTACAATTTTTTTTTGATTTCACTTTTTAAAATAAATCACCAATTGATGGTAAATATCCTTATCACATTGGAAATGAATTTGGACACTTTTATGCCCATGAATTCGGCCATGACACCTTTCACACATGCTGAAAAATTTTCAGCATGTGTGATATATAAAATATCACAATTTTTGAATTTAAATAATATTCAAATTACTTCCATTTCTTCTCCCAATCAATCACATAATTCAAGATGATAAAATATAGCCCTTTAATGTGAAATTTTTGGCCAGCATACTTACACATGCTGAAATTTACAGCATGTGTTACAAGTGAGACAAAGTTTGAAATCTTACCATTTGTAGATTCTCTCTTTAATTCACCAACATTGTATGATTGATTCTTGACCAATCAATATGCCAACAAGGCTCCAAATAAGCTCCATCTCAGCTGTAGGGGCGTTGCATGGAGTATGTGCATGTGCTGAAATTTATTTTTGCTAACTTTGTAAAATAGTGCACATTTAATAATACACACGTGTTATATTCAGATCAGCCCTTAATTTAATTTTCTAGAACACTTTAAGATCTATGACATATGTAAAAAGTGTCTAGATACGTGTCATATAATATGCCAAAAACGTTCCATGTGTTGTGTGCGTAGAAAACCGAATTTTCGATATTTATCGATTACCCGATTTTTCTCTAATTAAATTCCAACTTCTTGCACATGTTATATATATTATGTTACGCATAATATATATAATATATACTTTAAATCTCAGCACTTGGCTGGTCTAAAGTGGCGCTATTTACATGTGTCAAAATTAAAATTGGAATCTTCACATTTTGGCCTTAATGTGGGGTGATTTGTGTGTGCCAACATGGAAAGTATTTTTGGCTGAAAACATTGCCATATGGACGAAATTTATGATGATTTTTGAGGTGTAGGGGCTGGCCATCTATTTATGGCAAGTACGTGACACGTTGGCGAAGTTTCGGTATTCGCCCGATACGACAATTTTCGGTTTAGAACCTTTTAATATGTCGTATTTAATGTGTCATCACCATGTCTTATATCATATGATATAAGACCTGAATATACTCATAAAAATATGAGTTAAGTATAGTGGTGTGACGTTAACGTACGTACGTAAAATATATAACGTGTCGGTAGTACGTTGGAATACATGTGTATGTGCCTTTTAAAAAATCTGAAATATATATATATATATATATATGTGTGTGTGTGTGTGTATATATGCCGTGGATATTAAAGAGGGGAAGAGGAGAAAACTTTCCTTCCTTAGCCTTGTTGCCTTTGTGCCTTTTCCAATTGTGGCTTCCTTTAATGAACTACTTAGTTTAATAAACTAAGTACTTCACTTAATGAACTAGTTTAGTTCATTAATCATGGCACCTGAAAATAGTATAAACACAACAAATGTTTGCCATATGATGTAAGCTTTAACGCTTCATGGGTCGTTAGTACGGCAACATTATATACAAGCTAAATAAGGCAAGTAGTAAGCAACGTATCATGCATACATGTATATATCATGCATGTTTGTGTATGTCATGCTTTTATATCACATATTTTGAAATCAATCAAACCCCATTTTCTCTACAATCTCCCCCTTTTGATGAATTTCAAAATAACTTATGCACATGATTTAAATGCTATCGCTCCCCCTTCAATCATGCATAAATTTGAAATTTGAATTTTAAATTTCAAATCCGGCTCCCCCTTGATTTGTGCAATCAGTATCAATTAGTGTCTCTCTCCCCCTTAAATCATGCTTTCTCTCCCCCTTTATTTTGGAAAGTAAATCAAAAGGTTCCTGTAAATAAGGAAAGAAAATCAAATCACGTCAAATCAAATCATATCAACCGAAATCATGCCTAATTTAAAACGAAGAGATTCATATGTGGCTTGATTTAAGGCTTTTGTAAAGATATCCGCTACTTGTGCTTCTGTGCGTACGTGATGTGGATGTTTCAAATCTTCAAAACCGGGTGGTTGCTTCACGTATACTTCTTTTTGTATAAATCCGTTTAGGAATGCACTTTTTACGTCCATTTGATATAATTTAAAATATTTCATGCAAGCAATAGCAAGTAATAGTCGTATAGCTTCTAAACGTGCTACGGGTGCAAATGTTTCATCGTAGTCAATTCCTTCTTCTTGATTATAGCCTTGTGCTACAAGTCTCGCTTTATTCCTAACGACCTTTCCTTCTTCATTCATTTTATTCCTAAACACCCACTTCATGCCTATTATAGTCTTATCTTGTGGTCGTGGCACTAAATCTCATACATCGTTTCTAACCAATTGATTAAGTTCATCATGCATGGCATCAATCCAAGAAGAATCACTCAAAGCATCATGCACATTTTTGGGCTCAATTTCAGAAATCATAGCATGAAATTCATTTATTTCGTCCGATGTAATTCTTCTACGTGGTCGCACACCATGAGTGAGGTCGCCTATGATGAGATCATGTGGGTGATCTCTATACCATCTTGGTTGATTATTTTCTATGTTGTCATGCATTTCTATGTGATCATGCATTTCTAGTGTGTTATTCGTATCATGCATATCAAATATACCATCATCTTCATTCAACACGGGTTTCAATTCAAAGTCATCGTCATATTCTTTATCTTTATCTTTATCAATCTCACCAAATTCATTGAATTTCACATGAATAGATTCCATGATTTGTCTAGTGAGAGGATCACAACATCTATATGCCTTTGAATTTATAGAATATCCAACAAAAATGCACTCAATTGATTTGGATTCAAATTTGTCTAAATTATCTTTTGTATTTAAAACAAAACATTTGCATCCAAACACACGAAAATAGTCAATCTTAGGCATACAATCATTCAAAATCTCATAAGGCATCTTGTTTATTTTCTTTCTTATAGATAGGCGATTTACAATATAGCCTGCACAATTTACGGCTTCCGCCCACAGAATCTAGGCAATTTGTTTTCGCATAACATAGTCCTAGCGATTTCTCGTAATGTACGATTCTTTCTTTCTATTACTCCATTTAATTGTGGAGTTCTAGGTGGCGAAAACTCATGCTTGATTCCTTTTTCTTCGCAAAATGAAATCATCTCTTTGTTTTTAAACTCACCGCCTCTATCACTTCTTATCTTTTTCACATTTACACCGTATTGATTTTCAAGTTGTTTAATTAATTTTGCAATCTCAATGGCACTATCATCCTTATGTGCAAGAAATAAAGTCCAAGTATAACGAGAAAAATCATCAACAATCACACATGCATAGTGGCGCCCACCAAGGCTTGTAGTGCGACTAGGACCAAACAAATCAAGATGCAATAGTTCTAAGACTCTAGTCGTGATTATTTCATTTTTAGGCTTAAGTGACTCACGTGTTTGTTTGCCTTTCATGCAAGATTCACGTAACTGAAAGTTGTCTAAATCTAACTTAGGCAATCCTCGTACTAGGTTCTTTCGTTGAAGTTTTTCTAATGTGGAGATACCAATGTGTCCTAAACGTCTATGCCATAAATTCACATTGGGTTCATTTGACATAAAACACTTAACTTTAGCGTCTACCACATCATCCATAGAAAGCGTAAAAATATTACCTTCTCGTTTTCCTTTTAAAATGGTTTCTCCATTTTTATTTATTATATTGCAATAAGGGTGAGTAAAACACACATTAAAACCATTGTCAACAAAGTGAGAAATGCTAAGAAGATTGTAGGATAAGTTGCTTACCAAAAAGACGTTGGAGATTTGGAGAGTACTTGGATTTCCAATCGTACCTTTTCCGATGATCTTGTAGAGAAAAAGGGGTTTGAGTGATTTTCAAATGCATGATTTAAATGTGCACAAAAACGAGCATTAGATATAAACGTGCATAAGTGTACATGTGTGCATGATAACTTGCCATTACTTGCCTTATTTAGTTTATATATTATGTTGCCGTACTAACGAGCCATGAAGCATTAAAGCTTACATCATATGGCGAACATTTGTTGAGTTTACACTATTTTCAGGTGCCACAATTAATGAACTAAAGTAGTTCATTAAGTGAAGTACTTAGTTTAATAAACTAAGTAGTTCATTAAAGGAAGATGCATTTGGAAAAGGCACAAAGGCAACATGACTATGGAAGGAAAGTCTTCTCCTCCTCCCCACATTCAATGTCACACGTTTTTATACACATATATACTATATTTTCAGATTTTTTATAAAAGGCACATACACATGTATTCCAACGTACTACCGACACGTTGTATATCTTACGTACGTACGTTAACGTCACACCACTATACTTAACTCATATTTATGAGTATATTCAGGTCTTATATCATATGATATAAGATATGGTGATGACAAATTAAATACGACACGATAAAAGGTTCTAAACCGAAATTTGTCGTATCGGGCGAATACTGAAACTTCGCCAATGTGTCACGTACTTGCCATAAATAAATGGCCAGCCCATATACATCAAAAATTGATGAAAATTTCGTGATACACATGGTGTGATTAGCCAAAAATACTTTCCATGTTGGCACACACAAATCACCCCACATTTAGGCCAAAATGTGAAGATTCCAATTTTAATTTTGTCACATGTTTATGGTACCACTTTAAATCATCCAAGAGCTGAAATTTAAAGTATATATTATATATATTATGTATAACATAATATATATATCATGTGCAAAAGTTGGAATTTAAATTAGAGAAAAATTGGGTAATCGATAAATATCGAAAATTCGGTTTTCTACGCACTTAACATGGAACGTTTTTCTTGAACATCATGTGACACGTATCTAGACACTTTCTACATATAATATACATCTTAAAGTGTTCTAGAAAATTAAATTAAGGGCTGATTGGAATATTACATATGTGTATTATTAAATGTGCACTATTTTACAAAGTTTGCAAAAATAAAATTCAGCACATGTCTTATCTTCATTCCAACGCCTACTCAAGATGAAATGGAGCATATGTGGAGCCTTGTTGGCATATTGATTGGTCAAGAATCAATCATACATTGTTGGTGACATAAAGGAAGAAGCTACAAAAGGTAATGTTTCAAATTTTGTCACAATTGTGACACATGCTGAAAATTCAGCATGTGCACTAATGTGGTGGCCGAATTTTATATCCATATGAGCCTATATTTTGTGTCTTGTATCATGAGGATTAATTGGGGATGTTATGGAAATGATTTGAATATTATTTAAATTAATAAAGTGTGATATTCTACATATCAGACATGCTGAAATTTTTCAGCATGTGTGAAGACATGGTGTGGCCTAATGTATGGTCTTAAAAGTGTCTATATCAATTTCTCATGTGATAGGAACAATTACCATAAGTTGGTGATTCATTTTTTAAAGAAAAATCAAATCAAATTTGGCATTATTTTGAATAAAATTGGATGATGCACATGCTGAAAATTCAGCATGGCAATGTCACTTAATGGGCGAATTCTAGGTGAATCTTGTGAGATTTTTTGTCTTGCAATTTATGTGACAATCTTATGCATTATGGTATGATTTTATGAATGATATTGGCACATGTTTAAAGTGATTATTTCAGATTTTTTCCATGTCATCTTGATGACAACATTGAGCCAATAAGGAGGTGCAAGTAAGCGAAGACTAAATGATGATCCAATAGGAAGATGCCAAGTAAGCAAGACATTGTCACAATGATGTCTTACACTCTCTCAAGGACTTAAAAGATAATTTTAAAGAAGGAGAAACCCTAGGAGGGGACGGCTGCAATTAAAAAGAGAAGAGGAGAGCAAACAAAACAAGGCCAAGCATTGCAAAATCAAAGTGATTAAAAAAAGCCTAGTTCTTCTTCTTCTACATTCTCTCTTTCTTTCTTTCTTCTTGTAAGCCTATTGTATTCATATTCTTTCAATCTTGAATAGGCTTGAGATAAACCACCATTCATACATCTTTGTAAAAGATTGATCAAGGTGTGATCAATCTTCATTCTAGCGAGGTGGTGGTGTTCGTGTGAATTGTACTTGACATACAAGGTTTGTAAAGGGTTGGAGTTAGGTGTAACTCTATCAACCCTGCGGTAAGGTGTACTGCGTGTGTGTGATTAGTGTGAACCAAGGAAGGTGTTCCTTGAAGACTGGAGTAGGTTGTTTATAACCGAACCAGTATAAAATTCTTGGTGCAATTTACTTTCAGCATTTACTTTTCAGTTTCTGCACTGTTTATCCATTTTGTTCACGTTCGGAAAAATAGTAAACGATTTCCAAAAATTATACAAATTTCCAGAAAAATACATAAACGTTCTAGGGTTAATTTGGCACAAGTTTCAACCCTTTTGGACAAGTATAGATCAGTCAAACATCAAAAGTTCTGAGACTAGTGCAGTCTGATTTTCAGACTTGCAAAGGTTGAGACTTTGGCTGTGTTTGACCTACTTCCCAAAAGAATTTTCAAAAACTGTTTCAACCTATTTAAATATAGTGTGTGAGGAGTTATTGGTCAAATTTTCAGATCATTTGGACATTCACATAAATAGGAATTAATTTTTCAAAATCATCTACCGTTTCTGACAGATTTGCACAATCTGAGTGCCAACGGTTTTTGAAGGGGTTAAAGGTTGAATTTTGATTTGAAATTTTTAGGGGACCCTCATAACATCTGAGGATAAGTTCTCTCAAAATTTCATAATTTTTGGAGACCTCTAACCTGGTTTTAAAAACGTTTTAAAACAGGTCCTGAAAACAGAATCTGTTTTCAGAACTTGAATTGTTCAAGTTTAAAGAAATTTTAAAAAGCACACTTTCCGCACCATCTATTCAACCCCCCCTTCTAGTGGTGCCTTGCAGATCCTACAATTGGTATCAGAGAGCAGGAACACTCACTACAAAGGATCCAACGATTCAGTGAGATGGCATCCACTAGTCATAGCACCGTGCAAGAAGGAATGTCAACCATAAGGCCTCCTCTGTTTGACGGTGAGTCTTTCGTTCAATGGAAGGTAAGAATGAAACTTTTCTTTATGGCAATAGATATTGATCTTTGGTCGATTATAGAAGATGGTCCCTTTGTTCCATCTAAGTCATCCACCGTAGACAGAGTCACACTAGAAGTTGTTAAATCTAGACAAGAATATACGAGTGATGATAAAAAGAAACTTAGTATGAATGCTAAGGCTATGCAACTACTATTAAACGGCCTAAGTAAAAGTGAGGCTAGTTATGTGTCTAATTGTTCTAGTGCTCAAGAGATGTGGCATATTCTTGAAATGAAACATGAAGGGACTAGCCAAGTAAAGGAGTCCAAAATTAATATGCTTATGTCCACACTTGAGTCCTTTAAATTATTGCCAAATGAGTCTATTGTTGAGATGGATTTACGCTTGACTAACATTTACAATTCTCTTGAGTCTCTTGGCAAAGCCTTCACTATGCAGGAAAAGGTACAAAATGTCTTGAGAAGCCTTCCATCCGAGTGGGACCCTAAAGTAACGGCCATAGAAGAAAGTAAAGAGACCAAATCGATTAAAATGGAAGAACTAATCGGATCACTTAAGGTATACAAAAACAAACTTTCTTTAAGACATTCTGAGTCTATTTCTAATAATGATAGGGCTATAGCATTTAAATCAAATGAATACGTCGTAGATGATAGTGACACAGATTCCGATAATGAGGACTTAATCACAATGGCTAAAAGATTAAGAAAAATATTGAGAAAATTGATTAAACATAAGTCTACCTCATCTAAGGATCATAAAAATAAAAATAAGGAAATAAAGTGCTATGAATGCGGCAAACTTGGACATCTATCATATGACTGCCCTAATAAAGAGAAACAAACAAACAAATACCCTGACAAGGATCGGAACAAGAATAGACTCGTCTCAGAACCTAAGCAAAGGAGAAGAGCATTCAAAGCCTCCACTTGGAGTGACACATCCGACTCTGAGACTGATGATACGGAAGAACACAAGGCACAAGTATGCTTTACATCTAAAGCATCAAATGAGGTATCTTCTGACTCTGATTCCGATTCTGAATGTTCATATGATGATTTATTTAGTCAATATTTAGAATTGCATAAATTTTCAAAGACTCTTGCAAAAGAAAAGAAACGATTAATTGAAGACAAGAAATTGTTAGAATCTTCTAACGAAAATCTTGTCGCTCAATTAAACGATTCTAAAGAAGAGTCATCATGCATCATCAATGCATTAAAATCTGAAATTTCATCATTGACATCCGAGAACGTTGAATTGAAATCCGAGATTTCAAAATTAAAATCAAGGAATGCCGATGTAGAGAAAAAGGTGAAACAGTTTGATACAGGATCCAACATGCTGCATCGCATTATATCATCACAAAAGCATGACAGTGATAAAACGGGGTTGGGATACGTTGATACAAATGAAGTATCAACCAAACCAACAAAGTTTGTTTTGTCTAAGAAAGTAGACACATCAAAGGCAAACGTAGCGCCTAAAACAAAGCAAAAACCCCCTCTTCCCACATCTCGTCATATCTCTTCTTCATCTCATACGAAGTATAATTATGTACCGTATAAATATGAGAAGAAGACTAGTACACCATTTATCTCATCTCATCGTGCTTCTTATCATACAAAGAGAAATCACATGCCATATAGAAAGCCACTGATGCATATGCGACATTCATATCATAAAAATGCATCTAGATCACATCCCGTACATGCAAACCAAAATGCTTATCAGAAACCATACTACATGCATGATGGGATTCTTGGCCAAAGGCCAAACGCAGTTGCACCAAAAGTTTATTATGTTGCGTTCTCATCACCTTTCTCACCTTTTGGAAGACCTAGAAAGGTCACCCAAATTTGGGTACCAAAAGGGACATTTTCAAAGGGTTGAATAAATAACCCTTAAGAACGCACGTAATATGAAATGCATAATTTTTTTTCAGGCATCTTTTGATTTACTTTTCAAAATAAAGGGGGAGAAAAAGCATGATTTAAGGGGGAGAGAGAAAGACTAATTGCATAAATTAAGGGGGAGAGAGAAAGACTTTTATGCATAATTGAAGGGGGAGCGATAGGATTTAAATCATGTGCATAAGTTATTTTGAAAATCATCAAAAGGGGGAGATTGTAGAGAAAAAGGGGTTTGAGTGATTTTCAAATGCATGATTTAAATGTGCACAAAAACGAGCATTAGATATAAACGTGCATAAGTGTACATGTGTGCATGATAACTTGCCATTACTTGCCTTATTTAGCTTATATATTATGTTGCCGTACTAACGAGCCATGAAGCATTAAAGCTTACATCATATGGCGAACATTTGTTGAGTTTACACTATTTTCAGGTGCCACAATTAATGAACTAAAGTAGTTCATTAAGTGAAGTACTTAGTTTAATAAACTAAGTAGTTCATTAAAGGAAGATGCATTTGGAAAAGGCACAAAGGCAATATGACTATGGAAGGAAAGTCTTCTCCTCCTCCCCACATTCAATGTCACACGTTTTTATACACATATATACTATATTTTCAGATTTTTTATAAAAGGCACATACACATGTATTCCAACGTACTACCGACACGTTGTATATCTTACGTACGTACGTTAACGTCACACCACTATACTTAACTCATATTTATGAGTATATTCAGGTCTTATATCATATGATATAAGATATGGTTATGACAAATTAAATACGACACGATAAAAGGTTCTAAACCGAAATTTGTCGTATCGGGCGAATACTGAAACTTCGCCAATGTGTCACGTACTTGCCATAAATAAATGGCCAGCCCATATACATCAAAAATTGATGAAAATTTCGTGATACACATGGTGTGATTAGCCAAAAATACTTTCCATGTTGGCACACACAAATCACCCCACATTTAGGCCAAAATGTGAAGATTCCAATTTTAATTTTGTCACATGTTTATGGTACCACTTTAAATCAGCCAAGAGCTGAAATTTAAAGTATATATTATATATATTATGTATAACATAATATATATATATCTTGTGCAAAAGTTGGAATTTAAATTAGAGAAAAATCGGGTAATCGATAAATATCGAAAATTCGGTTTTCTACGCACTTAACATGGAACGTTTTTCTTGAACATCATGTGACACGTATCTAGACACTTTCTACATATAATATACATCTTAAAGTGTTCTAGAAAATTAAATTAAGGGCTGATTGGAATATTACATGTGTGTATTATTAAATGTGCACTATTTTACAAAGTTTGCAAAAATAAAATTCAGCACATGTCTTATCTTCATTCCAACGCCTACTCAAGATGAAATGGATCATATGTGGAGCCTTGTTGGCATATTGATTGGTCAAGAATCAATCATACATTGTTGGTGACATAAAGGAAGAAGCTACAAAAGGTAATGTTTCAAATTTTGTCACAATTGTGACACATGCTGAAAATTCAGCATGTGCACTAATGTGGTGGCCGAATTTTATATCCATATGAGCCTATATTTTGTGTCTTGTATCATGAGGATTAATTGGGGATGTTATGGAAATGATTTGAATATTATTTAAATTAATAAAGTGTGATATTCTACATATCACACATGCTGAAATTTTTCAGCATGTGTGAAGACATGGTGTGACCGAATGTATGGTCTTAAAAGTGTCTATATCAATTTCTCATGTGATAGGAACAATTACCATAAGTTGGTGATTCATTTTTTAAAAAAAAATGAAATCAAATTTGGCATTATTTTGAATAAAATTGGATGATGCACATGCTGAAAATTCAGCATGGCAATGTCACTTAATGGGCGAATTCTAGGTGAATTTTGTGAGATTTTTTGTCTTGCAATTTATGTGACAATCTTATGCATTATGGTATGATTTTATGAATGATATTGGCACATGTTTAAAGTGATTATTTCAGATTTTTTCCATGTCATCTTGATGACAACATTGAGCCAATAAGGAGGTGCAAGTAAGCGAAGACTAAATGATGATCCAATAGGAAGATGCCAAGTAAGCAAGACATTGTCACAATGATGTCTTACACTCTCTCAAGGACTTAAAAGATAATTTTCAAGAAGGAGAAACCCTAGGAGGGGACGGCTGCAATTAAAAAGAGAAGAGGAGAGCAAACAAAACAAGGCCAAGCATTGCAAAATCAAAGTGATTAAAAAAAGCCTAGTTCTTCTTCTTCTACATTCTCTCTTTCTTTCTTTCTTCTTGTAAGCCTATTGTATTCATATTCTTTCAATCTTGAATAGGCTTGAGATAAACCACCATTCATACATCTTTGTAAAAGATTGATCAAGGTGTGATCAATCTTCATTCTAGCGAGGTGGTGGTGTTCGTGTGAATTGTACTTGACATACAAGGTTTGTAAAGGGTTGGAGTTAGGTGTAACTCTATCAACCCTGCGGTAAGGTGTACTGCGTGTGTGTGATTAATGTGAACCAAGGAAGGTGTTCCTTGAAGACTGGAGTAGGTTGTTTACAACCGAACCAGTATAAAATTCTTGGTGCAATTTACTTTCAGCATTTACTTTTCAGTTTCTGCACTGTTTATCCATTTTGTTCACGTTCGGAAAAGTAGTAAACGATTTCCAAAAATTATAAAAATTTCCAGAAACATACATAAACGTTCTAGGGTTAATTTGGCACAAGTTGCAACCCTTTTGGACAAGTATAGGTCAGTCAAACATCAAAAGTTCTGAGACTAGTGCAGTCTGATTTTCAGACTTGCAAAGGTTGAGACTTTGGCTGTGTTTGACCTACTTCCCAAAAGAATTTTCAAAAACTGTTTCAACCTATTTAAATATAGTGTGTGAGGAGTTATTGGTCAAATTTTCAGATCATTTGGACATTCACATAAATAGGAATTAATTTTTCAAAATCATCTACCGTTTCTGGCAGATTTACACAATCTGAGTGCCAACGGTTTTTGAAGGGGTTAAAGGTTGAATTTTGATTTGAAATTTTTAGGGGACCCTCATAACATCTGAGGCTAAGTTCTCTCAAAATTTCATAATTTTTGGAGACCTCTAACCTGGTTTTAAAAACGTTTTAAAACAGGTCCTGAAAACAGAATCTGTTTTCAGAACTTGAATTGTTCAAGTTTAAAGAAATTTCAAAAAGCACACTTTCCGCACCATCTATTCAACCCCCCCTTCTAGTGGTGCCTTGCAGATCCTACAGATCTTGCCTTCGTTGTTGTCTCCAAAGGTCACGGATCCGCCTTTTGTGACCTTCTTTAATTTGGTGAACAAGCTTGGGTCACCCGTCATGTGCCTCGAGCATCCACTGTCAAGGAACCACTTAATAGTTGTATCTTTCGATGTGTGGGCTCCCTGCAATGTGCAAAGATGATTTAGGTACCCTTTTAACTTTGGGTCCTTTCGATTTAGTTAATCGCCTCTTGGTAAAAGTACATTTTGGTACCCATACTTGGGTGATCCTTCTCGGTCTATCAAATGGCAAGAATGTAGATGAAGGTGCGATATAGTAGACATGTGGTGCATGCACTTTGGGCCTTTGCCCAAGGACTCCTTTATACTCATTGAATGAAGGACGTTTTTGATATATGTCCTTGTGTGTGTGTGCGTAGTGCGTGGATGATATGAATTTCGTTTATGCATTGCTCTTTTCTTTTCATATCTATATGGTACAAAGTTTTATTTCACATGGTATGAAGAGTGAGTGGGGCGTGATGAGGAAAAGGGCGGCTTTTGCGTCATCTTAGACGCCACTTGAGGCTTTGGGGTGTCTAATTTCTTAGACACAACAAACTTGGTTGGTTTGGTTGATATTTCATTAGTATCAACGTATCCCAAACCCGTTTTGTCACTGTCATGCTTTTGAGATAAGATAATACGCTGCAGCATGTTAGATCCTGTATCAAACTATTTCATCATTTTCTCTAGATCTATATTCCTTGATTTCAAATTTGAAATCTCGGATTTCATTTCATTATTTTTAGTGGTCAATGATGAAATCTCTGTCTTTAATGTAGTAATGACACATGATGACTCTTTCTTTGAATCGCTTAATTGAGCAACAAGATTCTTGTTAGAAGATTCTAACAGTTTCTTTGTAGGATCTGCAAGGCACCACTAGAAGGGGGGGGGGTTGAATAGGTGGTGCAGAAAGTGTGGTTTTTAAAATTTGTTTAAACCTAAACAACTCAACTTCTGAAAACAGATTCTGTTTTCAGGACCAGTTTTAAAATGTTTTTCAAACTAGGTTATAGGTCTCCAAAAATTCTGAAATTTTGAGATAACTTATCCTCAGACGTTATGAGGGTCCCCTAAAAATTTCAAATTAAAATTCAACCTTTAACCCCTTCAAAAACCGTTAGTAATCAGATTGCGCGAATCTGCCAGAGACGGTAGACGGTTTTGAAAAATTTATTCCTATTTGTGTGTAAGTCCAAATGCTCTGAACATTTAACCACTAACTCCATATATACTATATTTAAGTGGGTTGAAACAGTTTTGCAAAATTCCTTTGGGAAGTAGGTCAATTACAATCAAAGTCTCAACCTTTGCAAGTCTGAAAATCAGACTGCACCAGTCTCAGAACTATTGCTGTTTGATCAACTTATACTTATCCAAAAGGGTTGAAACTTGTGCCAAATTAACCCTAGAACGTGTGGCTATGTTTCTGAAAATTTTTGTGATTTTTGAAAGTCTTTTACTATTTTTACAAATGCGAACAAAAAGGGTAAACTGTGCAGTAACTGAAAGTATATGCTGAAAGTAATTGGCACCATGATTTTTATATTGGTTCGGTTATAAACAACCTACTCCATTCTTCAAGGAACACCTTCCTTGGTTCACACTAATCACACACACACAACACACCTTACCACAGGGTTCATAGAGTTACACACTAACTCCAACCCTTTACAAACCTTGTACGATGAATACAATTCGTACGAACACCACCACCTCGCAAGAATGAAGATTGATCACACCTTGATCAATCTTTTACAAAGATATGGAATATGTGGTGGTCTATATCAAGCCTATTCAATATTGAAAGATATGAATACAATAGGCTTACAAGAAGAAAGAAAGAAAGAGAGTGTAGAAGAAGAGGCTTAGGCGTTTTTTTGGATCACTTGTTTTGCAATGCTTGTGCTTGTCTTGTTTTTGCTCCTCTTCTTTCCTTTTAACCTTGCATGGCCGTCCACTATAGGTTCTCCCCCTCTTGAAAATTATCTTCTAAGTCATTGGGATTATGTAAGACATCATTGTGACATGGTCTTGCTTACTTGGCATCTTCTTATTGGATGATTATTTAAGCTTTGCTTACTTGGCACTTCATGATTGCTTGGATGTTGTCATCATTGATGACTTGGAAAAAATCTGAATAGATCACTTAAACATGTGCCAATATCAATCACAAAATAATTTCCATAAAGCTCAAGATTGTCACATAAATTGCAAGACAAAATTTCTTCCTTCCTTAAGCAAAAATTCGGCCATAATGAGTACATACCATGCTGAATTTTCAGCATGTGACACATGGAGATAAAGTTCAAAATATTACCATTTTTCTTTGATTTTTCTTTTTAAAAATAAATCACCAATTGATGGTAAATATCCTTATCACATTGGAAATGAATTTGGACACCTTTATGCTCAAGAATTCGGCCATGACATGTCACACACATGCTGAAAAATTTTCAGCATGTGTGATATAAAATATCACACTTTATGAATTTAAATAATATTCAAATTACTTCCATTTCTTCTCCCAATCAGTCACACAATTTAAGATGATAAAATATATCACATTAACATGCAAAAATCGGCCAGCCATGGTTTAAAATGCTGAAATTTTCAGCATGTGTTATAAGTGAGACAAAGTTTGAAATCTTACCGTTTGTAGCTTCTCTCTTTAATTCACCAACACTTTATGATTGATTCTTGACCAATAAATATGCCAACAAGGCTCCAAATAAGCTCCATCTCAGCTGTAGGGGCGTTGCATGGAGTATGTGCATGTGCTGAAATTTATTTTTGCTAACTTTGTAAAATAGTGCACATTTAATAATACACACATGTTATATCCCAATTAGCCCTTAATTTAATTTTCTAGAACACTTTAAGATGTGTAACATATGTAAAAAGTGTCTAGATACGTGTCATATGATGTACCAAAAATGTTCCATGTGTTGTGTGCGTAGAAAGCCGAATTTTCGATGTTTATCGATTACCCGATTTTTCTCTAATTAAATTCCAACTTTTGCACATGTTGTATATATTATGTTACGCTTAATATATATAATATATACTTTAAATCTCAGCACTTGGCTGGTCTAAATTGGCGCCATTAATCATGTGTCAAAATTAAAATTGGAATCTTCACATTTTGGCCTTAATGTGGGGTGATTTGTGTGGGCCAACATGGAAAGTAATTTTGGCTGAAAACATCATAATTAGAACGAAATTTATGATGATTTTTGAGGTGTAGGGGCTGACCATCTATTTATGGCAAGTACGTGACACGTTGGCGAAGTTTTGGTATTCGTCCGATACGACAATTTTACGTTTAAAACCTTTTAACGTGTCGTATTTAATTTGTCATCACCATGTCTTATATCATATGATATAAGACCTGAATGTGCTCATAAATATGAGTTAAGTATAGTGGTGTGATGTTAACGTACGTACGTAAAATATATAACGTGTCGGTAGTACGTTGGAATACATGTGTATGTGCCTTTTTCAAAAAATCTGAAAATATATGTATTTTATATGTATATGGCGTGTATATAGTTAACAGGGGAGGAGGAGAAAACTTTCCTTCCTTAGCCTTGTTGCCTTTGTGCCTTTTCCAAATGTGGCTTCCTTTAATGAACTACTTAGTTTAATAAACTAAGTACTTCACTTAATGAACTAGTTTAGTTCATTAATGATAGTACCTGAAAATAGTATAAACACAACAAATGTTTGCCATATGATGTAAGATTTAACGCTTCATGACTCGTTAGTACGGCAATATTATATACAAGCTAAATAAAGCAAGTAGTAAGCAACGTATCATGCGTACATGTATATATCATGCACGTTTGTGTATGTCATGCATTTAAATCACATATTTTGAAATCACTCAAACCCCCTTTTCTTTACAGTCTCCCCCTTTTGATGATTTTCAAAATAACTTATGCATATGATTTAAATGCCATCGCTCCCCCTTCAAACATGCACAACTTTGAAATTTAAATTTCAAATTTCAAATCCGGCTCTCCCTTGATTTGTGCAATCAGTATCAATTAATGTCTCTCTCCCCCTTAAATCATGCTTTCACTCCTTCTTTATTTTGGAAAGTAAATCAAAAGATTCTTGTCAATAAGGAAAGAAAATCAAATCACGTCAAATCAAATCATATCAACGGGAATCATGCCTAATTTGGAACGAAGAGATTCATACGTGGCTTGATTTAAGGCTTTTGTAAAGATATCCGCTACTTGTACTTCTGTGCGTATGTGGTCTATGATGATATCACCATTGTGTACGTGATCATGAAGAAAGTGATAGCGTACTTCTATATGCTTAGCCTTAGAATGTAACACGGGGTTTTTAGACAAATTAATGGCACTCATACTATCACAATATATAGGAATTCTATTTACGGTAATTCCAAAGTCCGAAATTTGTTGTTTTATCAACAACAACTGTGTGCAACAAAGGCTAAGTGCCATGTACTCAGCCTCAGTAGTGGACAAAGCAACGCTTGCTTGCTTTTTGTAAAACCATGAAATGAGTGAGTTTCCTATAAATTGGCAAGTCCCACTCGTGCTCTTTCTATCTATTTTGCAGCCACCATAATCTGCATCAGTATAAGTATGTAAGTCAAATGTGGAATCCTTATCGTACCAAATTCCTAAGGTGGGCGTGTGCTTAATATAACGGAATATTCTTTTTACCGCATTAAGGTGAGACACCTTAGGTTGACTCTGAAATCGTGCGCACATGCATACACTAAACATGATATCAGGCCTACTAGCAGTTAAATATAGCAAAGAACCTATCATAGATCGATATAAGCCATTATCAACGTCTTTACCATGTTCGTCTTTGTCTAATTTAGTAGTGACACTTATAGGGGTGGGGGATGGTTTCAAATTTTCAAAGTTAAACTTTTTAATCATATCATTGACATATTTTGCTTGACTTATGTGAATCCCTTTACTCGTTTGCTTAATCTGCAAGCTAAGAAAATAATTAAGTTCACCAACCATAGACATTTCAAATTCAGATTTCATGCAATTTTCAAAATCTTCAACAAGTCTATGTGAGGTAGAACCGAAAATAATGTCATCAACGTAGATTTGGATAATAAGTAAATCCGATTTATCTTGTTTCAAAAATAGTGTACTATCTATAGTATCTCGTTTAAAATCATTTTCTAAAAGGAAAGTAGCAAAACGATCATACCATGCTCTCGGTGCTTGCTTTAGGTTGTATAGTGCCTTCTTTAGTTTGTAAACGTGATCGGGATGTTTCAAATCTTCAAAACTGGGTGGTTGCTTCACGTATACTTCTTCTTGTATAAATCCGTTTAGAAATGCACTTTTTACGTCCATTTGATATAATCTGAAATCTTTCATGCAAGCAATAGCAAGTGATAGTAGTATAGCTTCTAAACGTGCTATGGGTGCAAATGTTTCATCATAAACAATTCCTTCCTCTTGATTATAGCCTTGTGATACAAGTCTTTCTTTATTCCTAACGACCTTTCCTTCTTCATTCATTTTATTCATAAACACCCACTTTGTGCCTATTATAGTCTTATCTTGCGGTCGTGGCACTAAATCCCATACATCGTTTCTGACAAATTGATTAAGTTCATCATGCATGGCACCAATCCAAGAAGAATCACTCAAAGCATCATGCACATTTTTGGGCTCAATTTCAGAAATCATAGCATGAAATTCATTTATTTCGTCCGAAGTAATTTTTCTACGTGGTCGCACACCGTGAGTGAGGTCGTCTATGATGAGATCATGTGGGTGATCTCTATGCCATCTTGGTTGATTATTTTCTATGTTATCATGCATTTTTATGTGATCATGCATTTCTAGTGTGTCATTCATATCATGCATATCAAAAGAACCATCATCTTCATTCAACACGGGTTTCAATTCAAAGTCATCGTCATATTCTTTATCTTTATCTTTATCAATCTCACCAAATTCATTGAATTTCACATGAATAGATTCCATGATTTGTCTAGTGAGAGGATCGTAACATCTATATGCCTTTGAATTTATAGAATATCCAACAAAAATGCACTCAATTGATTTTGATTCAAATTTGTCTAAATTATCTTTTGTATTTAAAACAAAACATTTGCATCCAAACACACGAAAATAGTCAATCTTAGGCATGCGATCATTCAAAATCTCATAAGGCGTCTTGTTTATTTTCTTTCTTATAGATAGGCGATTTACAATATAGCATGCACAATTTGCGGCTTCCGCCCACAGAAATCTAGGCAATTTATTTTCGCATAACATAGTCCTAGCGATTTCTTGTAATGTACGATTCTTTCTTTCTACTAATTCATTTAATTGTGGAGTTCTAGGTGGCGAAAACTCATGCTTGATTCCTTTTTCTTCGCAAAATGAAATCATCTCTTTGTTTTTAAACTCGCCGCCTCTATCGCTTCTTATCTTTTTCACATTGACACCGTATTGATTTTCAAGTTTGATTAATTTTGCAATCTCAATTGCACTATCATCCTTATGTGCAAGAAATAAAGTCCTAGTATAACGAGAAAAATCATCAACAATCACGCATGCATAGTGGCGCCCACCAAGGCTTGTAGTGCGACTAGGACCAAACAAATCAATATGCAATAGTTCTAAGACTGTAGTCATGTTTATTTCATTTTTAGGCTTAAGTGACTCACGTGTTTGTTTGCCTTTTATGCAAGATTCGCACAACTGAAAGTTGTCTAAATCAAGCGCAGGCAATCCTCGTACTAGGTTCTTTCATTGAAGTTTTTCTAGTGTGGAAATGCCAATGTGTCCTAAATGTCTACGCCATAAATTCACATTAGGTTCATTTGACATAAAGCACTTAACTTTAGCGTCTACCACATCATCCATAGAAAGCGTAAAGATATTACCTTCTCGTTTCCCTTTTAAAACGGTTTCTCCATTTTTATTTATTATATTGCAATAAGGGTGAGTAAAACACACATTAAAACCATTGTCAACAAATTGAGAAATGCTAAGAAGATTGTAGGATAAGTTGCTTACCAAAAAGACGTTGGAGATTTGGAGAGTACTTGGATTTCCAATCGTACCTTTTCCGATGATCTTACCTAGATGATGTAGGATCTGCAAGGCACCACTAGAAGGGAGGGGGGTTGAATAGGTGGTGCGGAAAGTGTGGTTTTTAAAATTTGTTTAAACCTAAACAACTCAACTTCTGAAAACAGATTCTGTTTTCAGGACCAGTTTTAAAATATTTTTAAAACCAGGTTATAGGTCTCCAAAAATTCTGAAATTTTGAGAAAACTTAGCCTCAGATGTTATGAGGATCCCTAAAAATTTCAAATTAAAATTCAACCTTTAACCCCTTCAAAAACCGTTGGAAATCAGATTGTGCGAATCTGCCAGAAACGGTAGATGGTTTTGAAAAATTTATTTTGTATTTGTGTGTAAGTCCAAATGATCTGAAAATTTAACCACTAACTCCTTATATACTACATTTAAGTGGGTTGAAACAGTTTTGCAATATTCTTTTGGGAAGTAGGTCAATTACAATCAAAGTCTCAACCTTTGCAAGTCTGAAAATCAGACTGCACCAGTCTCAGAACTTTTGATGTTAGATCGACTTATACTTATCCAAAAGGGTTGAAACTTGTGCCAAATTAACCCTAGAATGTGTAGCTATGTTTCTGGAAATTTTTGTGATTTTTGAAAGTCGTTTACTATTTTTAAGAATGCAAACAAAAAGAGTAAACTATGCAGTAACTGAAAGTAAATGCTGAAAGTAATTGGCACCAAGATTTTTATACTGGTTCGGTTATAAACAACCTACTCCAGTCTTCAAGGAACACCTTCCTTGGTTCACACTAATCACACACACACAACACACCTTACCACAGGGTTGATAGAGTTACACACTAACTCCAACCCTTTACAAACCTTGTACGATGAATACAATTCGCACGAACACCACCACCTCGCAAGAATGAAGATTGATCACACCTTGATCAATCTTTTACAAAGATATGGAATATGTGGTGGTCTATATCAAGCCTATTCAAGATTGAAAGATATGAATACAATAGGCTTACAAGAAGAAAGAAAGAAAGAGAGTGTAGAAGAAGAGGCTTAGGCGTCTTTTTGATCACTTGTTTTGCAATGCTTGTGCTTGTCTTGTTTTTGCTCCTCTTCTTTCCTTTTAACCTTGCATGGCCGTCCACTATAGGTCCTCTCCCTCTTGAAAATTATCTTCTAAGTCCTTGGGATTATGTAAGACATCATTGTGACATGGTCTTGCTTACTTGCATCTTCTTATTGGATGATCATTTAAGCTTTGCTTACTTGGCACTTCATGATTGGTTGGATGTTGTCATCATTGATGACTTGGAAAATATCTGAATAGATCACTTAAACATGGACCAATATCAATCACAAAATAATTTCCATAAAGCTCAAGACTGTCACATAAATTGCAAGACAAAATTTCTTCCTTCCTTAAGCAAAAATTCGGCCATAATGAGTACATACCATGCTGAATTTTCAGCATGTGACACATGGAGATAAAGTTCAAAATATTACCATTTTTCTTTGATTTTTCTTTTTAAAAATAAATCACCAATTGATGGTAAATATCCTTATCACATTGGAAATGAATTTGGACACCTTTATGATCAAGAATTCGGCCATGACATGTCACACACATGCTGAAAAATTTTCAGTATGTGTGATATAAAATATCACACTTTATGAATTTAAATAATATTCAAATTACTTTCATTTCTTCTCCCAATCAGTCACACAATTTAAGATGATAAAATATATCACATTAACATGCAAAAATCGGCCAGCCATGGTTTAACATGCTGAAATTTTAAGCATGTGTTATAAGTGAGACAAAGTTTGAAATCTTACCGTTTGTAGCTTCTCTCTTTAATTCACCAACATTGTATGATTGATTCTTGACCAATAAATATGCCAACAAGGCTCCAAATAAGCTCCATCTCAGCTGTAGGGGCGTTGCATAGAGTATGTGCATGTGCTGAAATTTATTTTTGCTAACTTTGTAAAATAGTGCACATTTAATAATACACACATGTTATATTCCAATCAGCCCTTAATTTAATTTTCTAGAACACTTTAAGATGTGTAACATATGTAAAAAATGTCTAGATACGTGTCATATGATGTACCAAAAACGTTCCATGTGTTGTGTGCGTAGAAAGCCGAATTTTCGATGTTTATTGATTACCCAATTTTTCTCTAATTAAATTGTAACTTTTGCACATGTTATATATATTATGTTACACATAATATATATAATATATACTTTAAATCTCAGCACTTGGCTGGTCTAAAGTGGCGTCATTAATCATGTGTCAAAATTAAAATTGGAATCTTCACATTTTGGCCTTAATGTAGGGTGATTTGTGTGTGCCAACATGGAAAGTAATTTTGGCTGAAAACATCATCATTAGCATGAAATTTATGATGATTTTTGAGGTGTAGGGGATGGCCATCTATTTATGGCAAGTACGTGACACGTTGGCGAAGTTTCGGTATTCGCCCGATACGACAATTTTTAGTTTAGAACCTTTTAACGTGTCGTATTTAATTTGTCATCACCATGTCTTATATCATATGATATAAGACCTGAATATACTCATAAATATGAGTTAAGTATAGTTGTGTGACGTTAACGTACGTACGTAAAATATATAACGCGTCGGTAGTACGTTGGAATACATGTGTATGTGCCTTTTTTAAAAAATCTGAAAGTATATGTATTTTATATGTATATGGCATGTATATATTTAAGCAGGGAGGAGGAGAAAACTTTTCTTCCTTAGCCTTGTTGCCTTGTTGCCTTTTCCAAATGTGGTTTCCTTTAATGAACTACTTAGTTTAATAAACTAAGTACTTCACTTAATGAACTAGTTTAGTTCATTAATGGTGGCACCTGAAAATAGTATAAACACAACAAATGTTTGCCATATGATGTAAGCTTTAACGCTTCATGGCTCGTTAGTCCCGCAACATTATATATAAGCTAAATAAGGCAAGTAATAGCAATGTATCATGCATACATGTATATATCTGCACGTTTATGTATATATCATGCATTTAAGTCACTTATTTTGAAATCACTCAAACCCCTTTTTCTCTACATTCTTGTCTTCAATTAATCGCTTCTTTTCTTTAGCGAGAGTCTTAGTGAATTTGTGCAATTCTAAATACTGACTGAAAAGATCATCATAAGAAGGTTCAGAGTCAGTGTCAAAATCAGATGATACCTCATTAGATGCTTTGGATGAAAAGCATACTTGTGCAGTCTCCTCTTCGGTCTCAGTCTCGGAATTCGATGTATCACTCCAAGTCGAGGCCTTTAGAGCACGTTTCCTTTGTTTGGTTTCTGAGACGAGTCTATTCTTGTTCCGCTCCTTGTCAGGCTATTTATTTGTTTGCTTTTCTTTATTGGGGCAGTCATATGATAAATGTCCGAGTTTGTCACATTCATAACATTTAATATCTTTATCATTTGACTTGTTCTTATTTCTCTTAGTTGTAGCACCCTTATTTTTGTTTCTAAATGGCCTTCTCATAAATTTTCTCAATCCTTTAGCCAATAGAATTAGGTCATCATTATCCGATTCAGAATTACTATCATCTACGTGATCGGAGGGAGGGGAGACGTATTCATTTGATTTAAAAGCAATAGCTTCACCTTGTTTAGATGATTCCGATTTCCGTATGGTGAGTTTATTCTCATAAACTTTAAGTGATCCGATTAATTCTTCCATCTTTATTGACTTAGTTTCCTTGCTTTCTTCTATTGCGGCCACTTTAGGGTCCTATTCGGAAGGAAGGCTTCGTGAGACTTTCTGTACCTTTTCCTCTGTGGTAAAAGCTTTACCAAGAGACTCAAGAGAATTGTAGATGTTAGTCAAACGAAGATCCATATCAACAACAGACTCATTCGACAATAATTTAAATGACTCAAGTGTGGACATAAGCATGTTTATGTTAGACTCTTTTACTTGATTCGTGCCTTTGTGCTTCATTTCTAGTATCCTCCACATTTCTTGTGCACTCAAACAGTTTGAGACATAACTAGACTCGCTTTTACTTAATCCGTTTAGGAGCAATTGCATAGCCCTAACATTCATACTAAGTTTCTTTTTATCATCACTCATATATTCTTGTCTAGATTTAACGACTTCTAATGTGACTCCGTCTACGGTAGATAACTTAGATGGGACGAAAGGACCATCTTCTATTATCGACCAAAGATCTATATCTATAGCCATAAGAAAAAGCTTCATTCAAAGTTTCCACTGAATAAACGACTCACCATCAAAAAGTGGAGGCCTTTGGCTCGACATACCTTCTTGCTCGGTTTTGAGATTTGTGGTTGCCATCTCACTGAATCGTTGGATTCCTTGAAGTGAGTGTTCCTGCGCTCTGATACCACTTGTAGGATCTGCAAGGCACAACTAGAAGGGGGGAGGGTTGAATAGGTGGTGCAGAAAGTGTGGTTTTTAAAATTTGTTTAAACCTAAACAACTCAACTTCTGAAAACAGATTCTGTTTCAGGACCAGTTTTAAAACGTTTTTAAAACCAGGTTATAGGTCTCCAAAAATTCTAAAATTTTGAGAGAACTTATCCTCAGATGTTTTGAGGGTCCCCTAAAAATGTCAAATTAAAATTCAACCTTTAACCCCTTCAAAAACCGTTGGAAATCAGATTGCGCGAATCTGCCAGAAACGGTAGACGGTTTTGAAAAATTTATTCCTATTTGTGTGTAAGTCCAAATGCTCTGAAAATTTAACCACTAACTCCTTATATACTATATTTAAGTGGGTTGAAACAGTTTTGCAATATTCGTTTGGGAAGTAGGTCAACTACAATCAAAGTCTCAACCTTTGCAAGTCTGAAAATCAGACTGCACTAGTCTCAGAACTTTTGATGTTTGGTCGACTTATACTTATCCAAAAGGGTTGAAACTTGTGCCCAATTAACCCTAGAATGTGTAGCTATGTTTCTGGAAATTTTTGTGATTTTTGAAAGTCGTTTACTATTTTTAAGAATGCAAACAAAAAGAGTAAACTATGCAGTAACTGAAAGTAAATGCTGAAAGTAAATGGCACCAAGAATTTTATACTAGTTCGGTTATAAACAACCTACTCCAGTCTTCAAGGAACACCTTCCTTGGTTCACACTAATCACACACATGCAATACACCTTACCACAGGGTTGATAGAGTTACACCCTAACTCCAACCCTTTACAAACCTTGTACGATGAATACAATTCGCACGAACACCACCACCTCGCAAGAATGAAGATTGATCACACCTTGATCAATCTTTTACAAAGATATGGAATATGTGGTGGTCTATATCAAACCTATTCAAGATTGAAAAATATGAATACAATAGGCTTTCAAGAAGAAAGAAAGAAAGAGAATGTAGAAGAAGAAGAGCTAGGCGTTTTTATTTCACTTTGATTTTGCAATGCGTGTGCTTATCTTGTTTTTGCTCAACTTCTTTCCTTTTGAGCTTGTTGCAGCCGTCCCCTATAAGTATCCTTCCCTTCTTGAAAATTATCTTCTAAGTCCTTAGGAGAATGTGAGACATCATTGTGACATGGTCTTGCTTACTTGTCACCTTCTCATTGGATGATCATTTAAGCTTTGCTTACTTGGCACTTCATGATAGGTTGAATGTTGTCATCATTGATGACTTGGAAAAATCTGAATATATCACTTAAACATGTGCCAATATCAATCACAAAATAATTTCCATAAAGCTCAAGATTGTCACATAAATTTTGCAAGACAAAATTTCTTTCACACTAGGTATGAAAATCGGCCATAATGACGATTTGCCATGCTGAATTTTCAGCATGTGTTACATGGTTGTACGATTCAAAATATTACCATTTTTCTTTTATTTTTCTTTTTAAAATAAATCACCAATTGATGGTAAATATCCTTATCACATTGGAAATGAATTTGGACACTTTTATGCCCATGAATTCGGCCATGACACCTTTCGCACAAGCTGAAAAATTTTCAGCATGTGTGATACATAAAATATCACAATTTTTGAAATTTAAATAATATTCAAATTACTTCCATTTCTTCTCCCAATCAATCACATAATTCAAGATGATAAAATATAGCCCTTTAATGTGAAATTTTCGGCCAGCATACTTACACATGCTGAAATTTTTAGCATGTGTTATAAGTGAGACAAAGTTTGAAATCTTACCATTTGTAGCTTCTCTCTTTAATTCACCAGCATTGTATGATTGATTCTTGACCAATCAATATGCCAACAAGGCTCCAAATAAGCTCCATCTCAGCTGTAGGGGTGTTGCATAATGTATGTGTATGTGCTGAAATTTATTTTTGCAAACATTGTAAAATAGCGCACATTTAATAATACACACGTGTTATATTCCAGTCAGCCCTTAATTTAATTTTCTAGAACACTTTAAGATGTATGACACATGTAAAAAGTGTCTAGATACGTGTCATATGATGTGCCAAAAATGTTCCATGTGTTGTGTGCGTAAAAAACCGAATTTTTGATATTTATCGATTACCCGATTTTTCTCTAATTAAATTCCAACTTCTTGCACATGTTATATATATTATGTTACACATAATATATAATACATACTTTAAATCTCAGCACTTGGCTGGTCTAAAGTGGCGCTATTTACATGTGTCAAAATTAAAATTGGAATCTTCACATTTTGGCCTTAATGTGGGGCGATTTGTGTGTGCCAACATGGAAAGTATTTTTGGCTGAAAACATTGCCATATGCAAGAAATTTATGATGATTTTTGAGGTGTAGGGGCTGGCCATCTATTTATGGCAAGTACGTGACACGTTGGCGAAGTTTCGGTATTCGCCTGATACGACAATTTTCGGTTTAGAACCTTTTAACGTGTCGTATTTAATGTGTCATCACCATGTCTTATATCATATGACATAAGACCTGAATATACTCATAAATATGAGTTAAGTATAGTGATGTGACGTTAACGTACGTACGTAAAATATTTAACGTGTCGGTAGTACGTTGGAATACATGTGTATGTGCCTTTTAAAAAATCTGAAAAATATATATATATGTGTGTATATGGCGTGGATATTAAAGAGGGGAGGAGGAGAAAACTTTCTGTAGCGCCCCGCTCTCGAGCCCTAACATCGGGAACAGTGCACCCGCCATATCTCACTAAGGAGAATACAAAGCGTCAGCCAATCTCTTACTGGTCAAAATAACGTAGAAATTTTTCGCGGAAACGTAAACCATAACATATATTAAACTCCAATAACCGTCATTACATTGCTAAATAAAAATCCTGGGAATAAAAATAGTAAGGT
Organism: Eustoma russellianum; assembly: GCA_036186865.1. Taxonomy (NCBI): domain Eukaryota; kingdom Viridiplantae; phylum Streptophyta; class Magnoliopsida; order Gentianales; family Gentianaceae; genus Eustoma; species Eustoma russellianum. The sequence continues at coordinate 20,887,144 of AP025059.1, forward strand.
AGTATGTGGAAAATCCTCAAAGTATAAATAAGAACGAAACAGCTGCACAGTCCCCTCATATCCTAGCTGCAGCTCTCAACCAGCCCACTCTGCTATGTTCGTCCCGTCCTCAATGAAGATGTGCTCATAGTCCTCATCCGGCTCACCTGGGAAGTAGGGGTGAGTGACAGAAATCACCCAGTAGATGCCCGCCTCAAACAAATACAAAATGTACATACCGAAATGATATAGCCACATAGCACATAAACATGATATAACACAAGGCACATAAATATAAGATAACATGCATAAGATAAAGTAAATGCGGTAAGTAAAGCACTCCACATAAAAATGCGCAAGTACGTGATGCATGCTCAAATAACGTGTCACACGCAACAAGAAATCATGTCATGCAATATGCCCTAGACCTATATGCAATGCATGATCCCGGGATTGACTGGATGCCTGTAGCCCGTACACTGCAATCCACCCTTGCGGATGCCCGTGACCCGTACACCACGATCCACCCAACCGATGCCCGTGGCTCGTACACCACGATCCACCATAACCAAGTATCCATGGCCCGTAAACCATGATCCATCATAATCACATACTCATGGCCCGTACACCATGGTCCACTCCACTCGAGTGTCTGAGACCCATACATCTCAGCCCACTCCCAATGCAATGCACGTGTCATGAATGCAACAACAAAATTGCATGAGGCCCGTACGCCCATCCTCACCAACTCCGGCACTTAACACTAGTCGTCTGGGGCCCGTACGCCCATCCTCACCATCTCCGGCACTCATATTTGGCTTTATACAATTTACGAATACTGGAAAGTGGTTATTTAGCATCTTTTTTATTTCTCCTTAGCTTGTATTAATTTTCTAGAATTTTCTACTAATTTTCCCTTGTTTAACTCCATTTATTACTAATTATTTTGAATTATTTACATTTACCAAAATTCAGAAATTAAGTAGAAATAATTTAATTTTAACCTTTTATATTTTCTGAAATTTATTTAGAATTTTCTGATAAATAAATATATTTTTCTGTAATTTTAAACTAATTTTAATTAATTATTTATCATTTATTCATTTCAGAAATTCATTTTCAGATTTTTTTTTAATTTTTCCGGTTTGGGCCGGCCTGCTGGCCTGGTCCGGTCCGCTGGCCATCCGGTCCGGTCCGGCAGCCAGACCGGTCCAACAACATTTTCCCCCTTTTTTTTATTTTTTTATATTAAATTATATTTCCTTCTAACCTTCATAAAATCTTCGTTTTAACTCCGATTGACCTCAAACCAGTTGCGTTGGACTCTTTATAACGAGACGCAACTTTTGGCGATGGACACGTCAGCACGTGTCCGGACGCGCCGTCAGGGGCCGCGCGTGGGGCCCACGCGCCACCCCCTAAAACGCGTCCCTCAGATCTGTTTTTCGACTTTCAACCTAATTCCAACCTATTCCGGGCTAGATAATCTTATTCTAAAGCCAAAACGAAATTTTTAAACCTCTCTAAGCATGTAATTCCCTAATCTTTTGTGTTGTTTGAAGAGTATTCTCACCCTAATCCAATCATACCATCAAATTCATATTCATACACGTACATAGCAGCAAGTAAACAGTTACCTCATGCTTTTCAATTATAAACAAATACACATCTATAATATAAACAATTAAAACAAGTAAATCACATAAAATATATCATCAAGCATGCATGGATCGTACCCATTTTAGGGGGGAAGAGGCACCTACCTTTTTGGCGAATTAACTACGCACAATTTCTTCTTTCCCACCTACACATGCATCTCACGACTGACTAGCTAGGGTTTTTTTTCTCTTTTTTTTCCTCCTTGATGTTGGTGCTGGGATGAGTGGGTGTATAATATTTGTTTTCTTTTTGTTGTGTGTGTGTGTAAGAGTGATAGGCGGCAGAGGGTGGGTGGGGAAGATTTAGGGTTTATTTGTTGTATAATGTGTATATATATGTAGTAGAGTCTAGGTAGTTGGATAGGTTCAATTGTAAATCCTAAATGGGTTAGAATTTAGGATTCCTAGTGTAATTCTAATCTTATTTCAAATTTACTTTTATCTCTATCTTTTATTTGAATAGGTGACTATAATTATTTGATATATATATATATATATATATATATATATAAAACTACGGATGTAACACTTTCCTTCCTTAGCCATGTTGCCTTTGTGCCTTTTCCAAATGTGGCTTCCTTTAATGAACTACTTAGTTTAATAAACTAAGTACTTCACTTAAGGAACTAGTTTAGTTCATTAATGGTGGCACCTGAAAATAGTATAAACATAACAAATGTTTGCCATATGATGTAAGCTTTAACGCTTCATGGCTCGTTAGTACGGCAACATTATATACAAGCTAAATAAGGCAAGTAGTAAGCAACGTATCATGCATACATGTATATATCATGCACGTTTATGTATGTCATGCATTTAAATCACATATTTTGAAATCACTCAAACCCCCTTTTCTCTACAGACGAGGCTTAGAGGTTACAATGAAGATGGTCTTGAGTTCCCTTAGCCAAGCTTGCCGTATGAAATGAGATGATTGAAGAGTAGCCTAAGTGTGCAAGAGGCCTTTAGTGATTAGCTTGTTAAACCCTTGAGAGTATTTTGAGGTAGGAATGAAATGAAACTTCTAGGATAAACTTGAAGGAGGTTTCATGGGGTAAAAAGAGAAGGTACCCAGCGGTCTTGAGATAAAGGAGAAGAAGAGAGATACTTCATGTGCATGGAACATAACCATGAAGGGTATTTAGTGTCTTGAGCCATTTACTACTTGGTTGCTTTTGAGGATAGGTTAAAGAAAAAGTAACTAAAGTGGTTAGTTGGGGTATTACGGATAAAGGAGATCTCATGGATCCCCCATATTGCATCCTGCGGTTCTTAGGGGAAAAAGGAGGGAATTTTTCAAAATTCTTGGAACAACATCATAAGGCTATTAACTTCACGTGTAAGGCTTTTTAGAATTATTTTAAGATGTCAATAAAGTGTTTAGTTGGCTTTTAAGGAGTGAGATTATTCTAGAGTCCCCAAGAACCCATGTGGGCCAGATTTTTCTAAAAAGTTGGGAGGGTATAATTGTCATTCTACTTGCTTCATGGGACATACTTATATAATTATACCATTTCTTATAATATTTACTTTAAGGAAATTTGATTGAAGAAGAAATAATAAAACTTAATTAAATGCATTTGGAAGGATTGATATCTTATTAAATCACTTCATAAGAGTCGGAGATACAGAGTGATTTCCGTTGGGTACAACAATAGGCTTGAGAGAAGAAGAAGAAGAAAGAAATGAAGAAAGGAGAAAGTACAAGACACTTTTGCACTTAAGAGAATATGAGAGTTTTCTAGACTTTGTTTGCTCTCATCTCTTCTTTTTAATCCATCTTGGCCGCCCCCCTTAGGGTTCACTACGAGCTTGAGAATTCTCTTTACTGCACTTGGTAGATTTCCTTGTGTAGATATGGCACTACCTTGCTCATTGGCACATTTTGATTGGATAGATGTCTTGGCTTTGCTTACTTGGAACTCTATGATTGGTCCAATCATGTAAATTCAAGAGTCCTCAGTTGTGAGGGTATCTACATTGTTGGATAAGCTAGATAGCACTGTTCATTTAGTGGCTGCAAAATCTGAGAATAACATGATAAACATGTGCCAAAAAGAGTTTAAAATGTTTCCAAATAATCAATAATTAATTCCTTCAATTTTGGGAAGCAAATTTGTCATCTCCAAGAGGTAAAAACTCGGCAAGCACTCTTTCTCACATGCTGAATTTTCAGCATGTGTTATATTTGCCAAATGTTTGAATTGTTACCTTATGTAGATCTCTCCTTAATGTCACTAACCTTGCGTGGCATTTTCTCCACCAATCAAGATACCAACTAAGCTTCACATAGGCTCCATTTAGGCTGAAGTAGGCATGTAGAATGTCTCCAACATGTGTTGAATTTCACTTTTGTAAACTTTGTCAAATATTGCACAATAATTACACATATATGGTATATTCCAATCAGCCCTAATTTGAATATTCTAGTACATTTAAACATGTCTTGAATATATAAAAGGTGTCTAGATACATGCTGCATGTCATGACAAAAACATTCCATGTGTTATGTTCGTAGAAAACCGAATTTTCGACTTTCGCCGATTACGCGATTTTTCTCTGATTAAATTCAAGTTTTTTTGCACATGTTATATATACTATGTCACACATAATATATCTAAAATAAATTAAATATTTAGCTAATAAGGCTGAGATATAGGCGCCCAATGTGACAAAAAAAATTTGAATTTGAAATCTCCACAATTTGGCCTTAATTGGGGGTAATTTGTGTGTGCCAACATAGAATGATTTCATGGCTGAATATATCATGTAAGCCACGAAATGTTTGGATCTTTTTAGAGTATATGGGCTGGCCATCTATTTATGGCAAGTACGTGACACGTTGGCGAAGATTCGACAGTCACCCGATACGACAATTTTCGGTTTATAACCTTGTAACGTGTCGTTATAATTTTGTCATCACCATGACTTATATCATATAATATAAGACCTAAATATACTCATAAATATGAGGTAAGTATAGTGGTGTGACGTTGACGTACGTTTGTAATATACGTAACGTATCGGTAGTGCGTCGGAATATATGTGTATTGTGCTTTTTAAAAAAATCTGAATATATATATAATATATATATAAAACGTGTATGCCAAACGGAGAGGGGACTTTACATGTTTCAATTTGTTGCCATCATGCCTTCTCCTAATATATCTCCATTTAATGAACTACTTAGTTCATTTAACTAAGTAGTTCACTTAATAAACTAGTTTAGTTCATTAATGGTGGCACCTGAAAATAGTTCAAACACAACAAATGTATGCCATTTGATGTGAGCTTTAAAGCTTCATGGCTTTTTAGTACGGCAACATTATATATAGAGTATATAACGCAAGTTTATCACAAAAACGTGTTAAGTAATAAATTTGTCATGCATTTCTTAAACACGTTGTATTTAAATCATGTTTTCGTAAATCACTCAAACTCTTTTTCTAAACACAAGTCACCTTAGAACAAGGGTGGCTGGAGTTATACATCAACTCCTTTAATGTCCAACCCTTTTATGACAAATTACAACAACAATCAACAAAATCACCACCATCTCACTAATGAAGGTTTGATCACACCTTCATCAACCTTTTACAAGTATGGAACATGTGTGAGTGGTCTATATGAAGCATATACAGAATATAGAATGTATGTTTCATAGGCTTAAGACTTTGTGTAAGAGAAGAAGATAAGAGATGAAGATAATTCTTGATGTTCAGTTGATATAATGTAGAATGTGTGTCTTTTCTTGTGTTTGATCATCCTCCTCCCTTTTATAAAGTTTTGCACGCCCATGGGGCTGAAAGATGCCTTGAAGAAATGTCTTGAATGTTTGGCAGATATCTTGCAAAGCATTGTGACACACCTTTCCTTATTTGGTGACATATGATTGGACAAGTGATGTGTCTTCGTCTTGTTGTCACTTATGATTGGGTCTTCATTAGGCCACCTTGGCACATAATATATGACATAGATAATCACCAAAAATCTTAAAATAATTTGAACTTTTGAATATCTTGGTTGCCAATCAACCATTAGTGTGATATCTTCTCCGTTTTGGAATGATTTTGAGCCTTGAAACCCTTTCGAAAAATTGGCCTGGCATGCTTAAAACTTCTGCATTATTTTTGAAATTTGAAACATTACCTTGTGTATCTTATCTCCATAAATATTTGAATTTCTTTGTAGGTCATTCTCCGCAAATCATAGTACAAGATAATCTCCAAATAGGATCCAAATAAGCACAAAGCATATGCCCTACCTCAGGATACATGTGCTGAAATTAGTTTTTGAATTTTGAATGAATAATAATGTAGCATCTTCACAAACATGGTGAATTGAAATCACCATTTAACTGTAGGATCTGCAAGGCACCACTAGAAAGGGGGGGGTTGAATAGTGGGTGCGGAAAATGTGGTTTTTAAAATTTCTTTAAACTTGAACAATTCAAGTTCTGAAAACAGTTTCTGTTTTCAGGACCAGTTTTAAAACGTTTTTAAAACTAGGTTAGAGGTCTCCAAAAATTATGAAATTTTGAGAGAACTTAGCCTCAGATGTTATGAGGGTCCCGTAAAAATTTCAAATCAAAATTCAACCTTTAACCCCTTCAAAAACCGTTGGCACTCAGATTGTGCAAATCTGCGAGAAACGGTAGATGGTTTCGAAAACTTAATTCCTATTTGTGTGAACGTCCAAATGATCTGAAAATTTGACCAATGACTCCTCACACACTATATTTAAATGGGTTGAAACAGTTTTGAAAAATTCTTTTGGGAAGTAGGTCAAAAACAACCAAAGTCTCAACCTTTGCAAGTCTGAAAATCAGACTGCACTAGTCTCAGAACTTTTGATGTTTGATTGACTTATACTTGTCCAAAAGGGTTGAAACTTATGCCAAATTAACCCTAGAACGTGTAGGTATGTTTCTGGAAATTGTTGTAATTTTTGAAAATCGTTTACTATTTTTACGAACGTAAACAAAACGGATAATCAGTGCAGAAACTGAAAAGTAAATGCTGAAAGTAAATTGCACCGAGATTTTTATACTGGTTCGGTTATAAACAACCTACTCCAGTCTTCAAGGAACACCTTCCTTGGTTCACACTATTCACACACACAACACACCTTACCACAGGGTTGATAGAGTTACACCTTAACTCCAACCCTTTACAAACCTTGTATTGCTAGTACAATTAGCACGAACACCACCACCTTGCTAGAATGAAGATTGATCACACCTTGATCAATCTTTTACAAAGATGAGTGAATGGTGGTTTATATGAAGCCTATTCAAGATTGAAAGATGTAAAGTACATTAGGCTTTTTACAAGAAAAGAGAGAAAGAAAGTGTAGGAGAAAAGAGGCTTGGAACTTTGATCACTTTTGAATGCAATTCTTGGTGTTGTATTTGTTTGTTCTTCTTCTCCCTTCCTTATAGCATTGCAGCCGTCCCCCCTATGCCATCTCCCCCTCTTCAAAATTTCCTTTTAAGTGCTTGAGAGAGTGTAAGACATCATAGTGACAATGCTTTGCTTACTTGGCATCATTCCATTGGATCATCATTTAGTCTTTGCTTACTTGGCACCTCTTTATTGGCTCAATGTTGTCATCATTTGATGACTTGGAAAATCTGAAATAATCATTGAATATTTGCCAAAAAATCAACCATTTATTCATACCATAAATCACAAATTCCATCATAAATTGCAAGACAATAAAATCCTTCCTTTCTCATCCAAAAAATCAGTCATTAGTATAATTTCCATGCTGAATTTTCAGCATTTGCAACCTTCCATTTCCTTCAAAATAATGTAGGATCTGCAAGGCACCACTAGAAGGGGGGGGGGTTGAATAGATGGTGCGGAAAATATGGTTTTTAAAATTTCTTTAAACCTAACCAATTCAAGTTCTGAAAACAGATTCAGTTTTCAGGACCAGTTTTAAAACGTTTTTAAAACTAGGTTAGAGGTCTCCAAAAATTATGAAATTTTGAGAGAACTTAGCCTCAGATGTTATGAGGGTCCCCTAAAAATTTCAAATCAAAATTCAACGTTTAACCCCTTCAAAAACCGTTGGCACTCAGATTGTACAAATCTGCCAGAAACGGTAGATGGTTTTGAAAACTTAATTCCTATTTGTGTGAATGTCCAAATAATCTGAAAATTTGACCAATAACTCCTCACACACTATATTGAAATGGGTTGAAACAGTTTTTGAAAATTCTTTTGGGAAGTAGGTCAAATACCACCAAAGTCTCAACCTTTGCAAGTCTGAAAATCAGACTGCACTAGTCTCAGAACTTTTGATGTTTGACTGACCTATACTTGTCTAAAAGGGTTGAAACTTGTACCAAATTAACCCTAGAACGTTTATGTATGTTTCTGGAAATTTTTTTAATTTTTGGAAATCGTTTGCTATTTTTCCGAACGTGAACAAAACGTATAGACAGTGCAGAAACTGAAAAGTAAATGCTGAAAGTAAATTGCACCAAGAATTTTATACTGGTCGGTTATAAACAACCTACTCCAGTCTTCAAGGAACACCTTCCTTGGTTCACACTAATCACACACACGCAGTACACCTTACCGCAGGGTTGATAGAGTTACACCTAACTCCAACCCTTTACAAACCTTGTATGTCGAGTACAATTCACACGAACACCACCACCTCGCTAGGATGAAGATTGATCACACCTTGATCAATCTTTTACAAAGATGTATGAATGGTGGTTTCTATGAAGCCTATTCAAGAATGAAAGAAATAAAATACAATAGGCTTTTTACAAGAGAAGAAAGAAAGAAGATATAGGAGAAAAGAGGCTTGGCACTTTGATCACTTTAGAATGCAAATCTTGGTGTTGTTTTTGTTTGTTCTTCTCTTCTCCTTAAAGCATTATGTGCACCTCCCCCTCTTGAAAATTTCCTTTTAATTACTTGAGAGAGTGTAAGACATCATAGTGACAATGCTTTGCTTACTTGGCATCACTCCATTGGACCATCATTTAGTCATTGCTTACTTGGCACCTCTTGACTGGCTCAATGTTGTCATCATTTGATGACATGGAAAATCTGAAATAATCACTTTAAACATGTGCCAATATCAATCATTAAGTCATACCATAATTCACAAATTCTATCATAATGTGCAAGACACAAAATATTCTTCCTTCCATCCTCAAAAAATCGGCCAGCACCTTTTTCCAATGCTGAAATTTTCAGCATTTACAATATGGGATAAATTCAGATTATTTGCCATTTTCCTTTGAATTTTTGTCATAAAAATAAATCAATTATATAAGGTAAGTCTTGCTACCAAATGAAGAATGAACTTGGACACAAAGAGGGGTAGATTTTCGGCCAGCACACCCTTCACACATGCTGAAAAATTTCAGCATGTGTGATATGAAAAATATCACACTTAATTACCTTACATAACATTCAAATCATTTCCATAACTCCTTTAATTAATCCTTTAATGAAAAATTGACAAAATATCTTGCTTAACCATGAAGAATTCGGCCATGGTATGTTTAACATGCTGAAATTCTCAGCATGTGACATAAGAGAGGTATATGTTGAATACTTACCTTTTGTAGCTTCACTCTTTGATTCATCAACATTGTATGATTGATCCTTGACCAATCAACATGCCAACAAGGCTCCACATGTGCTCCATCTCAGCTGTATGTAACGTTGGAATGTATATGTACATGTGCTGAAATTTATTTTTGCTAACTTTGTAAAATAGTGCACATTTAATAATACACACATGTAATATTCCAATCAGCCCTTAATTTAATTATCTAGAACACTTTAAGATGTATATTATATGTAAAAAGTGTCTAGATACGTGTCACATCATGGTCAAGAAAGACGTTCCATGTTGAGTGCGTAGAAAACCGAATTTTCGATATTTATCGATTACCCGATTTTTCTCTAAGTTAAATTCCAAATTTTGCACATGATATATATATTATGTTATACATAATATATATAATATATATTTTAAATTTCAGCTCTTGGCTGATTTAAAATTGTACCATAAACATGTGACAAAAATAAAATTGGAATCTTCACATTTTGGCCTAAATGTGGGATGATTTGTGTGTGCCAACATGGAAAGTATTTTTGGCTAATCACACCATGTGTAGCACAAAATTTTCATCAATTTTTGATGTATATGGGCTGGCCATTTAATTATGGCAAGTACGTGACACGTTGGCGAAGTTTCGGTATTCGCCCGATACGACAAATTTCGGTTTAGAACCTTTTATCGTGTCGTATTTAATTTGTCATCACCATATCTTATATCATATGATATAAGATCTGAATATACTCATAAATATGAGTTAAGTATAGTGGTGTGACGTTAACGTACGTACGTAAGATATATAACGTCTCGGTAGTACGTTGGAATACATGTGTATGTGCCTTTTATAAAAAATCTGAAAATATAGTATATATATATATGTAAAAGGCGTGTGGAATGAATGTGGGGAGGAGGAGGAGACTTTCCTTCCATAGCCATGTTGCCTTTGTGCCTCTTCCAAATGCATCTTCCTTTAATGAACTACTTAGTTTATTAAACTAAGTACTTCACTTAATGAACTACTTTAGTTCATTGATTGTGACACCTGAAAATAGTATAAACTCAACAAATGTTCGCCATATGATGTAAGCTTTAATGCTTCATGGCTCGTTAGTATGGCAACATAATATATAAGCTAAATAAGGCAAGTTATCATGCATACATGTACACTTGTGTATATATATACTCAACGTTTATATAGGTATATATATATTCAAATTTCTTATTTTGAAATCACTCAAACCCTCTTATTTCTACAATCTCCCCCTTTTGATGATTTTCAAAATAACTAGTGTACATGATTTAAGTGTTATCTCTCCCCCTTGAATTATGCACAGATTTGAAATTTGAATTTCGAATTTCAAATCCGGCTCCCCCTTGATTCATGCAATTAGGATCAATTAGTGATCTCTCTCCACCTTAAATCATGCTTCTCTCTCCCCCTTTATTTTGGAAAGTCAATCAAAAGATTCCTGTCAAAAAGGAAAGTAAATCAAATAATATCGCATTAAATCACATCAACAGGAATCATGCCTAATTTAGAACGAAGAGATTCAAATGTGGCTTGATTTAAGGCCTTTGTAAATATATCCGCTACTTGTGATTCTGTGCGTACGTGATCTATGACAATATTACCATTGTTAACGTGATCACGAAGAAAATGATAGCGAACTTCTATATGCTTAGCCTTAGAGTGTAATATGGGGTTTTTAGACAAATTTATTGCACTCATACTATCACAATATATAGGAATTTTATTTACGGTAATTCCAAAGTCCGAAAGTTGTTGTTTTATCCACAACAACTGTGTGCAACAAAGGCTAAGAGCCATATATTCAGCCTCAGTGGTGGACAAAGCAACACTTGCTTGCTTTTTGGAAAACCATGAAATAAGGGAATTTCCTATAAATTGGCAAGTTCCGCTCGTGCTTTTTCTATCTATCTTGCAGCCACCATAATCTGCATCAGTGTAAGCATGTAAGTCGAATGTAGAGTCCTTATCATACCAAATACCTAAGGTGGGCGTGTGCTTAATATAACGGAATATTCTTTTTACCGCATTTAAGTGTGACACCTTAGGTTGACTTTGAAAACGAGCACACATGCATACGCTAAACATAATATCAGGCCTACTAGCAGTTAAATATAGTAAAGAACCTATCATAGATCGATATAATCCATTATCAACGTCTTTACCATGTTCGTCTTTGTCTAATTTAGTAGTAACACTCATAGGCGTGGGGGATGGTTTCAAATTTTCAAAACTGAACTTCTTGATCATGTCATTTACGTACTTAGCTTGGCTTATATGAATTCCTTTACTCGTTTGCTTAATCTGCAAGCCAAGAAAATAATTAAGTTCACCAACCATAGACATTTCAAATTCAGCTTTCATACAATTTTCAAAATCTCTAACGAGTCTATGTGAGGTAGATCCGAAAATAATGTCATCTACGTAGATTTGAATAATAAGTAAATCTGATTTTTCTTGTTTCAAAAATAGTGTACTATCTATAGTACCACGTTTAAAATTATTTTCTAAAAGGAAAGTAGCAAAACGATCATACCATGCTCTCGGCGCTTGCTTTAGGCCATATAGTGCCTTCTTTAGTTTGTACACGTGATCTGGATGTTTCAAATCTTCAAAACCAGGGTGGTTGCTTCACGTATACTTCTTCTTGTATAAATCCGTTTAGAAAAGCACTTTTGACGTCCATTTGATATAATTTAAAATCTTTCAAGAAAGCAATAGCAAGTAAGAGTCGTATAGCTTCTAAACGTGCTACGGGTGCAAATGTTTCATCGTAGTCTATTCCTTCTTCTTGATTATATCCTTGAGCTACGAGTCTTGCTTTATTTCTAACGACCTTTCCTTCTTCATTCATTTTGTTCCTAAATACCCACTTTGTGCCTATTATTGTCTTATCTTGTGGTCGTGGCACTAAATCCCATACATCATTTCTAACGAATTGATTAAGTTCGTCATGCATAGCATCAATCCAAGATGAATCACTCAAAGCATCATGCACATTTTTGGGCTCAATTTCAGAAATCATAGCATGAAATTCATTTATTTCATCCGAAGTGATTCTTCTACATGGTCGCACACCGTGAGTAATGTCGCCTATGATGAGATCTTGTGGGTGATCTCTATGCCATCTTGGTTGATTATTTTCTAAGTTATCATGCATTTCTATATGATCATGCATTTCTAGTGTCTCATTCATCTCATGCATATCAAAAGAATCATTATCTTCATCCAAAACGGGTTTCAATTCAAAATCATCGTCATATTCCTTATCTTTATCAATCTCTCAAAATTCATTGAATTTAACATGAATAGATTCTATGATTTGTCTAGTGAGAGGATCATAACATCTATATGCTTTTGAATTTATGGAATACCCAACAAAAATGCACTCAATTGATTTGGATTCAAATTTATCTAAATTATCTTTTGTATTCAAGACAAAGCATTTGCATCCAAATACACGAAAATAATCAATCTTAGGCATGCGATCATTCAAAATTTCGTAAGGCGTCTTGTTTATTTTCTTTCTTATAGATAGGCGATTTACAATATAGCATGCACAATTTACGGCTTCCGCCCACAGAAATCTAGGCAATTTATTTTCGCAAAGCATGGTTCTAGCAATTTCTTGCAGTGTGCGATTCTTTCTTTCTACTACTCCATTTAATTGTGGAGTTCTAGGTGGCGAAAACTCATGTTTAATTCCTTTTTCTTCACAAAACGAAATCATTTCTTTATTTTTAAACTCACCGCCTCTATCGCTTCTTATTCTTTTCACATTTACGCCGTATTGATTTTCAAGTTGTTTAATTAATTTAGCGATTTCTACGGCGCTATCATCTTTATGTGCAAGAAATAAAGTCCAAGTATAGCGAGAAAAGTCATCAACAATCACACATGCATAGTGACGCCCACCAAGGCTTGTAGTGCGACTAGGACCAAACAAATCGATATGCAATAGTTCTAGTATTCTAGTCGTGCTTATCTCATTTTTAGGCTTAAGTGACTCACGTGTTTGTTTGCCTTTTATGCAAGATTCACACAACTGAAAGTTGTCTAAATCAAGCGTAGGCAATCCCCGTACTAGGTTCTTTCGTTGTAATTTTTCTAGTGTAGAAATACTTATGTGTCCTAAACGTCTATGCCACAAATTCACATTGGGTTCATTTGACATAAAACATTTAACTTTAGCGTCTACTACATCATCCATAGATAGCGTAAAGATATTTCCTTCTCGTTTTCCTTTTAAAACGGTTTCTCCATTTTTATTTATTATATTGCAGTAAGGGTGAGTAAAACAAACATTGAACCATTGTCAACAAATTGAGAAATACTAAGAAGATTGTAAGATAAGTTGCTTACCAAAAACACGTTGGAGATTTGAAGTGTATTCGGATTGCCAATCGTACCTTTTCCGATGATCTTGCCTTCATTGTTGTCTCCAAAGGTCACGGATCCGCCTTTTGTGACCTTCTTTAATTTGGAGAACAGGCTCGGGTCACCCGTCATGTGCCTCGAGCAACCACTGTCAAGGAACCACTTTATTGATGTGTCTTTCGATGAGTGGTCTCCCTGCAATGTGAAAAGGTGATTTAGGTACCCTTTTAATTTTGGGTCCTTTCGAGTTAGTTAATCACCTTTTGGTAAAGGTACCTTTCGGTACCCATACTTGGGTGATCCTTCTCGGTCTATCAAATGGCAAGAATGAAGGTGCGATATAATATACATGTGGTGCATGTACTTTGGGTCTTTGCCCAAGGACTCCTCTATACTCATTGAATGAAGGGCGCTTTTGATAAGTCCTTGTGTGCGTGTGCGTAGTGTGTGGATGATATGTATTTCGTGTAAGCATTGTTCTTTTCTTCTCATATCTATATGGTACAACGTTATATTTCACATGATATGAGGGAGTGGGGCGTGTGGAAGGGGGTGCTTTTTGCGTCATCTTAGACGCCACTTTATGCTTAGGGGTGTCTACTTTCTTATACACAACAAACGTGGTTGGTTTGGTTGATACTTCGTTAGTATCAACGTATCCCAATCCAGTTTTGTCACTGTCATGCTTTTGCGATAATATGATGCGATGCAGCATGTTTGACCCTGTATCGAATTGTTTCATCATTTTCTCTAAGTCTGTATTCCTTGATTTCAAATTTGAAATCTCGGATTTCATTTCATTATTTTGAGAGGTCAATGATGAGATCTCGGTTTTTAATGCAGTGATGACACATGAAGACTCTTTCTTTGAATCGCTTAATTGAGCGACAAGATTCTCGTTAGAAGATTCTAACAGTTTCTTGTCTTCAATTAAACGTTTCTTTTCTTTTGCGAGAGTCTTAGTAAATTTATGTAATTCAAGATACTGACTAAAAAGATCATCATAAGAAGGTTCAGAGTCAGAGTCAGAATCGGATGATACCTCATTAGACGCCTTTGAAGCGAAGCAAACTTGAGCGGTCTCCTCTTCGGTCTCAGTTTCAGAGTCTGATGAGTCACTCCATGTGCAGGCCTTTAGTGCACGTTTCCTTTGTTTAGGATCTGAGACGGGTCTATTTTTGTTCCGCTCCTTGTCAGGGTACTTATTAGTTTGCTTTTCTTTGTTAGGGCAGTCATATGATAAGTGTCCGAGTTTGCCGCATTCATAACATTTAATGTCCTTATCATTTGACTTGTTTTTGTTTCTCTTAGATGTAGTCCCCTTGTTTTTATTTCTAAATGATTTTCTCATGAATCTTCTTAGTCCTTTAGCCAATAGAATTAAGTCATCATTATCCGATTCGGAATCACTGTCATCTACGTGATCGGAGGGAGGGGAGACGTATTCATTTGATTTAAAAGCAATTGTCTTACCTTGTTTGGTTGATTCCGATTTCCGAATAATAAGTTTGTTTTCATAAACTTTGAGTGAACCAATGAGTTCTTCCATTTTTATTGATTTAGTCTCCTTGCTTTCTTCTATAGCAGTCACTTTAGGATCCCATTCCGAAGGAAGGCTCCGTAGGACTTTCTGTACCTTTTCCTGCGTAGTAAAAGCCTTACCAAGAGACTCAAGAGAGTTATAGATGTTAGTTAAACGAAGATCCATATCTACAATAGACTCATTAGGCAACAATTTAAAAGACTCAAGAGTAGACATGAGCATATTAATTTTTGACTCTTTTACTTGACTCGTGCCTTCGTGTTTCATTTCTAAAATTCTCCACATTTCTTGTGCACTCGAACAATTTGACACATAACTAGACTCACTTTTACTCAATCCGTTTAAAAGCAATTGCATAGCCCTAGCATTCATACTAAGCTTCTTTTTATCATCACTCGTATATTCTTGTCTAGTTTTAATAACTTCTAAAGTAACTCCGTCTACAGTGGATACATTAGATGGGACATATGGACCATCTTCAATTATTGACCAAAGATCTATATCTATAGCCATAAGAAAAAGTTTCATCCTAAGTTTCCATTGAATAAAAGACTCACCGTCAAAAAGTGGAGGCCTTTGGCTCGACATACCTTCTTGTTCGGTTTTGAGATTTGTGGATGCCATCTCACTGAATCGTTGGATTCCTTGTAGTGAGTATTCCTGCGCTCTGATACCACTTGTAGGATCTGCAAGGCACCACTAGAAGGGGGGGGGGTTAAATAGAGGGTGCGGAAAATATGGTTTTTAAAATTTCTTTAAACCTAACCAATTCAAGTTCTGAAGAACAGATTCAGTTTTCAGGACCAGTTTTAAAACGTTTTGAAAACTAGGTTAGAGGTCTCCAAAAATTATGAAATTTTGAGAGAACTTAGCCTCAGATGTTATGAGGGTCCCCTAAAAATTTCAAATCAAAATTCAACGTTTAACCCCTTCAAAAACCGTTGGCACTCAGATTGTGCAAATCTGCCAGAAACGGTAGATGGTTTTGAAAAATTAATTCCTATTTGTGTGAATGTCCAAATAATCTGAAAATTTGACCAATAACTCCTCACACACTATATTGAAAGGGGTTGAAACAGTTTTTGAAAATTCTTTTGGGAAGTAGGTCAAATACCACCAAAGTCTCAACCTTTGCAAGTCTGAAAATCAGACTGCACTAGTCTCAGAACTTTTGATGTTTGACTGACCTATACTTGTCCAAAAGGGTTGAAACTTGTACCAAATTAACCCTAGAATGTTTATGTATGTTTCTGGAAATTTTTTTAATTTTTGGAAATCGTTTGCTATTTTTCCGAACGTGAACAAAACGTATAAACAGTGCAGAAACTGAAAAGTAAATGCTGAAAGTAAATTGCACCAAGAATTTTATACTGGTTCGGTTATAAACAACCTACTCCAGTCTTCAAGGAACACCTTCCTTGGTTCACACTAATCACACACACGCAGTACACCTTACCGCAGGGTTGATAGAGTTACACCTAACTCCAACCCTTTACAAACCTTGTATGTCGAGTACAATTCACACGAACACCACCACCTCGCTAGGATGAAGATTGATCGCACCTTGATCAATCTTTTACAAAGATGTATGAATGGTGGTTTCTATGAAGCCTATTCAAGAATGAAAGAAATAAAATACAATAGGCTTTTTACAAGAGAAGAAAGAAAGAAGATATAGGAGAAAAGAGGCTTGGCACTTTGATCACTTTAGAATGCAAATCTTGGTGTTGTTTTTGTTTGTTCTTCTCTTCTCCTTAAAGCATGTTCAGCCGTCCCCCTATGTGCACCTCCCCCTCTTGAAAATTTCCTTTTAATTGCTTGAGAGAGTGTAAGACATCATAGTGACAATGCTTTGCTTACTTGGCATCACTCCATTGGACCATCATTTAGTCATTGCTTACTTGGCACCTCTTGATTGGCTCAATGTTGTCATCATTTGATGACATAGAAAATCTGAAATAATCACTTTAAACATGTGCCAATATCAATCATTAAGTCATACCATAATTCACAAATTCTATCATAATGTGCAAGACACAAAATATTCTTCCTTCCATCCTCAAAAAATCGGCCAGCACCTTTTTCCAATGCTGAAATTTTCAGCATTTACAACATGGGATAAATTCAGATTATTTGCCATTTTCCTTTGAATTTTTGTCATAAAAATAAATCAATTATATAAGGTAAGTCTTGCTACCAAATGAAGAATGAACTTGGACACAAAGAGGGGTAGATTTTCGGCCAGCACACCCTTCACACATGCTGAAAAATTTCAGCATGTGTGATATGAAAAATATCACACTTAATTACCTTACATAACATTCAAATCATTTCCATAACTCCTTTAATTAATCCTTTAATGAAAAATTGACAAAATATCTTGCTTAACCATGAAGAATTCGGCCATGGTATGTGTAACATGCTGAAATTCTCAGCATGTGACATAAGAGAGGTATATGTTGAATACTTACCTTTTGTAGCTTCTCTCTTTGATTCATCAACATTGTATGATTGATCCTTGACCAATCAACATGCAAACAAGACTCCACATGTGCTCCATCTCAGCTGTATGTAACGTTGGAATGTATATGTACATGTGCTGAAATTTATTTTTGCTAACTTTGTAAAATAGTGCACATTTAATAATACACACATGTAATATTCCAATCAGCCCTTAATTTAATTATCTAGAACACTTTAAGATGTATATTATATGTAAAAAGTGTCTAGATACGTGTCACATCATGGTCAAGAAAGACGTTCCATGTTGAGTGCGTAGAAAACCGAATTTTCGATATTTATCGATTACCCGATTTTTCTCTAATTTAAATTCCAACTTTTGCACATGATATATATATTATATTATACATAATATATATAATATATATTTTAAATTTCAGCTCTTGGCTGATTTAAAATGGTACCATAAACATGTGACAAAAATAAAATTGGAATCTTCACATTTTGGCCTAAATGTGGGGTGATTTGTGTGTGCCAACATGAAAGTATTTTTGGCTAATCACACCATGTGTAGCACGAAATTTTCATCAATTTTTGATGTATATGGGCTGGCCATTTAATTATGGCAAGTACGTGACACGTTGGCGAAGTTTCGGTATTCGCCCGATACGACAAATTTCGGTTTAGAACCTTTTATCGTGTCGTATTTAATTTGTCATCACCATATCTTATATCATATGATATAAGATCTGAATATACTCATAAATATGAGTTAAGTATAGTGGTGTGACGTTAACGTACGTACGTAAGATATATAACGTCTCGGTAGTACGTTGGAATACATGTGTATGTGCCTTTTATAAAAAATCTGAAAATATAGTATATATATATATGTAAAAGGCGTGTGGAATGAATGTGGGGAGGAGGAGGAGACTTTCCTTCCATAGCCATGTTGCCTTTGTGCCTCTTCCAAATGCATCTTCCTTTAATGAACTACTTAGTTTATTAAACTAAGTACTTCACTTAATGAACTACTTTAGTTCATTGATTGTGACACCTGAAAATAGTATAAACTCAACAAATGTTCGCCATATGATGTAAGCTTTAATGCTTCATGACTCGTTAGTATGGCAACATAATATATAAGCTAAATAAGGCAAGTTATCATGCATACATGTACACTTGTGTATATATATACTCAACGTTTATATAGGTATATATATATTCAAATTTCTTATTTTGAAATCACTCAAACCCTCTTATTTCTACAAATAATACCCATTATTCTTTGATTTTTCACCATAAAAATGAATCAACAATACATGGTAAGTCTTGCTAACAATTGATGAATGAACTTGGACACAAAAAGAGTGAAACATTCGGCCAGCACACCTTCACACATGCTGAAAAATTTCAGCATGTGTGATATGTAGAATATCACACTTAATTACCTCACATAATATTCAAATCATTTCCATAACATCTTTAATTAATCATTTAATAAAAATTGACAAAATATGTTATCTTAGTCATGAAGAAATCGGCCAAGATATGTGTAGTATGCTGAAATTTTCAGCATGTGACATAAGAGAGGTACATGGTGAATACTTACCTTTTGTAGCTTCTCTCTTTGATTCATCAACATTGTATGATTGATCCTTGACCAATCAATATGCCAACAAGGCTCCACATGTGCTCCATCTCAGCTGTAGTAACGTTGGAAAGTGTATGTACATGTGTTGAAATTTATTTTTGCTAACTTTGTAAAATAGTGCACATTTAATAATACACACATGTAATATTCCAATCAGCCCTTGATTTAATTTTCTAGAACACTTTAAGATGTATATTATATGTAAAAAGTGTCTAGATACGTGTCACATGATGTTCAAGAAAAACGTTCCATGTTATGTGCGTAGAAAACCGAATTTTCGATATTTATCGATTACCCGATTTTTCTCTAATTTAAATTCCACTTTTGCACATGATATATATATTATGTTATACATAATATATATATAATATATACTTTAAATCTCAGCACTTGGCTGATTTAAAGTGGTACCATAAACATGTGACAAAATTAAAATTGGAATCTTCACATTTTGGCCTAAATGTGGGGTGAATTGTGTGTGCCAACATGGAAAGTATTTTGGGCTGAAAAGTTTCATGAGCATGAACTGATTTTCATGGATTTCATGATGCAAGCAAGTTTTACAAGCGACTATCTTTTCGTCATGCATGAAAAGTTTTTACGGTCCCATGTTTTTAAAGAAAGCTTCATGATTCCTTTAGCCGGCCAAGAATGCGACTAACCCGACTCCAGACCCGGGGTTAATTGGTCTGATGACATGATATGTTCTGGACCCGCTCAGATCCGGGGTAAATTGATCTGATATCTGTTCTGGACCCGCTCAGATCCGGGGTTAATTGGTCTGATATCTGTTCTGGACCCGCTCAGATCCGGGGTTAATTGATCTGACATCTGTTCTGGACCCGCTCAGATCCGGGATTAATTGATCTGATATCCGTTCTGGACCCGCTCAGATCCGGAGTTAATTGATCTGACACTCTGTTTTTATGACACGTTATTGTATGGGACCAAAATGATGTTTTGACATGGCATGACATGACACCATGCATTGCATATTGCATAACTCACGATCATGAGGACATGTTGCATGTTACAGTTAATGTTTATAAGTTACTATTGGTATAGCATTACCTAAAAACATGCTTAAGTCAAACGTCAAGCAAGCTCAAGATTTAAGATCAGGTATGAATTACGATTATTTGAGGTTTTTGGGGTAATACATTCATGTTATGACTCTTTATGTATTTCATGGTCGTTTATTGTATTCTTGCTGGGAGATTTTTATCACTCACACTTTATTTTTCCCCCCAGATAATGCCAAGATAAAATGGATCGAAGATGAGCCGAGGGTACCATATCCATAGGCGAGGAGATATGAAGAGGGCTAAGCTTAAGGACTTTTGTGCTGCCGAAATGGTTGTATTATGACTATGTTTGAACTCTTTGGAATTTGACTATGATGTTTTGTGAGACTTCTACTTTGGGGACTTAGTTATTTCGTGTTTAAATTGAAAAGTTTAATTCTGCCTAAATTTTACTACCATGTTGAATGTTAGCATGGGAGTCCACGACGTATGTTATGGATTTTTCGCATGTTACGCATGACGCTTTGTACTCTCCTTAGTGAAGTACGGCGGGTGCACCGTATCCAGACGAGGCCCGAGTGCGGGGCGCTACATAGACACTTTTTACATATGTTATACATCTTAAAGTGTTCTAGAAAATTAAATTAAGGGCTGATTGGAATATAACATGTGTGTATTATTAAATGTGCACTATTTTACAAAGTTTGCAAAAGTAAATTCAGCACATGTATATGCCATATCACACGCCACTTCAGCCATGATGGAGCTTAGGTGGAGCTTATTTAACACTTATTTGTCATTTTAATTGGTGGAAAATAAGCTACACATGATGGGTGACTTTGAAGAGGGCAACACACAAGGAAAGATTTCAAAAATGCAACACATGCTAAAAATTTTCAGCACATGTGAATAGTGGCCGAAAAATGCATCTTAATTGTGATATATTTGGCTCTTCATTTTCAAGGGATTGATATAATACTACTATGGCAATATTTTGAATATGTCTAGAATATTGCACATGCTGAAAATTTCAGCATGTGAAGGAATGAGTTGGCCGATTTTATGGTCATGAATGAGACCAATTTGTTCTCCAAATTATGTGGGATTGATTGTGAGATAATTGGCAATGTTTTTATGATTGTTTTGGCACATGTTTTAAGTGTTATTCTCAGATTTGTCTAGTCATCAAGTGATGACAACATCCAACCAATCAATGAGTGCCAACTAAGCAAAAGCTTAAGTGATCATCCAATGAGAAGGTGACAAGTAAGCAAGACCATGTCACAATGATGTCTTACATTCTCCCAAGGACCTAGAAGACAATTTTCAAGAGGGGGAAGAGCAATAGGGGTCGGTCATTATATGTTAAAAAGGAAGGAAGAAGAGCAAAACAAGAACAAGAGTTGCACATTCAAAGATCAAAAGTGTTCTAGCCTTCTTCTTCTACATTCTCTTTCTTTCTTTCTTCTTGTAAGCCTATTGTATTCATATCTTTCAATCTTGAATAGGCTTGATATAGACCACCACATATTCCATATCTTTGTAAAAGATTGATCAAGGTGTGATCAATCTTCATTCTTGCGAGGTGGTGGTGTTCGTGCAAATTGTATTCACTGTACAAGGTTTGTAAAGGGTTTGAGTTAGGTGTAACTCTATCAACCCTGTGGTAAGGTGTTTTTGAGTTGTGTGATTAGTGTGAACCAAGGAAGGTGTTCCTTGAAGACTGGAGTAGGATGTTGATAACCGAACCAGTATAAAATTCTTGGTGTCACTTACTTTCAGCACTGATTTTCTGTTTCAGCACTGTTTACTGTTTTTAATCACGTTCGTAAAAATAGTAAACGAATTTCAAAAATCACGAAACTTTCAGAAAATATAACCACACATTCTAGGGTTCTTTTGGCGCAAGTTTCAACTTTTTTTTACAAGTATAAGTCATTCAAACGGCCAAAGTTCTGAGACTAGTGCAGTCTGATTTTCAGGCTTGCAAAGGTTGAGACTTTGATCGTATTTGACTAACTTCCCAAAAGAATTTTTCAAAACTGTTTCAACCCATTTAAATATAACATATGAGGGGTTAGTGGTTGAATTTAAATCTGAAATTTTTAGGAGATACTCATAACATCTGAGTCTAAGTTCTCTCCAAATTTCAGAATTTTTGAAGGCCTACAACTTAGTTTTCAAAATGTTTTAAAACTGATCCTGAAAACAGAAACTGTTTTCAGAACTTGAATTGTTTAGGTTTAAAGAAATTTTAAAAACCACATTTTCCGCACCCACTATTCAACCCCCTCCCCCTTTCTAGTGGTGCCTTGCAGATCCTACAATTGGTATCAGAGCGCAGGAACACTCACAACAAAAGGATCCAACGATCTTAGTGAGATGGCAACCACTAGCGACAAAACCGAGCAAGAAGGTATGTCAAGCCAAATGCCTCCACTATTTGAAAATGAGGTAAATTCTGATTCTGAACTATCTTATGATGATTTATATGTTGAATATCTTGAATTACATAAGTTTGCTAGAACTCTTGCAAAACAAAAGAAGCGATTAATTGAAGACAAGAAGATGTTAGAATCTTCTAACGAAAATCTTGTCGCTCAATTAAATGATTCAAAAGAAGAGTCGTCTTGCATCATAAATTCATTAAGGTCTGAAATTTCATCATTGACATCCGAGAACACTGAAATGAAATCCAAGATTTCAAACTTGAAATCAAGGAATACCGAACTAGAGAAAATGATGAAACAATTTAATACGGGATCCAACATGCTAGATCGCATTATTTTATCACAAAAACATGACAGTGATAAAACTGGATTAGGATACAGCGAGACAAATGAAGCATCATCTAAACCATCCAAGTTTGTTTTGTCTAAGAAAGTAGACACATCAAAGGCATACGTAGCGCCTAAAATAAAGCAAAAACCCCCTCTCCCCACATCTCGTGATATCTCTTCTTCATCTCATACGAAGTATAATTATGTGCCGTATAAATATGAGAAGAAGACTAGTACACCATTTATCTCATCACATCGTGCTTCTTATCATACAAAAAGAAATCACATGCCATATAGAAAGCCACTGATGCATATGCGATATTCATATCATAAAAATGCATCTAGATCACTCCCCGTGCATGCAAACCAAAAACGAAAACCATACTATATGCATGATGGGATTCTTGGCCAAAGGCCAAACGCATCTGCCCCCAACGGATACTATGTTGCATTTTCATCATCTTTCTCACCTTTTGGAAGACCTAGAAAGGTCACCCAAATTTGGGTACCAAAAGGGACATTTTTAAAGGGTTGAATAAATAACCCTTGCGAACGCACGTATATGAAATGCATGATTTTTTTCTTCATCTTTACAGGCATCTTTTGATTTGCTTTCCAAAATAAAGGGGGAGAGAAAGCATGATTTAAGGGGGAGAGAGATACTGATTGCATAAATCAAGCGGGAGCGGATCCGAAATTTAAATTTCGAATTTTTAATTTATGCATAATTGAAGGGGGAGCGATTGGATTTAAATCATGTGCATAAGTTATTTTGAAAATCATCAAAAGGGGGAGATTGTAGAGAAATAGGGGTTTGAGTGATTTTCAAATACATGATTTAAATGTGCACAAAAACGAGCATAAGATAAAACATGCATGATATATATACAAACGTATACATGTATGATACTTTGCTATTACTTGCCTTATTTAGCTTATATATTATGTTGCCGTACTAACGAGTTATGAAGCGTTAAAGCTTACATCATATGACAAACATTTGTTGTGTTTATACTATTTTCAGGTGCCACCATTAATGAACTAAATTAGTTCATTAAGTGAAGTATTTAGTTTAATAAACTAAGTAGTTCATTAAAGGAAGATTCATTTGGAAAAGGCACAAAGGCAACAAGGCTAAGGAAGGAAAGTTTTCTCCTCCTCTCCTCTTTAATGTGACATGCCATATACATATATATTACATATATTTTCAGATTTTTTGAAAAAGGCACATACACATGTATTCCAACGTACTACCGACACGTTATATATTTCACGTACGTATGTTAACGTCACACCACTATACTTAACTCACATTTATGAGTATATTCAGGTCTTATATCATATGATATAAGATATGGTGATGAAAAATTAAATACGACACGATAAAAGGTTCTAAACCGAAAATTGTCGTATCGGGCGAATATCGAAACTTCGCCAACGTGTCACGTACTTGCCATAAATAAATGGCCAGCCCCTATACTTCAAAAAGTGATAAAAATTTCGTGCACATGACCATATGTTCAGCCAAAAATACTTTCCATGTTGGCACACACATATCACCCCACATTAAGGCCAAAATGTGAAGATTCCAAGTTTAATTTTGTCACATGTTAATGGTACCATTTTAGACCAGCCAAGTGCTGAGATTTAAAGTATATATTATATATATTATGTATAACATAATATATATAACATGTGAAAATGTTGGAATTTAAATTAGAGAAAAATCGGGTAATCGATAAATATCGAAAATTCGGTTTTCTACATACACAACACATGGAACATTTTTGGTACATCATGTGACATGTATCTAGACTGTTGTACCCCAACGACATGTACTTGGAACTATGAACAAGTGACGGAATGAAAGCGATAATTTCTTTAAGCGCGTGTTACTTAAGCTAGCTTAACCCTCTTTACTTAAATACTTCGAAGATGATACTAAATAATTAAATAAGGGGATTTCAAGAAAAGTGATACATGAAGAATATAGTTACATGAACAATGCATACCAATATATAGATATGTGCGAGTATGATATGTATGTACCTACATGCGTATACGTAGGAAGGTATACATATCTAGACATGTACATATAGGAATGTATGTATATGCACGTGTATATATGGGTGTGCATAAAAAAAGGGGGGAGTATATACAATATATACATATAGGTGTGTATATATATATATATACGTACATACGCGGATACATGTGCACTAATATATGTTTTAAGTGACATGCACATTGTACATCCTATTATATATACATACATATGCTAATCTTGGAATACAATAAAATAAAGAGAACAATATAGTACATGAATTAAAATTACAAGAAATATCAAATTGCCCAAGAAGCCCCTAAAAATCGGCCAAAGCCTTCTCTAGGCTTCTAGAAACCACCACAAATTAACTAAATAATACTTAATGACTAAAATAACTAGCATGCAAAACCTAGGCTAATAAAACAAGAATAAAACAAGAGCATGCAAAGAACAAAATAATAAAATAAAGAAAAGAGTGCATGCATGCAAGACAAGCTACAAAACCAACACTTCCTTTCTCCACTTTTCACAAAGCATGTTCCCCTCCCTCTCTTTGACCATACTACCGAAAATTCCCCTCCCCTAACTCCCCAACATGTTTTATTCTAACACTCCACCTTCTTGTCTTCTTGCATTCCCTCAAACAAACTCAAGACAAACATCTTAAGCAAACCTCCTCTCCCATACTCCTAAACTTTCGGCCACTCTATCTTGAAGGCTAGAAGATCTCCTTTAAGTTCCATCTTCAAGCCAAGAAGTGTATAGGTAAGTAGAATGTTGAATCTTCTAAGTAAGTCCTATATTTCAAAGGATGAAACTTACAATGGTATCCTTCTTTTCTTGCTAAAAACGTGACCTTCAAGTGGTCACTAGGTGAAGATCCTTCAAGCTATTAAGAGAAGCCAACTTCTTGGTGGGTTGGATTCATTTCAACCTCCATTCAAGACTCATCTTGGTAAGCAAATCTAGCCTCAATTTAGCTCTATTCTTCACTTAACATAATAGCTAACATACCTTCTTTTTCTCCTCCAAAAACCGTGGGGTATGATGAAGTGGAGGGAGACTTCACTTCATTTCATCCAAGATTCAAGCTAGAGGAAGGTTTCTAGTTTAAAAGAGGCAAGTATACAATGACCTCTCATGATTTATTTAAAGAGTTTGTGACTTGAATGACTAGAAGTTCTTAAGATTTAATCTTTAGCTTAATATCCTAAGTTGAGATTATATCTTATAGATTTCTTAAGAACATTGCATTGCATGTGGCTTATTCTCTCAAAGATGGAATCT
Organism: Eustoma russellianum; assembly: GCA_036186865.1. Classification (NCBI taxonomy): domain Eukaryota; kingdom Viridiplantae; phylum Streptophyta; class Magnoliopsida; order Gentianales; family Gentianaceae; genus Eustoma; species Eustoma russellianum. The sequence goes on from AP025059.1 coordinate 20,913,575, forward strand.
TTTATTACATGCATTTAGTTACAAGGCTGTTTTGAGTTGATTTAAGGTGTAAGTGGTAATCAATAATATATCTTATAAGAACAAGATGAATGGTGGACCTTTGATTTGAACCAATGACAAAATATCAAACTACTGGAGCTAGGCAGAATGGGATGGCATCTTCAACGGCCTAAGAACCAACCTTACAGACCTTCAATGATGCTAATTTTTGGTACCAAGTTAGCCTTATGAGTGTAGCATAAGTGAGAGTTAGATTTTTGTTAAAATAAATCACAAATTATTTTTAATAAAATATTTCGTAGAACTGCTCCAGTTAGAAATTCTGGAGCTGGGCAGAATTGAGTACTAATTTCAACGGCTTAGAACAGGACCTTTTAGACCTTCAATGAATCTGGTTTTTGGCACAGATCTAGCCCCATGTGTATAGAAGATCTGAGAGTTAGAATTTTGGTAAAATAAGTTATGGTTAATTTTGTATAAAATAAATGGTGACACTGCTCAGGCTGTAAATTCTTGAACATAACAGAATTATGTAACGTTTTGAATGGCTTGAAAAGAAGTCTTGTAGATGTTCAATAAAGCTGATTTTCGGTGTGGGTATAGCCTTTTGTGTATAGAAAATGTGAAAGTTGGAATTTTGGTAAAAGGAGTTGTGGAATATTTTTAATAAAAGGTTTGGTAAAGCTGCTCAGACTGAAAAGCCTGGAACTGGGCAGAACTGCATCTCTTTTTGATTGACACGAAAGAGGACCTTGTAGTGGCTCAATAAAGCTGATTTTTGGCATGATAACAATACCAAGTGTGCAGTGAGTACTCCAGCTGGAATCATGGTAAACCAAGTTGTGGATTAATTTTAATGATTTAATTGGTAACACTGCTCAATGGGAAGTACTGGGACAGAGCAGAAATTAAGTAACGAGTTAATGGACTCAAAAATGAATCTTAGGGACATGCAAATGGTCTAGTTTTCGGTAGGATGATAGTCTTACATGTTTATGATATGTGTGAGTTGGGAATTATGTTAAAATAAGTTAAGAATTATTTTTAAGAAATTACGCGGTAAAACTGCTCCAGCAGAAAATTCTAGAGCTGGGCAGAATTGACCATTGACTTCAACGAATTAAAAGAGGACTTTTTGGACCTTCAATAACTCTGATTTTTGGCACAAACCTAGCCCCATGAGTGTAGTAGGGATGCCAGCTGGAATTTTGGTAAAAGGTGTAGAGAAAAAGGCGTTTGAGTGATTTTCAAATACATAATTTAAATGTGCACAAAAACGAGCATAAGATAAAACATGCATGATATATATACAAATGTATACATGTATGATACTTTGCTATTACTTGCCTTATTTAGCTTATATATTATGTTGCCGTACTAACGGGCCATGAAGCATTAAAGCTTACATCATATGGCAAACATTTGTTGTGTTTATGCTATTTTCAGGTGCCACCATTAATGAACTAAATTAGTTCATTAAGTGAAGTACTTAGTTTAATAAACTAAGTAGTTCATTAAATGAAGATTAATTTGGAAAAGGCACAAAGGCAACAAGGCCAAGGAAGGAAAGTCTTCTCCTCCTCCCCATATTTAATTCACACGCCACATTTATATATATACACTATATATTTTCAGATTTTTTAATAAAAGGCACATACACATGTATACCAACGTACTACCGACACGTTATATATCTTACGTACGTACGTCAACGTCACACCACTATACTCAACTCATATTTATGAGTATATTCAGGTCTCATATCATATGATATAAGATATGGTGATGACAAATTAAATACGACACTATAAAAGGTTCTAAACCGAAATTTGTCGTATCGGGCGAATACCGAAACTTCGCCAACGTGTCACGTACTTGCCATAAATAAATGGCCAGCCCATATACATCAAAAATTGATGATAATTTCGTGATATACATGATATGTTCAGCCAAAAATACTTTCCATGTTGACACACACAAATTACTCCACATTAAGGCCAAAATGTGAAGATTCCAAGTTTAATTTTGTCACATGCTAATGGTACCACTTTAAACCGGCCAAGTGCTGAGATTTAAAGTATATATTATATATATTATGTATAACATAATATATATAACATGTGCAAAAGTTGGAATTTAAATTAGAGAAAAATCGGGTAATCGATAAATATCGAAAATTCGGTTTTCTACGCACATAACATGGAACGTTTTTCTTGTACATCATGTGACACGTATCTAGAAACTTTTTATATATGATATACATCTTAAAGTGTTCTAGAAAATTAAATTAAGGGCTGATTGGAATATTACATGTGTGTATTATTAAACGTGCACTATTTTACAAAGTTTGCAAAAATAAAATTCAGCACATGTATATACATATCATAAACGCCTATACAGCTGAGATGAAGCATATGTGGAGCTTTTTTGGCATCTTGATTGGTCAAGAATCAACCACACAATGTTGGTGACATAAAGGAAGGAGCTACAAAAGGTAACATTTCAAACTATGTCACATATATGACACATGCTAAAAATTTCAGCATGTGTGTTGTATTATGGCCGATTTTTAGCACTAAGAAATGCCATATTTTACTATCTTGAATTATGAGGATTAATTGAGGATGTTATGGTAATGTTTTGAATTAATTATGAAATTAAAATGGTGATATTTTTAATATCACACATGCTGAAAATTTCAGCATGTGTGTAATGTATAGTGGCTGAAATTTAGTCCACATTGGTGTCTAACTTTTATTACTTACATGATGAGAATATTGTATACTAAATGTTGATTGAAGTCTTGAATTAAAACAATGCAAAATAGGCAATATTTTGAACAAAGAGTGAATGTAACACATGCTGAAATTTCAGCATGTGCAAGGATGTTAATGGCCGATTTTTGTACCTATTTTGTGGAGAAATTATCTTGCTTAATTTATGTGATGATCTTGGAAGTTATGGTAATGGTTTTATGATGATTTTGGCACATGTTTTTAGTGGAATTATCAGATTTTCCTAGTCATCAAATGATGACAACATTCAACCAATCATAAAGTGCCAAGTAAGCAAAGGTTAAATGATCATCCAATAAGAAGGTGCCAAGTAAGCAAGATCATGTCACAATGATGCTACACATTCTCTCAAGGACTTAGAAGACAATTTTCAAGAGGGGGAGAGCAACAAGGGGTCGGCCATAATATGATAAAAGGAAGAAAGAAGAGCAAAACAAGGACAAGAACAAGAGTGCAAAATCAAAGATCAAAAGTGTTCTAGCCTTCTTCTTCTACATCTTCTTTCTTTCTTTCTTCTTGTAAGCCTATTGTATTCATATCTTTCAATCTTGAATAGGCTTGATATAGACCACCACATATTCCATATCTTTGTAAAAGATTGATCAAGGTGTGATCAATCTTCATTCTTGCGAGGTGGTGGTGTTCGTACAAATTGTATTCATTGTACAAGGTTTGTAAAGGGTTGGAGTTAGGTGTAACTCTATCAACCCTGTGGTAAGGTGTTTTTGAGTTGTGTGATTAGTGTGAACCAAGGAAGGTGTTCCTTGAAGACTGGAGTAGGTTGTTGATAACCGAACCAGTATAAAATTCTTGGTGTCATTTACTTTCAACACTGATTTTCTGTTTCAGCACTGTTTACTGTTTTTAATCACGTTCGTAAAAATAGTAAGCGAATTTCAAAAATCACGAAACTTTCGGAAAACATAACACGTTCTAGGGTTCTTTTGGCGCAAGTTTCAACCCTTTTGGACAAGTATAAGTCATTCAAACGGCCAAAGTTCTGAGACTAGTGCAGTCTGATTTTCAGGCTTGCAAAGGTTGAGACTTTGATCCTATTTGACTAACTTCCCAAAACAATTTTTCAAAACTGTTTCAACCCATTTAAATATAACATATAAGAGGTTAGTGGTTAAAATTGCAGAGCATTTGGAGTTGTGTACAAATAGGAATTAATTTTTCAAATCAGTGTATCAGTTCTGGCAGATTTGCGCAATCTGACCACCAACGAATTTTCAAGGGGTTAGATGTTGAATTTAAATCTTAAATTTTTAGGAAATACTCATAACATCTGATTCTAAGTTCTCTCCAAATTTCAGAATTTTTGAAGGCCTACAACTTAGTTTTCAAAACGTTTTAAAACTTGTCCTGAAAACAGAATCTGTTTTCAGAACTTGAATTGGTTAGGATTAAAGAAATTTTAAAAACCATATTTTCCGCACCATCTATTCAACACCCCTTCTAGTGGTGCCTTGCAGATCCTACAAAAGGAGCTATGGTTTATTTTGAATAAATATTTTGGTAAGACTGGTCAGACCTGAAAAACGGGAATTGAGCAGAATAGTGACTTCTTTTCACTGACTTGAAAAGGGACCTTGTAGATGACCAATAAAGCTGATTTTTGGCATGGTAATAGTCCTATGAGTTTAATGGACACGCCAGTTGGAATCTTAGTAAAATAAGTTCTGGATTATTTTTAATGAATTATTTGGTAAAACTGCTCAACATAAATTATTGGAGCCATCCTGAAATTAGTAACGACTTTCCAGGCTTAGAAAAGGGACTTAGAGACGTGAAAATGGGCTGAATTTCGGTAGGATACTAGTTCCACATGTTTATGATGTATACGAGTTGGAATTTCTGGAAAACGAATTACGGATTCACCGCAGTTGAATTTCTAGTAAAATCTTTCAGCTCAGTTTCAGCACCTAAACCAGTTCGGAAAGTAAGTAAATAACTCCCTTACGGTTATTGAAAATGACCTGCAAATTTTATGACATGTATCTAAGATTCCACCAAACGTATTTGTCATAAAAGAATTATGGAAATGGACCTAATTAGTTAGCTCAACCGTCCTATGAAAATGAAGTAAAAGTCTTGGAAATATTTACCTTCCAAATTCATGTATGTTGATATGTTATAAAGAATGCATACGATTATTCATGTCATGGCTTGCATTTCATATCACGGCATGTATCATGCATGAGCATGAACTGATTTTCATGGATTTCATGATGCAAGCAAGTTTTACAAGCGACTATCTTTTCGTTATGCATGAAAAGTTATTACGGTCCCATGTTTTTAAAGAAAGCTTCATGATTCCTTTGCCGGCCAAGCATGCGACTAACCCAACTCTAGACCCGGGGTTAATTGGTCTGATGACATGATATGTTCTGGACCCGCTCAGATCCGGTGTTAATTGATCTGATATCTGTTCTGGACCCGCTCAGATCCGGGGTTAATTGGTCTGATATCTGTTCTGGACCCGCTCAGATCTGGGGTTAATTGATCTGACATCTGTTCTGGACCTGCTCAGATCCGAGGTTAATTGATCTGATATCTGTTCTGGACCCGCTCAGATCCGGGGTTAATTGATCTGACACTCTGTTTTTATGACACGTTATTGTATGGGACCAAAATGATGTTTTGACATGGCATGACATGACACCATGCATTGCATATTGCATAACTCACGATCATGAGGACATGTTGCATGTTACAGTTAATGTTTATAAGTTACTATTGGTATAGCATTACCTAAAAACATGCTTAAGTCAAACGTCAAGCAAGCTCAGGATTTAAGATCATGTATGAATTACGATTATTTGAGGTTTTTGGGGTAATACATTCATGTTATGACTCTTTATGTATTTCATGGTCGTTTATTGTATTCTTGCTGGGTGATTTTTATCAGTCACACTTTATTTTTCCCCCCAGATAATGCCAAGATAAAATGGATCGAAGATGAGCCGAGGGTACCATATCCATAGGCGAGGAGATATGAAGAGGGCTAAGCTTAAGGACTTTTGTGCTGCCGAAATGGTTGTATTATGACTATGTTTGAACTCTTTGGAATTTGACTATGATGTTTTGTGAGACTTCTACTTTGGGGACTTAGTTATTTCGTGTTTAAATTGAAAAGTTTTAATTCTGCCTAAATTTTACTACCATGTTGAATGTTAGCATGGGAGTCCACGACGTATGTTATGGATTTTTCGCATGTTACGCATGACGCTTTGTACTCTCCTTAGTGAAGTACGGCGGGTGCACCGTATCCGGACGAGGCCCGAGTGCGGGGCGCTACAGGTGGTATCAGAGCCCAGGCTCTAGATTACGGGCAGAATGTAGGACTAAGTTATGATCTTAGCAATCTAAGTTTGATCGTAGACCTAAGTCATGATTTTAAGATGAGTGGCGACCTTAGAATAGGACCACTTAGACCGGGTTTAGGATATGATTTAATAACTAATCCTAAACTATGAAAGCTAAGTCTATGACATAAGACGTGCCCTTTTATCTCCTTTACTTGAGAGTTTCGATTTTGATCCTTAGTCAAATTCAATTGATTTTAATTCCGATATTCTAAATAGACATTAAAATCATAAGTGCAGATGGCATCACAGACTAACGAACAAGCATTGTCACTTTCACCCCCGGGCAGCGCTGGGTTTTATTACCGACAGCTAGTAAGAGCACATATCCCAGAATTTGGCGGAGAATCTAGTCCCGAGGAAGCGGAAAAATGGCTTGATGAAGTCGAAAGTACCTTCTTGCTGATACGAGTACCTGAGAAAGTAAAAACACCAATTGTCCGGCCATTTTTGATTGGCAAGGCCAGCCTGTGGTGGAGAACTTGTATCCAGCCATTGCCCCGACCGGTGACTTGGGCAAGGTTTCTAGAGGAGTTTTGTGAGTTTTTCCTCTCTACAGAACTAATCATGACGAGGGTTGAGGAATTTGACACCTTAAGACAAGAACCAGGTATCACTGTCTCAGAGTATGCTCGTCGGCTCACTACATTGGGCCGCTATGTTCCCTTGATCATGGAAGACGGAAAGCACAAGGTAATCAGATTCATGCGAGGTCTAGACTTCCGGATTAAGATTCGGCTAGCTAATGCATATTCTAACACTTTCGAGGAATTACTGGAGGACTGCTACAGAGCGGAACACGATATTAAACTAATGGAAGAACAAAATAAAGGACTTAAGGAACGAAACAGGAGGTGGCGACCACGTCCACTGAGAGATAATAAAGAGATAACCAAGAACGCTAACCTGGGTGAAAGAGTGTCTGATTCAGCAGTGCCTGAAACCTCAAATCGTAACAGGTACTCCCAACTGCTTGATTTAAATCTGAAGTACCTATGTTTTATTATGTCTTTTAGCCAGGTATAAACGGTCATTGGAGCAATGCGATAAAGTGTTGGATTATTACCATAATAGTCGGAGCTCAAAAAGGTTTCCATGGAAGATAAATACCAGTTGCCTAGGATCAATGATTTGTTTGACCACTTCGGGAAACACAAGTGTTAACAAAACCGAATTGCAAACTGACTATTTCCAATGAGAGAACCAAGCTCGAGGAAGAACATGGAATGTGTGCAAGGCGAATCACAGACATCCCCAAAAATATTAGGATTGACAAACGTCCTGACACGTTATAGACTTTATGAGTCCGACATCTTAAGGACAATTCAGTAAGATGGTTAAATTCCTTCCTTGACTATTATAAGTCAGGATTATCTAACCCACTCTAGCAGTAACAAGATGATGTGACGAAATCTTGCATAGCATAATAATCTAAATAATCTATGAGGACAAAGCAAATGAGAATACCCTTGTGATTTGGAAAAGAAAACATAGATTCCAAGGAAGAACTTCGACGCTAGGTTCGATTATTACGGGATTGGCGTGTCGACGAAACGGATGAGTCAAGTAGGACTTGGCGAAAGATTGCGGTTTCACCATTCTATAAGAGTACAATCTCAGATTAAGATACGAGTCATCATATATGTATTTTAGGGAAGAAATTTCTAACACCGATGGAAACGCTTTTATGGCTAACGCATGGATACAGAAGGATGTTTATCGAAGGAAAGCGTATGGATCACAGTCAGGACTTAAGGACCTCCGTCATGAAAAGAAGGAAACTCCAATAGTACATAATCAGGATAGGTCAATTACATCATACTAACCCTGAAGGAATATCGTTGTCGGAATTTAACTCGCTAAGACAAGGGCAAGGCATTTTTGTACTCATTCATTACTTTGGGACAGTATGTTCCTTCGAATATAAGAGATGAAAGGTTTAAACCCCCAGATCAAATTAGGCTAATTTAAGTCGTATTCAAGGACCTTTGGTGAATTATTGAAGGGCCGCTATGTAGCGGAATGCGATGGTAAGGGGACGAAAGAATGGAAGAAACGATTTAATAAGCAAACGAAATAGAAGGTGGAAACCGTAACCATATAAGGCTAGTCTAAGCGGATGACAAAGAAACAACCAAGATACGCCTAATAAGTGTAAAGTACCTATGTCCTCTGCTCTACTTCCTATTAACCAAGTAGGAGTGATTATGATAGTTTCCTTGAGTTATGATTAGTAGACCACAAGCGAGTAGGTAAGGTTATTGGTGATAACATTACTAAGTATGACGCTGTGTATGGGACGCAGGGTCTTCGTCATGATGCGTCACTATTAGCACTTGTACCCGTTTTATTGCAATATGCGGGGAATAGGTCATGACTATGAAAACCATGTTTTAAGAGAACGGGCCACCTTAGGATGATTTGAAATGTCATAAAGGGAACATAAGTTTCAAAGGAGAACCCCAACTTCTAGTTCGATTCTATGAAATGATCGCAAAAAGGGGTAAGAGTTAGTACGTAATAAGGCAAACAGCAAGACGGATGAATACGAGACATACCTTATGAAGAGCTTGGTATGTGTACCTTATGGGAATTATCCCAGGTGTCTTTGGAAGCTATTTCGTAAATAGGATGGCCGTTACATGATCACTGAAAGGATGTTTATAGAAAAGAGCAAATGGTCTATACCCCAGAGTTAATGATCTCTGCCTAGTTGTTCATTTCTTATGTAAAAGGAAATTATAAGCCTGCTACGGTCATGATTACACGGAATGGATTTCATTATCAAGTACATAGTATCGAGGTTGCGAGTGCTTGATATGGGATAGGTTACGACAACACCTTTCGAGAATTAGAATAAGTTTTGATGAGACCTCTAAGATGAATGGAACAAAGCTGTTCTGAGGAAACTAAATAGACGCTTTATGCGATCTTATTAACCTAAAGAAGAAGCCACATGGGAAACAGAGGACAATGTGAGGAGTAGATATCCCCATCTATTCGACTAGTTCTGAAGTTTCGAGGACGAAACTTATGATAACGGGGGGGGGGGGGGGGGGGAGGATGTTGTACCCCAACGACATGTACTTGGAACTATGAACAAGTGACGGAATGAAAGCGATAATTTCTTTAAGCGCGTGTTACTTAAGCTAGCTTAACCCTCTTTACTTAAATACTTCGAAGATGATACTAAATAATTAAATAAGGGGATTTCAAGAAAAGTGATACATGAAGAATATAGTTATATGAACAATACATACCAATATATAGATATGTGCGAGTATGATATGTATGTACCTACATGCGTATACGTAGGAAGGTATACATATCTAGTACATGTACATATAGGAATGTATGTATATGCATGTGTATATATGGGTGTGCATAAAAAAAGGGGGGAGTATATACAATATATACATATAGGTGTGTATATATATATACGTACATACGCGGATACATGTGCACAAATATATGTTTTAAGTGACATGCACATTGTACATCCTATTATATATACATACATATGCTAATCTTGGAATACAATAAAATAAAGAGAACAATATAGTACATGAATTAAAATTATAAGAAATATCAAATTGCCCAAGAAGCCCCTAAAAATCGGCCAAAGCCTTCTCTAGGCTTCTAGAAACCACCACAAATTAACTAAATAATACTCAATGACTTAAATAACTAGCATGCAAAACCTAGGCTAATAAAATAAGAATAAAACAAGAGCATGCAAAGAACAAAATAATAAAATAAAGAAAAGAGTGCATGCATGCAAGACAAGCTACAAAACCAACACTTCCTTTCTCCACTTTTCACAAAGCATGTTCCCCTCCCTCTCTTTGACCATACTGCCGAAAATTCCCCTCCCCTAACTCCCCAACATGTTTTATTCTAACACTCCACCTTCTTGTCTTCTTGCATTCCCTCAAACAAACTCAAGACAAACATCTTAAGCAAACCTCCTCTCCCATACTCCTAAACTTTCGGCCACTCTATCTTGAAGGCTAGAAGATCTCCTTTAAGTTCCATCTTCAAGCCAAGAAGTGTATAGGTAAGTTGAATGTTGAATCTTCTAAGTAAGTCCTATATTTCAAAGGATGAAACTTACAATGGTATCCTTCTTTTCTTGCTAAAAACGTGACCTTCAAGTGGTCACTAGGTGAAGATCCTTCAAGCTATTAAGAGAAGCCAACTTCTTGGTGGGTTGGATTCATTTCAACCTCCATTCAAGACTCATCTTGGTAAGCAAATCTAGCCTCAATTTAGCTCTATTCTTCACTTAACATAATACCTAACATACCTTCTTTTTCTCCTCCAAAAACCGTGGGGTATGATGAAGTGGAGGGAGACTTCACTTCATTTCATCCAAGATTCAAGCTAGAGGGAGGTTTCTAGCTTAAAAGAGGCACGTATACAATGATCTCTCATGATTTATTTAAAGAGTTTGTGACTTGAATGACTAGAAGTTCTTAAGATTTAATCTTTAGCTGAATATCCTAAGTTGAGATTATATCTTATAGATTTATTAAGAACATTGCATTGCATGTGGCTTATTCTCTCAAAGATGGAATCTTTTATTACATGCATTTAGTTACAAGGCTGTTTTGAGTTGATTTAAGGTGTAAGTGGTAATCAATAATATATCTTATAAGAACAAGATGAATGGTGGACCTTTGATTTGAACCAATGACAAAATATCAAACTATTGGAGCTAGGCAGAATGGGATGGCATCTTCAACGGCCTAAGAACCAACCTTACAGACCTTCAATGATGCTAATTTTTGGTACCGAGTTAGCCTTATGAGTGTAGCATAAGTGAGAGTTAGAATTTTGTTAAAATAAGTCACAGATTATTTTTAATAAAATATTTAGTAGAACTGCTCCAGTTAGAAATTCTGGAGCTGGGCAGAATTGAGTACTAATTTCAACGGCTTAAAACAGGACCTTTTAGACCTTCAATGAATCTGATTTTTGGCACAGAACTAGCCCCATGTGTATAGAAGAGCTGAGAGTTGGAATTTTGGTAAAATAAGTTATGGTTAATTTTTTATAAAATAAATGGTGACACTGCTCAGGCTGTAAATTCTGGAACATAACAGAATTATGTAATGTTTTGAATGGCTTGAAAAGAGGTCTTGTAGATGCTCAATAAAGCTGATTTTCGGTGTGGGTATAGCCTTTTGTGTATAGAAAATGTGAAAGTTGGAATTTTGGTAAAAGGAGTTGTGGAATATTTTTAATAAAAGGTTTGGTAAAGCTGCTCAGACTGAAAAGCCTGGAACTGGGCAGAACTGCATCTCTTTTTGATTGACACGAAAAAGGACCTTGTAGTGGCTCAATAAAGCTGATTTTTGGCATGATAACAATACCAAATGTGCAGTGAGTACTCCAGCTGGAATCATGGTAAACCAAGTTGTGGATAAATTTTAATGATTTAATTGGTAACACTGCTCAATGGGAAGTACTGGGACAGAGCAGAAATTCAGTAACGAGTTAATGGACTCAAAAATGAATCTTAGGGACATGCAAATGGTCTAGTTTTCGGTAGGATGATAGTCTTACATGTTTATGATATGTGTGAGTTGGGAATTATGTTAAAATAAGTTAAGAATTATTTTTAAGAAATTACGCGGTAAAACTGCTCCAGCAGAAAATTCTAGAGCTGGGCAGAATTGACCATTGACTTCAACGAATTAAAAGAGGACTTTTTGGACCTTCAATAACTCTGATTTTTGGCACAAACCTAGCCCCATGAGTGTAGTAGGGATGCCAGCTGGAATTTTGGTAAAAGGAGCTATAGTTTATTTTTAATAAATATTTTGGTAAGACTGGTCAGACCTGAAAAACGGAAATTGAGCAGAATAGTGACTTCTTTTCACTGACTTGAAAAGGGACCTTGTAGATGACCAATAAAGCTGATTTTTGGCATGGTAATAGTCCTATGAGTTTAATGGACACGCCAGTTGGAATCTTAGTAAAATAAGTTCTGGATTATTTTCAATGAATTATTTGGTAAAACTGCTCAACAGAAATTACTGGAGCCATCCTGAAATTAGTAACGACTTTCCAGGCTCAGAAAAGGGACTTAGAGACGTGCAAATGGGCTGAATTTCGGTAGGATACTAGTTCCACATGTTTATGATATATACAAGTTGGAATTTCTGGAAAACGAATTACGGATTCACCGCAGTTGAATTTCTAGTAAAATCTGTCAGCTCAGTTTCAGCACCTAAACCAGTTCGGAAAGTAAGTAAATAACTCCCTTACAGTTATTGAAAATGACCTGCAAATTTTATGACATGTATCTAAGATTCCACCAAACGTATTTGTCATAAAAGAATTATGGAAATGGACCTAATTGGTTAGCTCAACCGTCCTATGAAAATGAAGTAAAACTCTTGGAAATATTTAGCTTCCAAATTCATGTATGTTGATATGTTATAAAGAATGCATATGATTATTCATGTCATGGCTTGCATTTTATATCACGGCATGTATCATGCATGAGCATGAACTGATTTTCATGGATTTCATGATGCAAGCAAGTTTTACAAGCGACTATCTTTTCGTTATGCATGAAAAGTTTTTACGGTCCCATGTTTTTAAAGAAAGCTTCATGATTCCTTTGCCGGCCAAGCATGCGACTAACCTGACTCCAGACCCGGGGTTAATTGGCCTGCTGACATGATATGTTCTGGACCCGCTCAGATCCAGGGTAAATTGATCTGATATCTGTTCTGGACCCGCTCAGATCCGGAGTTAATTGGTCTGATATCTGTTCTGGACCCGCTCAGATCCAGGGTTAATTGCTCTGACATCTGTTCTGGACCCGCTCAGATCCGGAGGTTAATTGATCTGATATCTGTCCTGGACCCGCTCAGATCCGGGGTTAATTGATCTGACACTCTGTTTTTATGACACGTTATTGTATGGGACCAAAATGATGTTTTGACATGGCATGACATGACACCATGCATTGCATATTGCATAACTCACGATCATGAGGACATGTTGCATGTTACAGTTAATGTTTATAAGTTACTATTGGTATAGCATTACCTAAAAACATGCTTAAGTCAAACGTCAAGCAAGCTCAGGATTTAAGATCAGGTATGAATTACGATTATTTGAGGTTTTTGGGGTAATACATTCATGTTATGACTCTTTATGTATTTCATGGTCGTTTATTGTATTCTTGCTGGGTGATTTTTATCACTCACACTTTATTTTTCCCCCTAGATAATGCCAAGATAAAATGGATCGAAGATGAGCCGAGGGTACCATATCCATAGGCGAGGAGATATGAAGAGGGCTAAGCTTAAGGACTTTTGTGCTGCCGAAATGGTTGTATTATGACTATGTTTGAACTCTTTGGAATTTGACTATGATGTTTTGTGAGACTTCTACTTTGGGGACTTAGTTATTTCGTGTTTAAATTGAAAAGTTTAATTCTGCCTAAATTTTACTACCATGTTGAATGTTAGCATGGGAGTCCACGACGTATGTTATGGATTTTTCGCATGTTACGCATGACGCTTTGTACTCTCCTTAGTGAAGTACGGCGGGTGCACCGTATCCGGACGAGGCCCGAGTGCGGGGCGCTACATAGACACTTTTTACATGTGTTATACATCTTAAAGTGTTCTAGAAAATTAAATTAAGGGCTGATTGGAATATAACATATGTGTATTATTAAATATGCACTATTTTACAAAGTTTGCAAAAATAAATTCAGCACATGTATATGCCATATCACACGCTACTTCAGCCATGATGGAGCTTAGGTGGAGCTTATTTGACACTTATTTGTCATTTTAATTGGTGGAAAATAAGCTACACATGATGGGTGACTTTGAAGGGAGCAACACACAAGGAAAGATTTCAAAAATGCAACACATGCTGAAAATTTTCAGCACATGTGAATAGTGGCCAAAAATTGCATCTTAATTGTGATATATTTGGCTCTTCATTTTCAAGGGATTGATATAATACTACTATGGCAATATTTTGAATATGTCTAGAATATTGCACATGCTGAAAATTTCAGCATGTGAAGGAATGAGTTGGCCGATTTTATGGTCATGAATGAGACCAATTTGTTCTCCAAATTATGTGGGATTGATTGTGAGATAATTGGCAATGTTTTTATGATTTTTTGGCACATGTTTTAAGTGTTATTCTCAGATTTGTCTAGTCATCAAGTGATGACAACATCCAACCAATCAATGAGTGCCAACTAAGCAAAAGCTTAAGTGATCATCCAATGAGAAGGTGACAAGTAAGCAAGACCATGTCACAATGATGTCTTACATTCTCCCAAGGACCTAGAAGACAATTTTCAAGAGGGGGAAGAGCAATAGGGGTCGGCCATTATATGTTAAAAAGGAAGGAAGAAGAGCAAAACAAGAACAAGAACAAGAGTTGCACATTCAAAGATCAAAAGTGTTCTAGCCTTCTTCTTCTACATTCTCTTTCTTTCTTTCTTCTTGTAAGCCTATTGTATTCATATCTTTCAATCTTGAATAGGCTTGATATAGACCACCACATATTCCATATCTTTGTAAAAGATTGATCAAGGTGTGATCAATCTTCATTCTTGCGAGGTGGTGGTGTTCGTGCAAATTGTATTCACTGTACAAGGTTTGTAAAGGGTTGGAGTTAGGTGTAACTCTATCAACCCTGTGGTAATGTGTTTTTGAGTTGTGTAATTAGTGTGAACCAAGGAAGGTGTTCCTTGAAGACTGGAGTAGGTTGTTGATAACCGAACCAGTATAAAATTCTTGGTCTCATTTACTTTCAGCACTGATTTCCTGTTTCAGCACTGTTTACTGTTTTTAATCACGTTCGTAAAAATAGTAAACGAATTTCAAAAATCACGAAACTTTCAGAAAATATAACCACACATTCTAGGGTTCTTTTTGCGCAAGTTTCAACTCTTTTGGACAAGTATAAGTCATTCAAACGGCCAAAGTTCTGAGACTAGTGCAGTCTGATTTTCAGGCTTGCAAAGGTTGAGACTTTGATCGTATTTGACTAACTTCCCAAAAGCATTTTTCAAAACTGTTTCAACCCATTTAAATATAGCATATAAGGGGTTAGTGGTTAAAGTTTCAGAGCATTTGGAGTTGTGTACAAATAGGAATTAATTTTTCAAATCAGTGTATCGGTTCTGGCAGATTTGCGCAATCTGACCACCAACAAATTTTCAAGGGGTTAGAGGTTGAATTTAAATCTGAAATTTTTAGGAGATACTCATAACATCTGAGTCTAAGTTCTCTCCAAATTTCAGAATTTGTGAAGGCCTAAAACTTAGTTTTCAAAACGTTTTAAAACTGGTCCTGAAAACAGAAACTGTTTTCAGAACTTAAATTGTTTAGGTTTAAAGAAATTTTAAAAACCACATTTTCCGCACCCACTATTCAAACCCCCCCCCCTTTAGGAGGAGAAGACTTTCCTTCCTTAGCCTTGTTGCCTTTGTGCCTTTTCCAAATGAATCTTCCTTTAATGAACTACTTAGTTTATTAAACTAAGTACTTCACTTAATGAACTACTTTAGTTCATTAATGGTGGCACCTGAAAATAGTATAAACTCAACAAATGTTCGCCATATGATGTAAGCTTTAATGCTTCATGGCTCGTTAGTACGGCAACATAATATATAAGCTAAATAAGGCAAGTAATGGCAAGTTATCATGCACACATGTACACTTATGCACGTTTATATCTTATGCTCGTTTTTGTGCACATTTAAATCATGCATTTGAAAATCACTCAAACCTCTTTTTCTCTACAATCTCCCCCTTTTGATGATTTTCAAAATAACTTATGCACATGATTTAAATCCTATTGCTCCCCCTTCAATTATGCATAAAATTCTTTCTCTCTCCCCCTTAATTTATGCAATTAGTCTTTCTCTCTCCCCCTTAAATCATGCTTTTTCTCTCCCTTTATTTTGAAAAGTAAATCAAAAGATGCCGAAAAAAAATTATGCATTTCATATTACGTGTGTTCTTAAGAGTTATTTATTCAACCCTTTGAAAATGTCCCTTTTGGTACCCAAATTTGGGTGACCTTTCTAGGTCTTCCAAAAGGTGAGAAAGGTGATGAGAAAGCAACATAATAAACTTTTGGTGCGACTGTATCTGGCCTTTGGCCAAGAACTCCTTTATACGCATTATATGTAGGACGTTTTGGATATGTCCTTGTGTTTGTATGCGTAGCGCGTGGATGGATTGAATGCCGTGTATGCATCACTCTTTTCTTTTCATATCTATATGGTACAACATTGTATTTCGCATGATATGATGAAGAAGTGGGGTGTGATGAGGGAATATACAATTTTCGCGTCATCTTAGACGCCACTTGAGGCTTTGGGGTGTCTACTTTCTTAGACATAACAAACTTTGTTGGTTTAGTTGATACTTCATTTGTATCAACGTATCCTAACCCCGTTTTATCACTGTCATGCTTTTGTGATGATATAATGCGATGCAGCATGTTGGATCCTATATCAAACTGTTTTACCTTTTTCTCTACATCGGCATTCCTTGATTTTAATTTTGAAATCTCGTTTTTCAATTCAACGTTCTCGGATGTCAATGATGAAATTTCAGATTTTAATGCATTGATGATGCGTGATGACTCTTCTTTAGAATCGTTTAATTGAGCAACAAGATTTTCGTTAGAAGATTCTAACAATTTCTTGTCTTCAATTAATCGTTTCTTTTCTTTTGCAAGAGTCTTTGAAAATTTATGCAATTCTAAATATTGACTAAATAAATCATCATATGAACATTCAGAATCGGAATCAGAGTCAGAAGATACCTCATTTGATGCTTTAGATGTAAAGCATACTTGTGCCTTGTGTTCTTCTGTATCATCAGTCTCAGAGTCGGATGTGTCACTCCAAGTGGAGGCTTTGAATGCTCTTCTCCTTTGCTTAGGTTCTGAGACGAGTCTATTCTTGTTCCGATCCTTGTCAGGGTATTTGTTTGTTTGTTTCTCTTTATTAGGACATTCATATGATAGATGTCCAAGTTTGCCGCATTAATAGCACATTATTTCCTTATTTTTATTTTTATGATCCTTAGATGAGGTAGACTTATGTTTAATCGATTTTCTCAATATTTTTCTTAATCTTTTAGCCATTGTGATTAAGTCCTCATCATCGGAATCTGTGTCACTATCATCTACGACGTATTCATTTGATTTAAATGCTATAGCCCTATCATTATTAGAAATGGACTCAGAATGTCTTAAAGAAAGTTTGTTTTCATATACCTTAAGTGATCCGATTAGTTCTTCCATTTTAATTGATTTGGTCTCTTTGCTTTCTTCTATGGCCGTTACTTTAGGGTCCCATTCAGAAGGAAGGCTTCGTAGAACTTTCTGCACTTTTTCCTGCGTATTAAAAGCCTTACCAAGAGCTCAAGAGAGTTGTAGATGTTAGTCAAACGAAGATCCATATCTACAATAGACTCATTGGACAATAATTTAAAAGACTCAAGTGTGGACATGAGCATGTTAATTTTGGACTCCTTTACTTGGCTAGTCCCTTCATGTTTCATTTCAAGAATATGCCACATCTCTTGAGCACTAGAACAATTTGACACGTAACTAGCCTCACTTTTACTTAGGCCGTTTAATAATAGTTGCATGGCTTTAGCATTCATGCTAAGTTTCTTTTTATCATCACTTGTATATTCTTGTCTAGTTTTAAGGACTTCTAATGTGACTCCGTCTACAGTGGACAACTTAGATGGAACAAAAGGACCATCTTCTATAATGGACCAAAGATCAATGTCTATTGCCATAAAGAAAAGTTTCATTCTTACCTTCCATTGAATGAAGGACTCACCGTCAAAAAGAGGAGGCCTTATGGTTGACATTCCTTCTTGCACGGTTGTGGTTGCCATCTCACTGAATCGTTAGATTCTTTGAAGTGAGTGTTCCTGCGCTCTGATACCAATTGTAGGATCTGCAAGGCACCACTAGAAGGGGGGGGGGGGGTTGAATAGTGGGTGCGGAAAATATGGTTTTTAAAATTTCTTTAAACTTGAACAATTCAAGTTCTGAAAACAGTTTCTGTTTTCAGGACCAGTTTTAAAACGTTTTTAAAACTAGGTTAGAGGTCTCTAAAATTATGAAATTTTGAGAAAACTTAGCCTCAGATGTTATGAGGGTCCCCTAAAAATTTCAAATCAAAATTCAACCTTTAACCCCTTCAAAAACCGTTGGCACTCAGATTGTGCAAATCTGCCAGAAACGGTAGATGGTTTTGAAAAATTAATTCCTATTTGTGTGAACGTCCAAATGATCTGAAAATTTGACCAATGACTCCTCACACACTATATTTAAATGGGTTGAAACAGTTTTGGAAAATTCTTTTGGGAAGTAGGTCAAAAACAACCAAAGTCTCAACCTTTGCAAGTCTGAAAATCAGACTGCACTAGTCTCAGAACTTTTGATGTTTGATTGACTTATACATGTCCAAAAGGGTTGAAACTTGTGCCAAATTAACCCTAGAACGTGTAGGTATGTTTCTGGAAATTGTTGTAATTTTTGGAAATCGTTTACTATTTTTACGAACGTAAACAAAACGGATAAACAGTGCAGAAACTGAAAAGTAAATGCTGAAAGTAAATTGCACCAAGATTTTTATACTGGTTCGGTTATAAACAACCTACTCCTGTCTTCAAGGAACACCTTCCTTGGTTCACACTATTCACACACACAACACACCTTACCACAGGGTTGATAGAGTTACACCTTAACTCCAACTCTTTACAAACCTTGTATTGCTAGTACAATTAGCACGAACACCACCACCTTGCTAGAATGAAGATTGATCACACCTTGATCAATCTTTTACAAAGATGAGTGAATGGCGGTTTATATGAAGCCTATTCAAGATTGAAAGATGTAAAGTACAATAGGCTTTTTACAAGAAAAGAGAGAAAGAAAGTGTAGGAGAAAAGAGGCTTGGCACTTTGATCACTTTTGAATGCAATTCTTGGTGTTGTATTTGTTTGTTCTTCTTCTCCCTGCCTTATAGCATTGCAGCCGTCCCCCCTATGCCATCTCCTCCTCTTCAAAATTTCCTTTTAAGTGCTTGAGAGAGTGTAAGACATCATAGTGACAATGCTTTGCTTACTTGACATCATTCCATTGGATCATCATTTAGTCTTTGCTTACTTGGCACCTCTTTATTGGCTCAATGTTGTCATCATTTGATGACTTGGAAAATCTGAAATAATCACTGAATATTTGCCAAAAAACCAACCATTTATTCATACCATAAATCACAAATTCTATCATAAATTGCAAGACAATAAAATCCTTCCTTTCTCATCCAAAAAATCAGCCATTAGTATAATTTCCATGCTGAATTTTCAGCATTTGCAACCTTCCATTTCCTTCAAAATAATACCCATTATTCTTTGATTTTTCACCATAAAAATGAATCAACAATACATGGTAAGTCTTGCTAACAATTGATGAATGAACTTGGACACAAAAAGAGTGAAACATTCGGCCAGCACACCTTCACACATGCTGAAAAATTTCAGCATGTGTGATATGTAGAATATCACACTTAATTACCTCACATAATATTCAAATCATTTCCATAACATCTTTAACTAATCATTTAATAAAAATTGACAAAATATGTTATCTTAGTCATGAAGAAATCGGCCAAGATATGTGTAGTATGCTGAAATTTTCAGCATGTGACATAAGAGAGGTATATGGTGAATACTTACCTTTTGTAGCTTCTCTCTTTGATTCATCAACATTGTATGATTGATCCTTGACCAATCAATATGCCAACAAGGCTCCACATGTGCTCCATCTCAGCTGTAGTAACGTTGGAAAGTGTATGTACATGTGTTGAAATTTATTTTTGCTAACTTTGTAAAATAGTGCACATTTAATAATACACACATGTAATATTCCAATCAGCCCTTGATTTAATTTTCTAGAACACTTTAAGATGTATATTATATGTAAAAAGTGTCTAGATACGTGTCACATGATGTTCAAGAAAAACGTTCCATGTTATGTGCGTAGAAAACCGAATTTTCGATATTTATCGATTACCCGATTTTTCTCTAATTTAAATTCCAACTTTTGCAAATGATATATATATATTATATTATACATAATATATATATAATATACTTTAAATCTCAGCACTTGGCTGATTTAAAGTGGTACCATAAACATGTGACAAAATTAAAATTGGAATCTTCACATTTTGGCCTAAATGTGGGGTGATTTGTGTATGCCAACATGGAAATTATTTTTGGCTGATCATACCATGTGTAGCACGAAATTTTCATCAATTTTTGATGTATATGGGCTGGCCATTTATTTATGGCAAGTACGTGACACGTTGGCGAAGTTTCGGTATTCGCACGATACGACAAATTTCGGTTTAGAACCTTTTATCGTGTCGTATTTAATTTGTCATCACCATATCTTATATCATATGATATAAGACCTGAATATACTCATAAATATGAGTTAAGTATAGTGGTGTGACGTTAACGTACGTACGTAAGATATATAACGTGTCGGTAGTACGTTGGAATACATGTGTATGTGCCTTTTAAAACAAATCTGAAAATATATAGTTTATATATATAAATGGCGTGTGAAATTAAATGTGGGGAGGAGGAGAAGACTTTCCTTCCTTAGCCTTGTTGCCTTTGTGCCTTTTCCAAATGAATCTTCCTTTAATGAACTACTTAGTTTATTAAACTAAGTACTTCACTTAATGAACTACTTTAGTTCATTAATGGTGGCACCTGAAAATAGTATAAACTCAACAAATGTTCGCCATATGATGTAAGCTTTAATGCTTCATGGCTTGTTAGTACGGCAACATAATATATAAGCTAAATAAGGCAAGTAATGGCAAGTTATCATGCACACATGTACACTTATGCACGTTTATATCTTATGCTCGTTTTTGTGCACATTTAAATCATGCATTTGAAAATCACTCAAACCCTTTTTTCTCTACATTAACCTTGTCTTTTAGAACACTTCAAGATAGGTCTTGGATGTGTAAGACATTTATAGGTACATGTTACAATATGTCCAAAACATCACCCTTAAATATAGTGTAGATTTGTGAATTTTCGGATTCCGCATACTGCACGATTTTTCTCTCCAATTGATCACGAACCTTTTAGTCATATAAAATGTGATATACATCATATAGTATACATAAGAAAATGTATAATCTCAACTCCGAATGATGTAGGAAATTCAGCCATGGGGTGTAACAATCTTGAATTTGAATTTTCAAGAAAATAAGGAAAATGATGGATAAGTGATATATATAATGATGGTATGACTTTGATATTGAAATTCTCATGTAGTGCACAAAATTTCTCATGAAGAATAGACATTTTCAAATATCTCTTTAAGCACTTCATTTAATGAACTAGTTTAGTTCATCTCCTGAAGCACTTCACTTAATGAACTAACTTAGTTCATTTAACCTGGCACCTGAAAATAGTATAACACTACAAATGTTTTCCATATGCTTTTAAGCCTTAACCCTTCATGACACGTTAGTACAACATTGATATATATATTCATATAAGACATATTTATCATGCACGCGTATCATATAATATTTACATCATGCATTTTGAAATCACGTATCATTTAAATCTTGCATTTTGAAATCATTCAAACCCCGATTTATCAACAGAATGCACTAAGAATCCCTTCTGTACAAAATAACCTATAGAGGACTTCGTATCCTATAATCAGTCAAACTTATATTTTAAGACATTTATATGCTCACTTGATAATAAGATCACACCCAAAAATATCGAAGAAGCACTAAGTTGACTTGATTGGAGGAACGCTGTACATTATGAATTGAATGTCTTAGTTAAAAATCAAACTTGGGGGCTAATTCGTAGCTCAGCTGCCAAAAAACCAGTTGTGTGTAGATGGATATTTAAAGTTGAATATAACAATGATGGAACTGTGAACAAATATAAAGCAAGATTAGTGGCCAAAAGATTCACACAAACATATGGCATAGATTACTTAGAAACATTTGTCTCTGCCAAACTAAATACTATTAGAATTATTTTCTCTGTAGCTATTAACCTTGTTGAGAAATCGGGGTTTGAGTGATTTAAAAATGCATGATTTAAATGTTACGTGCTTTCAAAATACATGATTTAAGTGTTACATGACATTCGTACGTGATAGATATGCTTTACATGCTTATATATAATATTGCCGTACTAACGTATCATGAAGTGTTAAGGCTTACATCATATGGCAAACATTTGTTGTGTTTATACTATTTTCACATGTTAAATGAACTAAACTAGTTCATTTAATAAAGTACTTAAGGAGATGAACTCACTAGTTCATTAAATGAGGAGCTTAAAGAGATATATTTGGAGATAACTACTTGGCAACAAATTTGGAATGGAAAGTCCTCTCCTCACTCTCACACACAAGGGACATATATATATACATATATATATATACATATATATATGTTATATACACATATTTTTTATAACGACGAACTATACATTTCTATCCCGATGTTTCACCGACGCATCATAAACATACGTCGGCATCACACTACCATATATACATCATATTTGTGAATATATACGGGTTCCATATCATACATTACATGTCATTAAGTTACCAAAATTATGCCGACATGCTACGAGCCCATAAATTGAAAATTGCCACATCAGACACTACCAAACCGTCACCGACATATCACATACTTACCATATAAAGATGGCCACACTATATATACTCCAAAGGCTCAAACATTTCGTGCGCCACATGTCCACTTTAGCCCAAAGTCATAACATGTTTACAGACATCAATTACCTACAATTTGCCTTGTTTTGTTGAAAATTCAAATTCAAACTTTTTCACCACATGGCCGATTTTTATCTCAGCTGTTTGAGCTGAAATTACACTTCATATTATGCATATTATGTTTGACATAACTGTAGGACCTGTATAGCACCACTAGAAAGGGGAGTTGAATAGTATGTGCGGAAATTCTTATTTTTAAAAATATTTGGCCAAAAACCCCACTACTGAAAATAGTCCATGTTTTCAGATCCTGATTTGAAATAATAAAACGACCTAGTTAGAGACCTCCAAAAATTATAAAATTCGGTATGAATGAAATCTCAGATGTTATAAGTATCTCATAAAAATTTCAGAATAAAAGTCCACTCCTTACCCTTTAAAAATTTGTTTTTGGTGAGATTGCGCAAATCTGCTAGAAACCACACTCCGACTTGAAAAACTTATTCCAACTAATTGGTGACTCCAAATAATCTAAAAATTTAACAAAAAACCCCTTAAGAATGTATTTTAATATTTTGAAACAGTTTTAAAAAATTCCTTTAGAAAGTATGTCAACCACGTTGATGTTCTCAACCTTTGCAAATCTAAAAATCAGATTGCACTAGTCTCAGAACTAATCACGTTTGACTGACTTATACTTATCCAAATGAGTTGAAACTTGCGCCAAACAAAAACCAGGATATGTTGCTATGTTTCTGCAAAGTTTTGTAAATTTTAAAAGTCGTTTACTATTTGTACGATTGCGACGAAATCAACACAGAAACTGAAAACTAAAAGTAAAGTGATGAAAGTAAAGACACCAAGGATTTTATACTGGTTCGGTTAAATCAACCTACCCCAGTCTTCGAGGAAACCTTTCTCAGTTATCACTAAACACCAAAAACACCTTACCATAAGGGTTGATGGAGTTACACACTGACTCTACCCATTCTTAAACAATACAATCAGAACACCACCACCGAACAAGTGAAGGTTTGATCACACCTTGATCAATCTTTTACAAATGAAACGTGTATGGTGGTATAATCAAAGCGTATACAATATTTTGAATATATGAACAATAGGCTTGAGAGAGGAAGAAGAAGAAAAAAAATGTCGAAGAAGAAAGTAGAAGACACTTTTTCAATTAAAACAAGATGAGAGTTGCCTTTTCTTTTGTTTGCACTACACCGCTTCCTTTTAATCAAAAGTGGCCGCCTCTTTAAGGTTCTTCCATCCCTTAGAATTCTATTTAATAACTTTGGAAGATTGCTTTGTGTAGATATGACACCATCTTGCTTACTTGGCACACTATGATTGGGAGGATGACTTGACCTTGCTTACTTGTCACTTGATGATTGGTCCAACTTGACATCCTTTAATGTGCTGTAAAAATCTGAATAAAACTCATAAAAACATGTGCCAAATAGTAGTCAAAATATTACGAAATAATCACGCATTAATCCCCTTCAATTTTGGAATAAAATTGAAGACAAAAATGCACCAAAATTCGTACATAATAAACAGCATGTGCTGAAATTTCAGCATGTGTTGTATTTTGAATTGTTTCCTTGTGTATTGCCTTCTTCAATGTCACCAATCATGTGTGTCTTATCTTCCATCAATTTCAGTACCGAATAAGTGTCAAATAAGCTCCACCTAAGCTCCATCATGGCTGCAAATGACGTGTGATATAGCTAGGCATGTGCTGAAATTTCACTTTAGTAAGCTTTGTCAAATAATGCACAATATTTACACATATATGGTAAATTTCAATCAGCCCTAATTTGAAATTTCTGGAACAATTTAACATGTCTTGAATGTGTAAAAAGTGTCTATATACATGTTACAAGTCATGCCAAAAACGTTCCGTGTGTTATGTTCCTAGAAAACCAATTTTCGACTTTCATCGATTACGCGATTTTCCTTCAATTAAATTCAAACCTTTTGCACATGTTATATATATTATGTCACACATTATATACATAAAATAAATTAGATATTCAGCTCTAATGGCCGATTAAGATAGGCGCCCCATGTGCTTAATAATTTGAATTTGAAATCTCAACAACTTGGCCTAATTTGTGGGTGATTTGTGTGTGCCAACATGGAATGATTTTATAAATAATTTGAACATGTGATCCACGAAAGTTTTTGCTATTTTTAAAGTATATGGGCTGTCCATATTTATATGGCAAGTACGTGACACATTGGCGAAGTTTCGGTAGTCACCCGATACGATAATTTTCGGTTTATAACCTTGTAACGTATCGTAATAATTTTGTCATCACAATGACTTATATCATATGATATAAGACCTGAATATACTCATAAACATAAGGTGTATATAGTGGTGTGACGTTGACGTACGTTTGTAATTTATGTAACGTATCGGTAGTACGTCGGAATATACGTGTATTGTGCCTTTTTAAATAAATCTGAATATATATAATATATATATATAGGCGTGTATATCCAAATGGGGAGGAGACTTTCCTTTTCCAAATATGTTACCATCAAGCCTTTTCCAAAATATATCTCCATTTAATGAACTAGTTAGTTCATTAACTTAAGTACTTTACTTAATGAACTAGTTTAGTTCATTAATTGTGGCACCTGAAAATAGTTCAATGACAACAAATTTTTTCCATATGATGTAAGCTTTAACGCTTCATGGCTTGTTAGTACGGCAAGAATATATATAAACATATGAGACATGTATATCACATAAAACGTGTCATATATTATTAATTTTTTCATGCATTTTGTAAACTTGTACTATTTAAATCATGCATTTGTAAATCATTCAAACATATTTTCTCAACAGTAACATATTTTTACATGTCTAAGATGTTTGAGACTAATTGTAGAAAAATCGCGTAATCAACAGAAGTCGAAAATTCGGTTTTCTACACTTATCTTACATGGGACATTTTACTATGTGTAACATGTATCTATACACTTTTTGCACATCTAAGACGCATTGGAGTATTCTTGAAAAACAATTTAAGGGTTGATTGAAATTTACCATATGTGTAAAGATATTGCACCATTATTTGACAAATTTCATAAAAGAATTTCAGCACATGGTAGCTGAACACATACATGCCATTCTCATCCTATTTGGAGCTTAGGTGGGCTTGTTTGGCACTTTGATTTGGCGGAGGATGATCTACAAGTGATTGGTGACATTGAAGAAGTCAAGACACATAAGGAAGGAATCCAAAATTAAACAAAGTGCTGATGTTTTCAGCACATGGAGAATATGATTGATTTTGTGCATAATTGTCTTCAAATTTCTTCCAAAAATTGAGGGACAATCTATAGCGCCCTGCCTGGGGCTAGGGCCTCGGCATGGTGCACCCATCGTACTCTGCTACGAGAAGTACAAGACGTCGATAACATTCATGCGCAAATAGTCATAACATGTATCGATGAGCGGAAGCAAAGTAACATAAGTAGAAATAAATGTCGACATTAGTACATCCTAATACATCCGAAGTAGTGTTATCAGTACATCACTGGCACAAAATATCATAATACAGAGCTGAATATCAAAATACAAAAGATGCCACTACTGGCCACTAGTCATCTCTCCACACCAAGTCTCGAGGCTCATCCTCTATGAGCTCTTGCTCGGGGTCCTGTGAGTCTACATGGTAAAATAAAAGGGTGAGCAATAACGAATCCCTCAGCAAGTATTTCCGTCTAGATTCGTCAAGTGGATCATGCATGGGGACTGGGGAAGTGGGTAATACGTTGAAGTATATCACAAATGTCAACAGTGGAGAAATCAAAAAAGGTAAACACTACAATAAATCTGACAGATATCATATAAGTGAAGAATATCATAATAAAGAGAAACAGGCACTTCCTTTAAACATTCTTATCTTAGCATATAGTCGGTATCATTCTTGTGTGCAATCTTTTCGGTTTTGTGTCTTGTAGTTCTTTAATCGTACTTGGCCTCGTACTACGAAATGTAATAACTTATGTGCACTAGAGGGTTCATGAGACATGATTGTGATGTATGCATCATAAAACTTTCGAAAAACCTTTCATTTAATACGTACATAAACATGCTTGACATAATTGGCTATAGCACTTTTCGTAACATAAGAATGGTACCCACGACATATCGAATTATTCACCGAATAGCCATGAGTACCGCCTATGAATCCCGATGGTCCAACCACAGTATTACATCATACGTACATAGGACTAACGGTAATGCGTTATAACAGAGAACCCGAGTCTCGGACGCGGTGTTACACTCTGCAATAACGTATTTTACTCCTAACATCCTCCCCCAGGATTAGACATCAGGCAGCTCTCCATACATAACGTCGTAGACGTAACTGTAAGGTAGAGATCTCTTGTCCTGGACAAGGTGTTACACTCAACCACAGATACATGCATAAGTTGTACGGACTCAAACGTCTCGCGGTACAATTCCTTAAAACATGAAAACTGTGAAACATATATCTTGCAGAAATCATTACATGAACGTGTTCAGAAATAAAACTGATTGTGTATAAAATCATGCATGAGGGAAGGCTAAAACTTAGGTCTCTTTTTACGAAATTAGCTTCATGGGTGTTCATGATTGGAGTTACGTACTTATTTGTTCATAAGTGTATTTACTTATTTTTTTTCAATTATGCTGTCTTATTTGGGCCAATTTGCCCTCTTGGCTGTGTGTTTATCAAACATGCATAAGTTAATTTCTTCGACTTTATGTATTAAGCATTTATGCTCTTTGTCTACATAATATACATATAACACTTATATAGAGTTAAGTGTGTACGAGTGGTATAATGTACATTGTACATGTACTTGTATGATTATGTTTGAAGGAGATTAATCCATGACAAGGCAAACAGATTTGGGCCTAGGGCCGAAAGTGGCCCCTCATGCCACTTTTAATTCCTAAATTTTATGTAGTGATCCTTTGTTTTAGTTTTTCATAAATATAATATGTAGTATACACCTAGTCTTAAAGATTATCGCATGGGTGTAATTTATCTTGTAATTTCCATTTATGGCCCAATGGCCGAAACTTAGCCTTCATCACATTGATTAATTTGTTTATTCTTGCAATTATCATATATACCATGTACTCTTGTATATATAATCGCTTAGGCTTAAATTTATAAATGAAGTCATTAGATTGGTCTTCAAATGGCCATAAAACCGAAACTTTTTAGGCACCATATTTGAAATTTTAACTTATGTAATTGTCACATTTATGGCTATTTTTTTATTTATCTATTATAGATAAACATGATTCCCTATGTACATTCCAATGACAATTTGTACATCATCATGACATGGTATAGGCCTCTTGGCCGAATATTGAGGTATTGCAACATTAAATTCCCAAAGTGTGTATGCATGATACTACTTTGATAATATCCATGTTTAAATCTTCCTACCATGATCACTTTTAAGATTATATATGATGGCCATCAAAATCCATGATTTTAGCATGCTCAATTTATGTAACATCACATCATATATATATATATATATATATATATATATATATATATATAATCCATGCTCATATGAACTATGATTATGGTGAAGATCATGATAAAGGTGACATGCAAACACATAATAGTATAACATCTAAGGAATCATATTTCCTTAGGCCATGATCATCAAGATACACATCATGATGATGGAGATGAAATCATGGCCTATGATGGAGGCACAAAACCGTTCTATCTTAGAAGAAAAATGGTGATTCTATGATATTGATTGTGTAAGATAGCATCTTTGATGATATGCATTATGATATGGTTTGTATAATACCATGAATATACTATGTTATGACCATAATCATGTAAATCCCTTCTTTTACATATAAAGATAAAGGAGTTTATGTACTTTCCACATGCATATAAGAAGATGATGATTGATGGAGTTCTTAGCGTACCTTCTAGGAAAGTGTATCCATTTTCATACAAATTTACATTAAGATGATGAATTGGTGATGAAGAATACATCTTGCCATGCACGACCTCAAAGGGCTGTTTATGCCTCATTTATGCCATGCATCTTACA